>CM026301.1:2843800-3047921 GCA_014851415.1 Cnaphalocrocis medinalis | reverse complement strand
TTTAGTGATGAAAACAATAGCAGTGGGACTAGAAAACAGACAAATGTAAGGAATTATCGAGAAAAACATAAGCATCGATTTAATAAATATCGTAAAAACCAAAGAAATGAAGATGTAACCTTTGAAAATGTATCAAATGAAGACTATGAAAATGGAAGCGTTACAAATGAGGATGATACGATTGAAGACTCGATATCTCAAGTCCAAAAAAAAAACGACGATGTAACAGTGGATACAGTAGATGATAAGACACAATTTCAAGAAGAGGATACTAAAAAATATCACAAACATCAACATCACGTTTCCGAGGAAACTCAAGAAATATCTAGTAAGGCTAGTGAGCAACCAGTGAGTGTAGAAAATAATCATAAAAGAAATTCACACAGTCATCATAAACACCACGAAGATGTAACACAAGAAAATAATTCAAACTCACATTATGAACCTAAAAAACAGCATAATTTTAAAAAAGATGCAAGTTCCAATGAAAATGAACAACTCACAAACGAGAGTAAAGACAAAAGTGAATTCCTACATGAAAACGCAAATAGTGAAGATACAACATATGTAAGAAATGAAGATGTTACGTATAAAGACAATGAAACAGTGGAACAGCTTTTTTCAGATGAAAAAAACGATCATAGTCAACATCATGACAGTGTTTCAAAAGAAAATACTGTCCACACGAGTGGCAAACGAACAAGACAAACATACGGCGAGTGTCACCGGTGACCGCGCGGTTGCGACCCGGCGCATCCTTACCACTAGGGGACAGGGAGCACTACATGCTGGTGTTTATTTATTATTTGCATACATATGACTACAGGTAACATTAGATAACCAAGAGAAACCATATGCGCCTGGAAGGCATTGCATTTGGAATAGAGAGGGGCATATTTAAAATCTATATTAATTAAATTTACTTGATTAAATTAAATTAAATTTTTTATTGCTTTTGTTTTATAAATTTTGGTGTATGACTTGCGATTTGATAAAAGTCTTGTATCCATATTTGATGAAATATGAGTCACTGATGTTAGCACTGTAATGTATTTTTTTTTATATTATAGGAAGGCAAACGAGCAAGCGGGTCACCTGATGGTAAGTGATCACCGCCGCCCATGGACATCAGCTACACCAGAAGGAGTGCGGATGCGTTGCCGGCCTTTTAGGAAGGTATAGGCTCGTTTCTTGAAGATTTGAATGTCGTACCGGTTCGGAAATACCGCTGCGGGAAGTTGATTCCACAATGTATGACAAATAAATATTAAGTAATAAAATAATTAATATCTACCTGCAACATGTAAAACATTTTTTTATGTGATAGGTGGCAGACGGTGAGGAACTTGGGGGATGCCTATGCCCAGCAGTGGGACTCTATAGGCTAATTAAATAAAGGTGGCGGACGAGCAGACGGATCACCTGGTGGTAACTATTGCCGCCACCCATAGACACCTGCAACACCAGTAGAGTCACAAATTTAACTCCCTTTCCTCCCAATGGGACTTCCGGTACCCTCACTCGACGAATCACTGCGCAGGCGCTGCTTCGCGCCGGTTTCCGTATCACATAAAAAACATTAATAGGGCTCTGTCGATATTATATAAGACACCATAATTTGAAAGTTATATGCTGGAGTTAAGGTCCAAAATAAATATAATTATTAAATTGTATTTAGGTATATCTACTGCTGGTATGAATGACTTCAACCTTCTAAAAGGACACTGTCTCTTAGTCTATACATCCTTTCTTCGAATCCCAACTTTGTATAGGAAACCCACCCGTATAGCATACAAATATGGGTTGTTTTCGCATATCCGTGTTATACATAAAATATTTAAGTGAAGTTTTTATGGAAGTGCGGCACAAATTATAGGCACGAGCAGAACAAAACTTGGCCCTTCACTACTGACCGGTTCACTTAGGATTCTGAACTTGGGGACTACGGTGCGGCGACCTCCTCGTGTGGCCTCCCCGGTAGTATTTTCTTTCTGTTTGGAACTGCTACCGGAGGGGTCCTGGTGTCCCTGGGCAACGGCGGGTAGCAATTGGCTTATCGCCATATTGCTACCTGACGGCTGACAGCTGCACTTTGAGGCCCAGCTCTGTCTGGGCCGGGGCCCTGTCCGGCGCCCTGTGAGGATCTCCTCCACTTTAGGCGCACCTTGACGTGGGCCCCACCGAGTGGGGCGCCTTCGGGCGCCATCCCCCACATCTTTTGTGGGGGTCTTTAGTTGCTGGTCTGCGCTGCGTCCCACAGCCAGTGGGATGCGGCAAAGGCCGGCTAACCCCACCTCTCCGCCTAGCGACCGACTGCGCAATCCAGCGTAGCCGGCCGTGGGGCTAGTTTGGTGGGGCAGTTTTTTGGAAGCCTGCAGGCACTCTCCCCCACCTTGCCCTGCAGCCAGCAGGGTGTGGGTTTGTGGAGAGTTCTGCAGGAGCCCATGCCCGCGACGCCCGTATCGCAATCCAGCGATGCGGGCGCCGCCCGGTTGGGGCTTTGTCGGAGGGCAGTGGGAGCTGCTCTGGGGGCTTTAAGCCCCGGGAGTCGGAAAGAGGCCGTACTGGCGTGCCTTGCTGTCCATGGGTGGGTCTGCGGTGATGAGGTTCGTCCTATTTCCCGCTTTCCCACCCCGAGCCTGGATTTGCCGGGAAAAGTCGCAGAGTGTTTAGTGGGTATGCCCTTGAACGGCCTCTGATTAGCAGAGGCCCAATCCAGGGGAGAGCCCCACACTACCTGGTCGTCTCCCAGCGGCCGGGTGTGCATAAGGCGGCATTCACTCTGCGTGAACAAAAAAAAAAAAAAGGATTCTGAACTTGGGTTTGACGGAACTATGATCTTTTAAATGGTAAAGTATCAGCCTATATGTACACCGTTAAATTTTAGTCATTTTAATCCTAAATGTATTGTAATAGGTAACAGGAGAAAAGCCCATTTAGCATGTTCGATCATCAAAATACCCAAAAAAAAATCAGCTGTTCCGTACAAAAAATAATATTTACCAGGCGATGATGTACGGAGGAGCTAATTTTAATACTGTTCCATTGCACATAATAGAAATCAAGTCGAGAAGTCAAGATTTATGTTGAAAATGCTGATTATTTGATTTTTTTTGTGTCTAATCAAAATATTACCCCTCAATTTAAGAAACAGCATTACTTGATTCTCATTAGAATTAGCTACCTGAAATATCACAACTTTCAGAGCACATATTTTGGGCATGCCCAAAAACGCTATGGCTATAAGAGTGACGTCACACGATAGTAGGTACCTAGGATCCAGCGTAGTAAGTAGTAAGTAAGAAACGGATGCGTTATCCACTGAGCTACATTCGCTCTTAGGTGATGATGATGATGATGATGATGATGATTACCTTTAGTCTGTGGCAGTTGCTTGCACCGGGCGGTGGCGACCAGCGTCGCCAGAAGAAGTGTTCTCCACATGATTCAGCCTGAAACAATAGACAATACTTATGAGTACAACTAGAAAAATTAACATTTATGGTTTAAATGAAAAAAAATATGATTTTCAGTTTTAAGGCCCGATTCGACCAATCTTCATCTATATCTATACTATTTATAAAGAGATAACTTCTATGGACAACGATGTGACAAGGCTTATAGGTAAACCGAAAACACGAAACGCTTGCGCGATGTAATTGGACACAGCGCTATCTATAGGTTCGTTACTGAATTACGGTCCCGAAGCGAAGTGAGGGCGGGCCACTAGTCTGAGGATAAATCTAATCTTATCTAGACGAAATCGTAATCTTCCATTGATAAATTAAATCTAGATGAAATTTTGTGCCACAGAATACCAGCGTCATTGCTAATTAAGCAGTGACATAGTGCTGAGTGGCAATCATTTTGGTGGCATAAGTTTAATTTGAAGTTTGTTTTTTTTATGTGATAGGTAGGTAGCAGACGAGCAGGCGGATCACCTGATGGTAAGCAATTGCCGCCGTCCATGAACACATGCAACAAGTGCGCTGCTAACCTTTTATCCCCTTCCCCCCCGGTGGGCCTCCGGTACCCTCACTCACTCGACGAAACACAGCACAGGAGCTGCTTCACGCCTTGTGCACACGCTTGTTGTAATTTGCTCAAAATAAATATTTTCTATTCTATTATTTTTTCTATTCTAATCTTCCACTGATAAATTAATGCTGTTTGTTTCGTTAAATACTTCACACTTCCCATTCGACAACCATCTATAGAGCCAATAGCTTTAAGCTGTTGCAGCTTTAAGCTGTTATAACAACGTTACAAAACTTTCTGTTACATTTGCCGTGCAACGCCCAAGGGCCGGCGACTGGCCTTTCACTGATCGCAATCTACCACTGATGTATTAGTCGAAAGGATTCGGCACGTAGTCAATGATTGCAATGTTAGTTTTACGAAACCGTGTCCACGACTTCTAGTAAAGTGAAGTAAAGTATCAGCCTATAAAAGGTGTATCTGTGAACATTTACATCCCTTTAAACCACGTGTTTCAAACCATTCTGAACAACATTTGTTCTACGACTTTTGAAAATTCGCATAAAAATATTTCAACTTTCCATTAAAGTTGGTCCCGTGACTTGGTAATTTTGTATGCGAAGTCGAAAAAATGTTCAATGAATTACGGAAAGTTGTTGAGAATGGACAGAACACGTGGTTGAAGGGATGTTCACAGATACACCCTGTATACTGTCCCACTGCAGGGCAAAGGCCTCCATCATAGAAATCAAGTCATCGCTTCTATGATGGGATTAGGCTTAATCACCACGCTTGCCTAATGCGGTGCGGTGATCACAAACCCGAGCTACTTATGTTGAAAAAATTCAAAACACATTAGCTCGATCCAGGACCCCAAGATCATAGACCAACGGGGCGGCTTGCCCTAGGTATACCGACAAATGTGCCCTGCGTGGCTAGGGACGTTAAGAATACTGCTAAGGTACGCTTTTGGTTAGGGTTAGAGTACCACACACCACCTTGTCACCCACATGTGATAAGGTGAAGGCCATGATGGTTTACCCTGGGCAAAAAGGGTTACCGATTAAAAAACGATGAGAGATGAGGGTTGACTATTTTTGAATTTGAATTTGAATACGTCATCTAGACACACGTACACGGCTCTCAATGCGTTATCCAGTTTTAGTAGATCAATGGCACAATAACTTGATTATAGTAGACACAGCGACATTTCGCACATAGCCTTGATAAAACTAAAGTACTGTACGAATGGTACGGAAAGAGACTAACACCTTTAACGTGGGATAGCCACGCTTCGACATGAATGGGCCGGCTCGACCGAAGTGATGCCAGGGCCTCAATGAAGAGCGTGAAGCAGCGCCTGCACTGCATTTTCCTCGAGTGAGTGATGGTGGCAACAGTCATCATCATCAGCAACCCACGCTCGTCCACAGCTGGACATAGTCTCCCCTAATGCACGCCACCGCTCCCGATTTTCGGCCACTTCCATCCAGCCCACACCAGCCAGCCTTCGAATGTCATCATCCCATCTTGTCGCAGGGCGTCCAACACTACGCTTACCGAGTCGCGGTCTCCACTCAAGGACGGACCACAACTGTAATCAGTTAAAATTGAACTATAATATGCATTACAGAGTATCTGGTATCTTAACGCGCCAAAATATCCTTGTCACATAATTTTTCTACACACGTAACCTTGTCAAAACGTCATTGTACCTAAATATCGAAAGTTGGACGTGAGGTAATATTGGCTATTGTTAAAATGTGTGATAACAAAGAGAACATTATGACATGAAATAAAATAAGCAAGATTTGTTCCCAAAAAGTATTACATAGGTCTGTTTCGGAAATCGAGACACGTGCGCCCAAAACCAGTTCAATTTGATTTTTTTTTGTGATAGGTGGCAGACGACGTATCACCTATTGGTAAGAAATTGCCGCCGCCTATACCTAGTCACCTGCAACACCGGTAGAGTCACAAGTGCGCTGCCAACTTTTAACCCCCTTTCCACCAGAGAGCTATAATTTGGGTGTTTTTAAGTCGAGAGTGAACAGGCTTCTTCTGGGAAAGCACGCTACATCTTAGACCTCATTTTCACTCACCATCAGGTGAGATGAGGCCAAGTGCAAACCCATCTATACTATTTATAAAGAGATAACTTCTATAGACAACGACAAGGCTTATAGGTAAACCGCAAACACGAAACACTTGCGCGATGTAATTATACACAGCGCCATCTATTGGTTCATTTCGGAATTCCGGTCCCGAAGCGAAGTGAGGGCGGGCCACTAGTCCTACTACTATTATAAAGGCGAAAGTGTGTATGGATGTATGGATGTTTGTTACTCTTTCACGTAAAAACTACTGAATGGATTTGAATGAAACTTTACCACAATATAGCTTATACATCAGAATAACACATAGGCTACAATTTAGAAAAATATATTGTGTGGATTGTCCAAAATATGACGGTAAGTGTCAATAATTAACTCCACGCGTACGAAGTCGCGGGCGGCCGCTAGTTTAATATAAAAAAATCTCCCAGTAGGTCAAGTGTACTGATGAACATTGAACAGTTTATCAATACCTATAAAACAATTATGAAATACCTTTCTAACTAAAGTGGGGTATTTCCTGCGTTCGTGTCGCAACAGGTGTTAGTTTTAAGCTGTTGGACACACTAGGTTTATTATGTGAACGTAATGCAACGCCTGATCAAATATAGGGTGGCTGTAGTTTATGTATTATACTAGGACAGTCTCATGGTCAGAGAGAGATTTTTCATTTTTTTATTTATTTTTCAAGCCAAAGAGACATACTCTTTAGAAAATTAATATAATTCACATTTCTAATACATATGACATTAAAGTTTCCACAGTTAAATAGCTCAAAAAATATTCCCTGATAACAAAAAAAAAAACAATAATACAAAAGATGGTAAGGCATGGTAAAGGAGGGAAAATGAAAAGATGGTAAGGGCGCTGCCAATCTTGGACCCCCTTTCCCCTAATTGGGCCTCCGGTGCCCTCACTAACTCGACGAAATACAGCGCAGGTGTTACTTCACGACGGTCTTCTGTGAGGCTGTGGTATCACTTGGGTCGAGCTGGACTATTCATACCGTAGGTTTTTTATGTGAACGTAAGGCAACGCCCGATCAAATATAGGGTGGCAGTAGTTTATGTATTATACTAGGACAGTCTCATGGTTAAAGAGAGATAGTAGTTAGTGGATAAAAACGTAACAAGATGAGTAGGAATTTAACAGATTTACAATGAAATTAACACATTCTTACAGCAATACCTTAGTTACTGTCTTAATTATAGGACACCCCAGTATACAACTACATAATTATATCAAATCAATTTGGTAAACAAGATTAAATTTCAACACCTCGGAAGTGTTTCTCAGGCAAACTAATCAGTTAAGAAAAATATGATTAGAAACTTCAATATAATTTTTAAATAAGTACTTATCCATAACCCCACCACATATATTGGTTGAATGAAAAATCAATTTCTTCTTTTCTTTTTTTTTTTAATAATATTTCACTACATCACATGCATTGGTCTGACTCTGAGATAGGTAGCTCTAGCACCTGTGTTACAGATTATTTATCAGAACCAACAGTGGAATTACAAATATATACGTATAATACTTTTCTTTTGAAATACATACTTATAATACATAGAAAACACCCAGACCAATACAAACAAACATGTTCATGCACACAAATGTTTGTAGGCTGTGCGGGGATCGAACCCGCTACCCTTGGCCCAGACGCAGCATTCACTACCACTGAACCAAACAAAATTTCTATTTCACTTCTAGTTCTAAGCATGGGGAGTCCTACATTTATAGATCTTAAATTGTTTCTGAAAAAGAAGCTGTGCCAAACGAACGCAAAGACATGACGATTCTATAAGGATTATGGTTATTGCCATTTGGCTACAGAACCTTGAAAATCCTAATTTTGTCCCAAAAATCACAAACCACGTACACCCTACTTAAAGATTCATGCTAAGAATGGTTGCGTGTGGCCACAAGGTTGCCACAATAATCTATTTGGGTTGTTGGTTTTGTATGTTTTGTGTTGATTTTGTATAATTTGTGTCACAGCTGGAGCGACTGGGCAAATTACTACCGTTTTGGTATGTCGACATATTGGTAGTCATTATTGCCTTATGAGAACAGGTGTCTCTTGCGCAATTTTATGTAGGTCTTTCAAAAGTAGGTGTTTATACAGTGTATCTGTGAACATTTACATCCTTGTACCCACGTGTTCGGTCTTGTGCCACCCGCATACAAGGGACTCCAGATCGTCGGTCCACCTGGTGGGAGGCGTCTGTTCCCCTCGGAATGTGTTCTGCCCATTGCCACTTGAGCCATTCTGTGTTCTGTGTGGAGAACTTTGCGGAAGGCCTAAGACCAGCAGTGAACGCCTATTGGCTGAAATGATGATGAATCACGTGTTCTATCAACTATTCTGAACAACATGATTTTGTTCAACCACTTTTCGAAATTCATCGAAATTTTTTCGACGCCCCATACAAGATGACCAACTTTGTATGGAAAGATGAAAATATTTTATGCAAATTTTCGAAAGTCTTAGAATCTTGTTCAGGATTGGTAGAACACGTAGTTCAAGGGATGTAAATGTCCACAGTTACACCATATATAGACAACAATTAAATATGTGTATCCGGTAAGTATAGTATCTATACTATAATATAATAAAGCTGAAGAGTTTGTTTGTTTGTTTGTTTGTTTGAACGCGCTAATCTCCGAAACTACTGGTGCGATTTGAATAATTCTTTTTTTGTTGGATAGTCCATTTATCGAGGAAGGCTATAGGCTAAATAACATTACGCTATGACCAATAGGAGCAAAGACAGAGCGGTAAATGTGTAAAAAACGGGGAAAATTATTCATTTTTGAAGGCTTTCTTTGCGTGCGCTGCGAAAACGGTTCAAGATACACAAAAAATATGTATGAAAGAATTATTCCTCTATACATGATCTAAAAAAAAGTCCGCGACGGCATATGTCTATCTTTTAAGGTTTAGTCACAATGACCGTTTTTATGGTACCAAATTTGGTCGAAATAATTTGTTTAAGTTGTATCAACATAATAATATTAAGGGGGTTGTAAGGGGTTAAAAGGGGGGTAAAAAGTTACTTTTCCACGCGGACGAAGTCGCGGGCGGCCGCTAGTCAGCCTATAATACTGTCCCACTGCAGGGCAAAGGCCTCCATCATAGAAATCAAGTCATCGCTACTATGATGGGATTAGGCTTAACCACGCTTGCCTAATGCGGGTTGGTGATCACAAACCCGAGCTATGTTCGAAAATTTTGAAACATACTTTTTACTGAACCCTTTCCCGGTACTTAAACCACTAAACCAAACTGAGCAACTCAAAACATTTTAATTTATACGCAAACTTTAAATAACGCTTCCAAAAATCGTAAACATTAATTAAATCTTACATTACTGTTACTTCGAAAGTAGGTCAGAAGTATTATTAATATACTTATGTTTTATTAATTAATTACTGTATGGTCTGTATGAAACGGGAAGTAGTCCGTTAAATGATCTATATGGATAAGCGAAAGTGGATAATACATTAGAGGGGTGGTCTCTTGGGTGCTTTACCGTTTAATGAAAGGGGAACAATAGAATGTATGATGTTAGTAAATAAGAAAGTAGCTAATAGCTGTTGGGTTGCGTAATTACCACGCATTGCATCCCTTGTGCCTTCTTGGCTAATAAATCTATCGGATACTTAAAGCATGGACGTATATAAGGGGGAAGTCCAGGGGGTCCGGACCCCCCCATTGAGGCCTGGTTAGACGTAAGGTTGAATCGGCTATAGCCAAGGGCGACTAAATTAAGGGGTCGGTCGGCAAGGTTGGTGGGGTAGCAAATTGTAGATAAGCAGCCCTAGGGACGGCAAATCAACAAATCAAACCTCACGTTCTCAAGATGCGTACATTTAATAACGCACGCTGGGTCCAGCCGGTCCTTGAATTGTACTTCGGGAGAGCCGCATTAAAAATATTATTACAATAAGGGAAATTGTTAAATCCGAGCACTGGGGGGTGATTCGTAATTTATTTTGCAATGTGGGACACCCCCCTTGTCAAAGCTATATATACGTACGTGACTTAAAGAGTGACTCTACAGCAGGGTTTCTTAAACTTTATTCAGTCACGGGCCTCTAACTGAATTCAAAAACCTCTACGAACCCTTGTCAAAGAATATATTAGGAAAAAAAACTTTTTATGTAGTAATCAGTTTTATTGCACAAAAATCTTTTATTGGTAGTTTACTTACACTTAGGATACTTAATTAGGTAAAACAAAACTAAATTAGTGAGAAGGATGCTCTAGTTTGGCCTCAATGAGTAGGTACGTTAAATTGTGGACTTGTGAGCTGCTGCGGACCCCTGACACTCATGCTACGGACCCCTAAGGGGTCCGTGGACCCCACTTTAAGAAACCCTGCTCTACAGCGTCCTTTGAGCGCGGCGCCCAAAAACGCTAACGAGACCCTGTGTAAATAAGTTTTATCGCTTTCTATAGAATTTACCTCATAATAAAATGAATTAGAATAGAATAGAAAATTATTTATTCAGGAACTTTTTTGTTTTAGGTACATACAGTAAGTAATTAATTTTTACTTAGTAAGTAGGAATATCTGTTACTATGCTTCGGTAATCCAACCGTAGTCCCTCACTAGTGTTGTCAATCTGACATGTGTCAAATAGGGCATTACTGTGGCCCGCTCTGACTTCGTTTGATGACTTAATTTTGCCAATAGTTCCAATGGATTGCGCTGACACATCAATGGATTGTCGATCACATCGTTAAGGCGTTTCGTCTTTTCTGGTTACATATAAGCTTTGTGGTTGTCTATGGATGTTATCTCTTTATAAATGTATGGATATAGATGTGTGAATGTTTTTTTTATATAAACGAGAGCAGGCCAAGTTATTATAAGATAGCATCGCGGATTCACGGAGTCATAGCTGCTTTGTAGTGCGTGACTGACACCACAGATTATAAATAATTCTACAATTAGCACGATAGCTATCGAGTTCAAGGAATGAGTGGGTGACGCTTAGGAACATAATAATGTACCACTCATCATCATCATCTGCCTGCCCTGTTCCCAGATTATCTGGGGTCAGCGCAGTATGTTTTATTCTTCCATTCGTCCCGGTCGATAAACTACCACTATAATAGTCCATTTCACCTCAGAAGAGTTTGTGACAGTTCAATTTTGACACTTATAGAGGTGTCCTAAATAAAATATTGCGATTGTTTATAGTATGGATATAGATGTGTGAATGTTTTTTTTATATAAACGAGAGCAGGCCAAGTTATTATAAGATAGCATCGCGGATTCACGGAGTCATAACTGCTTTGTAGTGCGTGACTGACACCACAGATTATAAATAATTCTACAATTAGCACGATAGCTATCGAGTTCAAGGAATGAGTGGGTGACGCTTAGGAACGTAATTATCTATGACTATACAGTGCATCTGTGAACATTTACATCCCTTTAACCACGTGTTCTACCAACCATTCTGAGCAACATTTGTTCTATGACTTTTGAAAATTTGCATAATAAAATTTCATCTTTCCATACAAAGTTGGTCACGTGACTTGGTAATTTTGTATGGGGAGTCGAAAATTTTTTTTAAGAATTTAGAAAAGTGGTTAAACAAATGTTGTTCAGAATGGTTGATAGAACATGTCGTTAAAGGGATGTAAATGTTTACAGATACACCCTGTATATGTTACTAGCTGTTACCCGCGTGGAATAGTAAAGTTTCACCCCCCTTTTTAACCCTTTACAACCCCCTCTAGTCTAGACCATCTGTATACCAAATTTCATTCAAATCCGTTCAATAGTTTTGGCGTAAAAGAGTAACAGACAGACAGGCAGAGTTACATTCGCATTTATAATATTAAGTTAGGATTAACGTCTCTGAGGGTTAGTCTATGAGTGAGATACAGACAACAATAATTGCTGTCTATGGTCATTTAATTTCTTAAAACGGACTCAAAGCGAAACTAATAGGTGAACCCAGCTCTATACTCCCATATGTTAATCTTATTGTGACTTAATCTTGTACTAAGTATACTTAGTTCGCTTCGAGTTATCTAACAATTGGCAATCATCGTTAAAGCCAAGCAAAGGTCAGCTTTAGACGGAGAAAGTACGACATGCTTGCTCAACTAAGACAGCACGTTACAATATAGTACTTAGACTAATCTAATTGAGGTTAAATATCCGCTAGATGGCGTATTGTAGAACTGAGGTTTGTCTATACGGTGATTGGTTATTTTTGATGTGAGATCTCATAATGTCACTAAACAACCAATGACGTTGAAGTTAAATAGATCTTAAAATTTTCGCGTTGCATTATGATAATTTTGCACATAATTAATGTAGGTACTGAGTTTACTCCTTGACGTTTCGGCAGCGTTACGGCAGCCATGGTCACAAGAATGAATGTAGATAGGTATAATTAATATGACTAGGTCGGTCCGAATATCTTGGTTAAAATAATCAATATATAGGTTTTTTTTATATAAGATGGGTTTGCACTTGACCTCATCTCACCTGATGGAGAGTGACAATGAGGTCTAAGATGTAGCGTGCTTTCCCAGTAGAAGCCTATTCACTCTCGACTTAAAGACACCCAAATTGTAGCTCTCTGGAAATACAGAAGCCGGCAAGTTGTTCCATTCCTTAGCAGTTCGTACCAAGAAAGAAGAAGCGAAACGCTTAGTACGAGCTGGTGGAACTTCCACAGTGTAAGGGTGGATTCCTTTCGTCTTCCGCATTGTCCGGTGGAAATATCTATACATATAATAAAAATGTAAAAAAGCTGTGTCTGTACATTGAAGATATTATCTCAAAATAACTTAGGACGACTAAAAACAGTAACAGAACATGAATCAATGATTTTTAAAATTTTTGTCTGTCTGTTTGTCTGTTTGTCTGTTTGTCTGTTTATCTGTTTGTCTGTTTGTCTGTTTATCTGTTTGTCTGTTTGTCTGTTGTTCGCGCTAATCTCGGAAACTACTGAACCAATTCGAATGAAACTTTTTTATTGTATAGCGTGTAATATTCAGGGCAACTTATAGGATATTTATATTTTGAAGATCAGGCTCCTTGATGTAGAACCACAAACAGCCCAACTAAACTATAAGAGTAGGTCAATGGCACTCTAACAAAAAATGTTCACATTGATGAGCATTTTATGATGCCATGAAAAAAATCACAGATCATGGAACACCTGGTGTGGAACTCTAAGAGCCCAGCTCTACTATAACAAATATGGAATGAAATGGAATGGAAAATTGTCAAGTGTGATGAGCATTTTTGGATGAGATAATATAAGGAAGGACATTCCGAACTTAAACCCCTAATAGAGCGAATAGGGGGTTCCAAGTTTGATCATGGGACTTTGTGATTCCTTGGCCCAATCTACTCCAACTTTTGCATACACATTCTTTGGCAGAATTGATGGATAAAATATAAGATTCAAACTTTAATAGAATACTTACATCCCCTAATGGAATAAAAAATAATTTGGGGGTTACTTTCATTAGAAGTTGATATCATTTGTTTAAAATATTAAATGGGTTTTCACTTGAACTCATCTCACCTGATGGAGTGTGACAATGAGGTCTAAGATGTAGCGTGCTTTCCCAGAAGAAGCCTATCACTCTCGACTTAAAGACACCCAAATTGTAGCTCTCTGGAAATACCATTCCTTAGTAGTGCGTATAAAATATCAATGAGCCGCCTTAAAAATCTATTAACCTATAAACGAACATTTATAATAAGATTTTTTTTTATATCTATTTAAATAATCATCTTTAAGTCAAGAGTCATAAATTTCACGCAAACGAAGTTGCGGGCGGCCACTATGTCAAATAAAAGCGTTTTTTGATAGGTCAAACAAACGCGTTTTTTAGAAGTTTCTTCTACAGTAAGAGCCTTGTTTTTACTTGAAGAGATAATATCTAGATGATATCATAGAGCAGGAAATAAAACATTAAACTTTATTAGTAAGAAACCGGTATGTTGCTTGCTTATGAATATCTGAAGCTGAGCGAAGACGAGTTGTTAACGAATCATCATTACTTACAATCTAGACATAAAAAACCAATACTTAGTTTTTGCTCGTATTTTTTGTAGCTGCTTATTTCGTTAAATATATCCAGTGTTGCCAAGTTAGTGTTTGTTAGTTACTTGTGTTTTATGTACCTAAGCTTAACTATGGACATATTTGAAGAGGTGTCCATTTTTTTTAATTTGAATACCACACGACAAACAACGCGCAAGCGGCTGTCATTCCATCCTCATCATCGTAATGGTTCGCGATCCAGTACGTTTCTCGTGGAATTTTCTACGGGCACTAATAATAATAAGTCGTTTATTTCGAGCAATCTTAACCCATATTAACACAATTCAAAAGTTACACATTATTAATAAGAAAAAATAAATACAATTAATTAATATATCCAGTCACATTACGATATAAAATTCATTGATATAAAATTCAAAATTACAGTCATCAATAAATTTTACTTATCACAACTACTTACTTAGTGTCTTTTGTCGGCCGCACTTAGTGCAAGAACTGATATAATGTCCGACCCTTTAATGCCGAAGGAGAAGTAGAATTGATGATTGAGAGATATAATAATTACTTAGGTAAGTACTATGGTCAGCTACTCGAAATGGATCTTTGATTCCGACCCGAGAATTCGCCACTCCGCTCTATTCTCAGCCACCTCTTGCCACTCCGGCCTTTGAAGGTGACCAAGATAAAAGACTTCTTGAGTAGAAGTGATCATCATCATCCTCAGCCTGTTGCAGTCCACTGCTGGACAAAGGCCTCTCCAAATGCTCGCCACTTCGATCGATCTTCGGCTACCCGCATCCAGCTCTAGCCAGCCCTCTTGCGCAGATCGTCACTCCATCTGGCCTGAGGCCGTCCTACACTACGTTTACCAAGACGCGGTCTCCACTCCAGAACTCGTTTACCCCAACGGTTGTCAGTTCTGTGGCAGATAATATGGACAGCCCACTGCCACTTCAGCTTACTAATTCTTACATACCAGGCCTGTCCCGGTATCGAACTTGCAAATACATGCGGCGGCCCCTCCGGAGGGGCTAATGAGTAGGGAATCACGAGCGAGCGGCGTCACACGCGCGACAGTTGTTTGCGATAGAAAGAGAACGCACTTCTAGGTATGAATAATTGTAGGCGTTGAACGCTGGGCAGTCGGAATTTGAACTTAATGTTATGGTAGCCTGAGTCTTTATCTTCTTCTATACTAACTATTTATAAAGAGATAACTTCTATAGACAACGACAAGGCTTATAGGTAAACCGAAAACACGAAACGCTTGCGCGATGTAATTGGGCACAGCGCCATCTATTGGTTCATTTCTGAATTACGTTCCCGAAGCGAAGTTAGGGCGGGTCACTAGTTTTCTATAAACGGTATTTAGGAGTGGGCTTTCTGTATTTGTTCTATTTTAGTATTATGACTGTGCTAATACTTAAAGTAGAAGTGATATTACGCGTAAATGAAGGCATAAGCTCTGTACATGGCAACATACGCTTGTCACGCGGAAGGGTCGCGGTCCGCCAAGCGTGACAGCTAAACGCACCCGGTTCGATGTCTGGTCTGATTGCTGGTGTCGAGATTAAAGGTTTGTGCGTCACAGTTAGTGTAGCCACTCATTACTTGGGTACAGTTATTCTTTATTTATTAGGTAAAGTGCTACTAAGGATGCCATTACCATTGTGTCCATATTTCACCGTAATTAACATCACCCTTTTTTATGAGGATAACTTTTCCAATCTCAAGTAATATTTTGTGAAAAGTAAGTACCTAGGTAGACATTTAGACAACCATCGAAGTCAGTCAACTCCACAGTCACAGTCACTGAAACGTCGACCTGCCCATTTTGTCATATTTATTTTATTTTCAACAAAATCCACAGATCTAAGAAAGAGAGAGAGAGATCGATAGTATGATTACGACGCTCGCACACTACATAGTTTTTTTTTATGTGATAGGTAGCAGACGAGCAGGCGGATCACCTGATGGTAAGCAATTGCCGCCGCCCATGGATGGACACATGCAACACCAGTGGAGTCACAAGTGCGCTGCTAACCTTTTATCCCCTTCCCCCCCGATGGGCCTCCGGTACCCTCACTCACTCGGTGAAACACAGCACAGGAGCTGCTTCACGCCGGTTTTCTGTGAGGCAGTGGTATCACTCCGGTCGAGCCGGCCTATTCATTCAGTTTAGCATTTAGAAATTCAAAATCTACTGTCATGGAAATGGTTGAAAAATATATCCACGCCATTTTCATTATGCCCCGTTTCAAGTAGTGTCCGTGATCTCGGGGTCCTGGGTTCGATTCCCGGGTCGAGCAAAAGTATGTTTCGAATTTTTCGAACATAGCTCGGGTTTGTGATCCAATCCGCATTAGGCAAGCGTGGTGATTAAGCCTAATCCCATCATAGTTAGTAGCGATGACTGGATTTCTATGATGGAGGCTTTTGCCCTGCAGTGGGACAGTATATAGGCTGATACTTTACGCCATATTCAGAATTTATAATACCTATTAGATAGTTACTAATGGGATCACGTTCTACTAGATTGTGTAGATATCTACTAGATTATAATATATCACATTAAATAGTAAATGGAAGCATTCGTTCACTTTAATGGGAAAGTCTTATTCGCCTTCTTATTAGCCATCGTTTACCCGACTTGTGCTAAAAGGTGAGTAATGGACAGGAAAGTGTGTCGATGAGTTGCACCCAGATGTGATGTAAGGAATAAGATATGCGTGTTTGTCAACGTGTAGCAATAGTGTAGACTTATTTGCAAAGAAAATAGGTTTCCTGTGTTATTTTAAATACTTACTTTTTTTTTAAATATTGGATGGGTTTGCACTTGACCTCAACTCACCTGATGGAGGTGACAATGAGGTCTAAGATGTAGCGTGCTTTCCCAGAAGAAGCCTATTCACTCTCGACTTAAAGACACCCAAATTCTAGCTGTCTGGAAATACAGAAGCCGGCAAGTTGTTCCATAAGTATATCTCATAACTTTTAAAGTAAATACAGCCTATTTATTGTCCCACTGCAGGGCAAAGGCCTCCATCATAGAAATCAAGTCATCGCTACTATGATGGGATTAGGCTTAATCACCACGCTTGCCTAATGCGGTGATGATCACAAACCCCAGCTATGACAGAAAAAAATCAAAACATTTTAATATGTTTTGCTCAACCCGGGATTCAAACTTAGGATCCCCAGATAACGGCCCGGTTCTTTTATGTGATAGGTGGCAGACGATCAGACGGATCGCCTGATGGTAAGCCGCCGCCTATAAACATTTGCAACAACATTAGAGTCACAAGTGCGCTGTCTCACGCCGCTTCTTTACGCCGGTCTTCTGCCAGGCCATTGTACTACTCCGTTCCAAGCCGGCCCATTCATGCCGAAGCGTGGCTTTAAAAGGCTTTTGGGTCTTAAGACGATAGATCCATACAAATATTATAAATGGGAAATTGTGTCTGTCTCTCTGTCTGTATGTTCGTCTTTCTTTTACGGCAAAACGGAGCGACGAGTTGACGTGATTTTTTCAGTGGAGATAGTTGAAGGGATGGAGAGTAACATAGGCTACTTTTTGCCCCTTTCTAACTCCCCATTTCAGGGAAGTGAGGGGCGAAGCGAGCGAGCGAAGGCGAGCGAAGCCGCGGGCAAAAGCTTCCTACGCTGATAGATTTTTTTATGAGATAGGGGGCAGACAAACAGACGGGTCACCGATTACCGCCGCCCATGGGACCAGAGGAGTCGCAAGTGTGCTGTCGACCTTTTAAAAAGATAAAATAAAACAGCAAATCATCATCAGTAAGTACAGTCAGCAACAGCAACGGTTGCACAAGTACAAACAACAGCACATCAGGTTATGTTATTAGTAAATAGCGAACGGGACCGGCCGCAGCCGCTACTCGGTAAGCGGTACGATCGGACACGAAAGTGTTCGACTAAGTTTATTTGTTAGCATGCGTTTGCGCATTAAGTTAGCACTTGTCTCATATTACGCCTAAATTCGTGTGGGTTTGATAAACAATCGATAGTAAAGGAAAATCATTAGTGTCTATAGTTTTGCCATTTGTCCATAGTGTCATGACTACATGACATACATACTGTTAACTGTGGGAGAGCCACGCTTCGGCATGAATGGGCCGGCTCGACCGGAGTGATACCACTGCCTCACAGAAAACCGGCGTGAAGCAGCCCCTGTGGGGAAGGGGATAAAAGGTTGGTAGCGCACTTGTAACTCCACTGGTGTTGCAAGTGTCCATGAGCGGCGGCAATCGCTTACCATCAGGTGATCCGCCTGCTCGTCTGCTATCTATCACACATTAAAAAAAAATACACATGTCATATATGTATAAAGGGTGTATCTGTGAACATTTACACCCCTTCAATTACCCCTTCAAACCCCCCTTGCAAAATTCCGGGCATGTGTCAGGCAAACGACGATAAAGTCTTTCGTTTCCAGACATTCGATTGTCCAACTTGTTGCATATTGTACCTACAACGAAATGCGCTGCACACACTGCAAAGGTCTCAATAAAAATAATATTTGTATTGAAATTAACTATAATAGTGTCTTGTTCTTCATATCCGCACCACGCCTGCTTCGAGAAGGTTAGTTGGCATCTTGTTATCGAGTGTACGCCCGGCTTGGTTGCACAAGGTTGCGTTACGTCACCGGTCGTTTTGGGCCGAGACTTTTATCCGTTCGCCTTTCGATATTTGTCTCAAGTGTGGAGAGTATATCCTTGATACCTTTGTGGAAAATTTACACTCAGAGGTAAGGTGCAAATTCTATTAAAGTATCAGCCTATATACTGTCCCACTGCAGGGCAAAGGCCTCCATCATAGAAGTCAAGTCATCGCTACTATGATGGGATTACGCTGAATCACCACGCTTGCCTAATGCGTAATATCTATACGTACACAGGTAAATTTTAGTCGTTTAAACCCGAAGCACTCATCCTACTACTATTATAAAGGCGAAAGTTTGTATGGATGTATGGATGTTTGTTACCCTTTCACGTAAAAACTACTGAATGGATTTGAATGAAACTTTACCACAATATAGCTTATACATCAGAATAACACATAGGCTACAATTTATAAAAATATATTGTGTGGATTGTCCAAAATATGACGGTAAGTGTCAATAATTAACTCCACGCGTACAAGTTATTTATATGTATTAGCAAATGAAATATTCCGTCTGCCACAAGTGTTTGCGTTTAGTAAGCTCTTATTATCATCCATACTAATCCATACTTACTAATATTATAAATGCGAAAGTAACTCTGTCTGTCTGTCTGTCTGTCTGTCTGTCTGTTACTCTTTCACGCCAAAACTACTGAACGGATTTAAATGAAATTTGGTATACATATGATCTAGACCCTGAGAAAGAACATAGGCTACTTTTTATTGCGAAAAGGGGGTTGTAAGGGGTTAAAAGGGGGGTAAAAAGTTACTTTTCCACGCGGACGAAGTCGCGGGCGGCCGCTAGTTGTTGAAATAAATAAAGGTAATCGGCGCACTTGTGACACTACTGGTGTTGCAGGTGTCAATGGGCGGCGGTAATCGCTTACCGGTGATCCGTCGGCTCGTCTGCCACCTATATCATAAAAAAAAACATTGTGACGGTCTCAAACTAATGTTTTCGCTTGTGCTATGGAAACCAGAAACAACGAAAAGACCACAGAGTCAAAGTCAAATAGTTTATTGCTAATTAAGTGTACAAACACCCAGACCCAACACAAATATCCCGAACCTGCGACCCTTGCGTCAAATCATTGCACTATAAGGGTCGTCAGTATAACACTAGGTACAGTCAGCCACACATCAGGTTACCACAACCTGTCAAATTTCCTCGATTGATATTCAACCTAATGTGTATGACAGTTAGATGAAAGTCGATTGGAGAAATTTGACAGTTTTGTATACTTTGATGTGTGGCCACAGAATACTTAATAGTACATGTACAGAAAGCCCACTCCTAAAAACCGTTTATGGAAATGAAGACTCAGGCTACCATAACATAACGTTGAAATTCCGACCGCCCAGCGTTCAATGCCTACCATTATTCATACCTAGAAGTGCGTTCTATTTCTATCGCAAGCAACTGTCGCGCGTGTGTCGCCGCTCGTTCGTGATTTTCTACTAATTTGCCCCTCCGGAGGGGACGCCGTATGTACTTGCAAGTTCGATACCTACACGCGGAGTGGGACAGGCCTGGTGTGGCTGTAGGTTCAACGAAGGCATTGTCACGTGCGCGCGCGCAACTCCCGAGCCGTCCGACTGGGCGAGTAACGGCGCGTGGGGGCATCGCCTTTTTATGGGCTACAGGCGAGAAATGTCGGTAGGGCTGTCCTATGCATGGTTAGTAAGGTTTCATAATTTATTTATCGAGAAGACAAACTTGAGACAGTAAAAACGTAAAAGTAAATAAAAAATTTGTAGCCGTAAAGTCCTTGAGTGGAGACCGCGACTCGGTAAGCGTAGTGTAGGACGCGCTGCGACAAGATGGGATGATGACATTCGAAGGCTGGCTGGTGTGGGCTGGATGAGAGTGGCCGAAAATCGGGAGCGGTGGCGTGCATTAGGGGAGACCTATCATATGTCCAGCAGTGGACGAGTGTGGGTTGCTGATGAAATAATAAAAACAGCAGGAAACATTACAAGATGTCGGATTAATGTTGAAAAAGGTCAGACGTGTTTTTAGCTACTCGGCCAGGAAATTTCCAAAAAAATTCAGAATTTAACGTGTTATTTAAATAGCGGAACACCTCTCAGGTGGTGGTAGCTCAGAAGGGCAATGCACTTCTTGCACTCGACATTCATGTCGAATTTAGAGACTGCATACATTCATCCATAAAAATTTCTCATTCGACATCAATGTCGAGTGCACGAGTATTGCCATCCAGCACATGAAACTTAACGTCTTTCACTAAAATCGAAAAAAAAAATTGTTTATTCATACAAATGGACTCGGGTCGCTGGTCGATTTGTATGAAGAAACGAATTACTTTTTTTCGATTTCAGTGTTGGTCACATTGTAAAATATGTTCATTGTTCAGTTTCATGGGATGAGCTGAGAGGGTTTTCTCTATTTAAATTAGGTAACATTGTAAATGCGCCACTTTCTTCGTACATGCACCATTTTAGATCTTACGACAGATGATAGTTCTTAAAAAACGTTCTAAGGTCTTTTAAGCAACTAAAAATTGTTACTTAGCAGTTAGGAGAGCAAAGGAGCATTTAAATAGGTAGGTATTTACGTTAAAAACTAAATATTCACAGCCCTGAGTGAATCACTGAGTTTTGGTTGTTGGTTTTTGTTTACAAATAAGGAATTTTGAATACAAAATTGACAATAGCGAGACAACGTGTATGACCCTTAGCTGTGGGATGTTATGGGGGAAACAGGGGTTATTTGATATTTAATTGGATTTGCTTAAAAAGCAAAAATGCAAAGATGATGCATTTCAAAAGGTTTGATTTAGCTTCAATCTCTTAATACAATTCAATTCAATTTCAATTTCTTAATACGAACTGCTAAGGAAAGGAACAACTTGCCGGCTTCTGTATTCCCAGAGAGCTACAATTTGGGTGTCTTTAAGTCGAGAGTGAATAGGCTTCTTCTGGGAAAGCACGCTATATCTTAGACCTCATTGTCACTCTCCATCAGGTGAGATGAGGTCAAGTGCAAACCCATTTAATATAAAATAAAGCTTTGGTTTAGTGGTTTTTAGTTTACCTTTAATGGTTTATTTATATGCAGTGGAGTCACAGAGTATACAGAGACAAAGCTTGAGAGAAGAGCGCCCAAAATTGTCACCTATTGTTGTAGAGTTGTGGAAAGCAAATTGAGACAAACATTCTTTCGTCCATTTTTAGATAGCTTGATGCAGTTACTAAACAAAATGATAATATGTGGTGGAATGCTCAGTATTGACACTTATTTATACTATTTTGGAAATATAGAATTATTGATAACGTTTCACTGGTGACAAGCGTGGTGGTAAGCGTGGTGATTAAGCCTAATCCCATCATAGTAGTGATAACATGATTTCTATGATGGAGGCCTTTGCCCTGCAGTGGGAGAGTATATAGGCTGATACTTTACTTTTTTTCACTGGTGTCTCATCGAATAACGAGTATTAAGGGTGTTGCGCACTCACTTAAGCAAAACCACAGAATACTTAATAGTACATGTACAGAAAGCCCACTCCTAAAAACCGTTTATGGAAATGAAGACTCAGGCTACCATAACATAACGTTGAAATTCCGACCGCCCAGCGTTCAATGCCTACCATTATTCATACCTAGAAGTGCGTTCTCTTTCTATCGCAAGCATCTGTCGCGCGTGCGTCGCCGCTCGTTCGTGATTTTCTACTAATTTTCCCCTCCGGAGGGGACGCCGCATGTACTTGCAAGTTCGATACCTACGCGCGGAGTGGGACAGGCCTGGCAAAACAATATTATATCCTGCGTACGTGGCTGACCTTTAAGACTGGCCGCCGTAGCCGAATATCGGTTGGAGGATTTTATTATAAAGCAAAGTCCTGTAACATTTTGCCTCTATATCCCCTATGTCCTGTATGTTTGTGACTCACCAATATACTTTAATGGTATTCTGCTATGTTTGGGTAAAAGAGTGGGATTTTAACACCGTCATCGGTTTTGGAAGTACAGCTACATAAAAATTTATTTAAATTATGATCTAATTGATTGCAAAATTCCTTTTCGAGTTAATTGACGCCGGAAGTTAAAGATTTTTGATAGATTAGTCAACTGTATTTAAATGTTTTGGTATGAGGACAAAGACCCGGTAATATTTGAAAAAAAAATCTATAAAACGGCCCCGATGGCGCAGTGGCTAAGGTGTTCGCCCGAAGCGCGAAAGGTCCCGGGTTCGATTCCCGGTCAAGTCAATTTAGGAAACTACCTACATTTTCTAAGTTATCTTGGGTCTGGGTATTCTGGGTTGACGCCCCCAGCTAATTAACATCATCTGGTACTCATAGTACAGGGGTTGCCCTAGTTTGAGACCAGGTTGATTGGTGTGATTGTCTGGCGCGTTTATTTATTTATAAAAGCTAGTATTGATAGATGTGAAACTTAAACTAGATGATTGATGAACTTAAATTGAAGTGTAAATGCTTGAATTTGTTGCCTTTTTGGATTTTACATCGACCAATACTCTTGTAATAATCACTTTTAGGAGAGACAATACCTTAAGGTGACATTAATTTGTTATCATTTGTTATTGCACAACAAATGAAAACGCACTTTGGCATATCTGATATTATACAGTTGTTGTTATGCTCAAATATTTTTAGTAGCTTTAAACGCTTAGATCATTTTGTTCCAGTACGTATGTAAAATCCCGCGAAAACGCACCGTACCTACTGAACCGCCCCATCCATTTAGCTAAGATAAAAAAAACTAAAATATTTTACTTAGTCATCGTATAAAAAATAGGAAATCATCTTTATTATATGACATAAGCTTTGACCTTCCAAATCTTATACTACGATGCTATGCGAATCTTGAACTAACATTCATTCAAAGGCAAGGTTTTTTCCTTTATTTATCCTCATTAGAGACTGGTTTTTACTAGCTATGCTAATCATCTGTTTTTGTTTACAATTGGCTAACGTTTTGGCCTTTGAGAACAAAGTAGTTGATTAGGTCGGAGGTAATTATTTACGCAGACTAACGCCATCTCGGTCGCTTTTTGTGACAACAATGGGAAAGCGGTCACCGTAGGCCTACCTTTGCAATACCAAGAAAGGTACGGACTATTTGCATAACCATATAAAGGTACCTACTAGCGGCCGCCCGCGACTTCGTACGCGTGGAGTTAATTATTGACACTTACCGTCATATTTTGGACAATCCACACAATATATTTTTATAAATTGTAGCCTATGTGTTATTCTGATGTATAAGCTATATTGTGGTAAAGTTTCATTCAAATCCATTCAGTAGTTTTTACGTGAAAGAGTAACAAACATCCATACATCCAAACAAACTTTCGCCTTTATAATAGTAGTAGGATAGGTAGAACGACAAAGATAGTTTTTTTTGTGATATGTAGCAGATATGAAGACGACTATCACCTGATGGTAAGCGATTGCCGCCCAAATACACCTACAACACCAGAGAGTCACAAGTGCGCTGCCAACCTTTAACTTGTTCAGGGACTTGAGTCAAAAGTTTTTGCCTGTGAATTTTCTTGTAATCGTACTTATTATATAATTTGTGTGAATATCTGCTCTGCTGTTAAAATCAGCAACAAAAATATCTGAGCATTCAAACCTACCAAAATACTTGAGCATTTGGCAAATATCGCAAAATACCGGGGTACTTTCATTTGTTTTCTGACAGCAAAAATATATTTCAGATAATTTCTGGCTGTCAGTGTATTTTTGGAAATCGGGTGGTCAACCATAAGTGTAAAATACCAACAGCAATCTACGCATCCTAAGGACTGCATTTCTAACTACAGCATCAGACACCAGTTTACAAGGAATGCAGTCACATATTATACAATCATAATGCGCAGTGACACCTTGGTTAGTAGCTCAATGGTAGCTTAAGGTCACTGCCGATGCGCTTCGTGTAGCATACGAATGGTACATCAATTGAGCTTGTTGCATATGCAATGAAGAGAATAAATAAATATTACTTATCTATACAATTTTGTTAAAAGAGTCTAGCCAAAGTTTCATCATCATCATTTCAGCCAATAGACGTCCACTGCTAGACATAGGCCGCCCCCAATGCTCTCCACATAGATCAGTCCTGTGCCACCCGCATCTAAGAGACTCCCGCGATCTTCACTAGATCGTCGGTCAATCTGGTGGGAGGCCTGCCATGGCTGCGGCCTCCTGCACGCAACCTCCACTCAAGGACCTTTCCACCCCAACGGCCGTCTGATCTCCTCGCAATGTGCCTAGCCCATATTGCCACTTGAGCCTCGCAATTCTTTGGGCTCTGTCTGCGACCATAGATCTCTTGCGGATCTTAACATTTCTGACACGATCACGCAAGGAGGTTCCGAGCATAGTCCTCTCCATTGCCCTCTGAGTGACTTTGAGCCTTCTTGAGCGGCCCATTTTAAGCGGCCACGATTCGGTTCCGTAAAAATATGACTTTTGAACATTAATCCATTTTTTTTCGACTCCCCATAAAAGATGAACAAGTCTCATGACCAACTTTGTGTGAAAGTTAAAAAAAAATTATGCGAATTTCCACAAAGTCATAGAACAAATGTTGTTCAAAATTATTGTAAGACGATGTAAGTAGCTTAGTTAAATGGACGTAAAAGTCCACAGACATACCCCGTATATGAATGTGACTTACTCGTACTATCCAACGACAGGAGCTAGTGTAAATCTTCTCGGTGACACGTACCTGAAAAGACGAAATGGCTTTCATGAGATTATTTCTTACAGGGAGGTACAGTCAGCCTCACATCAGGTGACTACAACCTGTCAAATTGCCTCAATTGATAGGTACCTATTCAACTTTATATTGAACGACAGTAAGATGAGAGTCGATTGGATAAATTTGACAGTTTTGTATACTTTGATGTGTGGCTGTACGTACAAAATCTAAATCTAAAAGTATATCTCGACATTGGGCTTCTACGGACCCTTATTTAGAACAATTTATAAAACCGAAACAAACTATCCACGTTTTGTTTCCGAAACCATGTTTATTAAATAATTTCGAGACAATTATTGTCACGTGCTATCTGCTCGTAACTTGTGAACCATAGATAATTTTGTTACGTTTCGTTACACGCAGAAGCAATCTTTGGAACGTTAACCGATCGGAAATGATTGTTACATTCATTGATGTTTTTAATACAATTAATACCAGCATGTATAAAAGCGAAATGGCTAAAAATGTGCGGCTTCCTATAGAGGGTTGTAGGTTCGAATCCAAGCAAATCCAGAAGATTTTTCATAGCTGTGTAAGTATTTCGGTCATTCGTTTAGTGGTTGAGAGCAAAACATTGAACGGAAACCTATATTCGGATAGTTGGTCTAGTGGATACGGGGCCGTGACCTGGGGTCCTGGCTTCGATTCCCGGGTCGAGCCAAAAGTATGTTTCGAATTTTTCGAACATAACTCGGGTTTGTGATCACCAATTTGCATTAGGCAAGCGTGGTGATTAAGCCTGATCCCATCATAGTAGCGATGACTTGATTTCTATGATGGAGGCCTTTGCCCTGCAGTAGAACAGGTATAGTATAGGCTGATCCTTTAGTTATTTAGAGCATCATTAAATTGGTTTTATTAGGCACCAACATTGGAGAACACGTGTAGAGAATGGGAGAGGATCGAGCGGCCGAAAATCCATACTATATACTATATACTATATACTATATACTATATACTATATACTATATACTATATACTATATACTATATACTATATACTATATACTATATACTATATACTATATACTATATACTATACTATATTACTATATAATATTATAATGCGAAAGTAACTCTGTCTGTCTGTCTGTCTGTCTGTCTGTCTGTCTGTCTGTCTGTGTTACTCTTCACGCCAAAACTACTCACGGATTTAAATGAAATTGGTATACAGATAATCTAGACCCTGAGAAAGAACATAGGCTACTTTTTATTGCGAAAAGGGGGTTGTAAGGGGTTGAAAGGGGGGTAAAAAGTTACTTTTCCACGCGGACGAAGTCGCGGGCGGCCGCTAGTACTTTATATGGGACGACCAACGGGACGTCGTCCTGTGGTCATCCGAGATACCGCTGGAGGGACGAAGTCGCCAAGGACCAAAGCACTAAACGTGCATGATTGGTCGGAATTGGCACAGGATCGAACAAAATGGCGAACATTGACGTCTGAAGCCAAGACCCTGCGATCGCTGAGCTATCGTTGTAAGTAAGTAGGTTTTAACATTCAGTACAACGATAAAAAGAAATAGCAGTAATATAATTTTACGTGTTACGACTAAAATATGTTTTGCTTTACCATTGTATCAACTAAGTACGGTCCTCACCTAGATTTCTCAACAAAACATTCTCAACAACCTTCCTAAAGTCGTGAATGCAACTTGCTTGCATACTCCTTTATTTACTCTCATAATACTTGTTAAGGCAGTGTTAAACATTACATAAGCATATGGTAACAATTGACACATGTTCTAAGGCCTTTTAAACACGCGAGGTCAAGACAAAACTTCAAAAGACCAACCAATTTAAACTAGACCCTTACAGTTAACCAAGCAATTTTTTTTATTATTATATAAGATGGGTTTGCACTTGACCTCATCTCACCTGATTGGAGAGTGACAATGAGGTCTAAGATGTAGCGTGCTTTCCCAGAAGAAGCCTATTCACTCTCGACTTAAAGACACCCAAATTGTAGCTCTCTGGAAATACAGAAGCCGGCAAGTTGTTCCATTCCTTATCAGTTCGTACCAAGAAAGAAGAAGCGAAACGCTTAGTACGAGCTGGTGGAACTTCCACAGTGTAAATTCACCTCGTAAATTGACCTGACTCCGTACTAAGTAGCTCAAGCACTTGTGTTACAGATATCAGACAACAGAGGATCACAAATATTATACCTAGATACAGATGATACAGATATAACACCCAGACACTGAACAAACACAAGTGTTGATCACACGAATGTTTGTCCAGGGTGGCGATCGAACCTACGACCTTTGGCGTATGAGGCAGGGTCACTACCAAATGCGCCACCGGTTAGTCAACTTAATTTACTCAAGCATTTAGCATTTTTCTAATAATTAGTAGATTTTTCTTGATTTTTTGGAATACTGTACAATGTACTAGCCCACTCCGGGACAACACCTTTAAACTAATTCATCAAAACGAAGGCTCTTCTTAAACCAGTCATCGGCACTACATAAAAATCCACTCGAATGTCAATTGATCTCTGTCTGCAACTAACTTCCTCAAACGAGAGTTCTAGCTTACTTGGTTTGTACAACCATTTTCGGCTGACCCCCCACGCCCAGTCAAAGCTATCTCGTTGAAGGTCTTATTGTATTTGTCATAAGACCTTGAAGTCGTGTTCCTCGTAGGTGGATGAATGAAAATCGAATTAGCAAATGTTACAGGTAGAGATTCAATGTTGTTTATTCTTGTTAGATACTGAATGGCTTCCGTGGTTTTATGAAAAATAATACTATTGTTTAAATGCAACGAGGAAACATTAGGTTCATTTCATTTGAAATCTTAATACAGGAACTAAATTAATTATACTTATTTATGAACCGGATTTCGTCCTGTGGGTAGAGAATTTCGAGATTTTTTGGCTATGGTCACTGTTCTAACCTAACCTAACCAATATTGTTTTTCTCTCGGGCTTAAATTTTCGGGCGCGTCGCCCCATGTCATGTGTTCTATAAGTAAGTAAGTATTGTGAAGATGGTAAACTCCTTTGGTACTGGCCGCCGTTTATGGCTGATCTTATAATGGGAGTCTGTCATGCATTGAAAAATAAACATAGTAAGGAGGGTCCAGACCTCACGTTATAGCAACGACTTGAAGGGAATATCCTCCCAAAGTGTCTTAGTTAAGAAGTTCACTAACCTATTGATTTCAGAAAAGCAATAAAGGATATTTCAAACCGATACCGCCACCTTTTATTGCTACAGTACAGTATTTATGTTCAATAAAGAATATCTACAGTTTACAATGCGTAGCTAACAAACAGTTTTTCTTACGTTAAAAACAAAACAGATTTGCACATCTTCATTGTTAGAATTTTAAGTGTTCAATTTATTATTTCTCAAATGAAACAAGAATAATGAACGTCGTTTTTTTGCAACTGCATACAATTTTGCAAGTAATGTAAGTTCATGCTTATTATTCTGCTTGTTTAGTATTCTATCGGACTAGGATTTCGAGTTATCTATGTTATTGCGAATTTTGGCTGTTGCAATGACGCGCTGGTGCGCTTCTTCACGAGATAGTGATGATGGTTTAGTTATTACCTCATCTAGACTATCATCAAAATGCCTTGGTAGATTCCTGGAATAATACTGTGTTGTTGGGTTGTAAATAAAAGAGATTTGAGGTTTTGAGGGTTATATTAGTGATTACTTAGTTTGTAAGGTGTTTGTCTGAATCGTCAGTCCAGGTATCATCATCAGCAACCCACGCTCGTCCACTGCTGGACATAGGTCTCCCCCAATGCACGCCACCGCCTTCGATTTACGGCCACTCTCAACCAGCTCACTCCAGCCAGCCTTCTAATGTCATCATCCCATCTTGTCGCAGGGCGTCCAACACTACGTTTAGAATAGAAAATATTTATTTGGAGCAAATAATCTTGTACAAAAAGGACTTTAAACTAGTAGTATTTAAATCTATTTTATGCTTCCAAAATGGTTACCACTCAGCACGATGTCATTGCTTGAAAGCTATGGCGGTGATATTCTGTGGTACCGGGAAAATCTAAATAAAAACTTAAACTAAGACTAGGTACAGCCATAAAGTCCTTGTCTAAGTCCTTGAGTGGAGACCGCAACTCGGTCGCGGTCTCCACTCAAGGACTTCATGGCTCCAACGGTTGTCAGTTCTGCGGCTAATGTGACCAGCCCACTGCCACTTCAGTTTGCTAATTCGGTGGGCTATGTCGGTGACTCTGGTCCTAGTCCTAGTCCAGGTATAATCCAGGTATAAGGTCGGTCGGGTTCGAGCCCCACCCTGGACAAACATACGTGTGATGAATACTATATTACACACAATATTATTACACCCAGACTCTGAACAAACACAAGTGCTCATCACACGAATGTTTGTCCAGGATGGGGATCAAACCCACGACCTTATACTTACCTGGATTATACCTGGACTGACGATTCTGACGAACACATACTTAATGTTAAATTTAAAACTACTTACCTCCTACTAACTTAAAAAGTAAAAGAGTAACAGACAGACAGACAGAGTTACTTTCGCATTTATAATATTAGTTAGGAAGTTAGTATTAGGATATTGCTGCTATAGTAAGTACCTACGCTTAATCAGGATACTTAATAAAAATATGTCTAGCACTAATTAAACAAGTTTAACTGTGGGAGAGCCACGCTTCGGCATGAATGGGCCGGCTCGACCGGAGTGATACCACTGCCTCACAGAAAACCGGCGTGAAGCAGCCCCTGTGCTGTGTTTCGCTGAGTGAGTGAGGGTACCGGAGGCCCACCCGGGGGGAAGGGGATAAAAGGTTGGCAGCGCACTTGTAACTCCACTGGTGTTGCAAGTGTCCATGAGCGGCGGCAATTGCTTACCATCAGGTGATCCGCCTGCTCGTCTGCTACCTATCAGCATAAAAAAAAGTTAAATGTTGACCAAAATAGGAAATTACATAACACCCAACCTCTAATAAACTTGATCAGTCCAAACAGATTTCGGTCAAAATCACAAAAGAATTTCGAAACGTTCCCATACAACAATGGTATTTATACCATGAGAAAATGTTCGCACCTCGCAAACTTACTTTTACGGTCGCCACTAATGTTTAGTGGCTCTTAATCCGATAGTGATAAGATGCTAATTTGCATAAATGTTGGGTTTGTGAAGGTTTGTTATAAATGGTGTGTGGACACCATGAATGTATTTTATTTTTAACTAAGATTAGTTTTCGCGCTAGTTTTGGCCTTGGGTGCATTAAATGGTGTGACTTAATAGGCCTTTGATTGTAAGTATGGTAACTGAAGTAGTTAACTAAGTTAAGTTTAAGATTTTTAACTGTGGGAGAACAACATTTCGGCATGAATGGGCCGGTTCGACCGGAGTGATACCACGGCCTCACACAAGACCGATTCATGCCAAATCGGCCTATTCATTTATTTAATTAATTTAATTACACATGCCCTTAAATCTAATAAGATAATTAAACACAGTAAAAAAAAAATCAAAATTAAATGCCAAATGGCTTCATGCCGAAGCGTGGCTCTCCCACTATTTATTTACGGACAGGAAGGTGAATGTTGATTTAAATGGATTTCGCACTGTTGAACATGAAAATGATTTTAAGGAAACCAATTTAACATTTTAAGCTTTAACAGAAACTTAAAAATTGTTAGTAAATCTTTAAGTAATAAGTACGCTAAAGTAATACAAAACTGTCAAATTCCTTCAATGGAGTGTCATCTTACTGTCAAACACATTATGTTGAATATCAATTGAGGAGACAGGCTGTGGTAACCTGATGCACAATGATGTCTGTACAGTACGAAGTTCTAAGATTTTCGTTGTTATGGATTTTTGTATCTTAGTTAATACCATTTTTTTCTGAAGGACGAAAATAATTTTGCAATTTAAAATATCTAAGTATAGCTGCAACTATTAATAGCTGTTGAGATCACTTCTTCAAACGCTTTCAGTATGGAACTGTGTAAGTATATTAACTTCTATCTTCTCCTTCCTATAAAGAGCTTAATCTCATAATCCACGCCAGGGCTTATAGGAAAACCGAAAACACGAAACACATGCGCGATACAATCAACGCCCAACGCCATCTATTGGAAGAAAGTGGAACTACTGTCCCGAAACGAAGTGAAGGCGGGCCACTAGTAACTCTATAATAAAGTATTGATAAACTCTTGTAGTTGTGTTAGCTACCGTCTGTCCGAAAATGTTAACGCTGACCTTTGCTATGCACTTGATAGATCGAAACGCCGGTCAACCTTAGAAAGAAATACATAACGAGATTAAAGTCGCATAACACACGAATCAAATCCGAAATGTCAAGGCGTACGACATTGTTAAGTGATACAGATTTGATTGCAGATTCTTATATTTTTGATCTAGTTAACATACAAGGTATGTTGATGTATCTACTTAATAACACTAAAATCCATACTAATATTATAAATGCGAAAGTAACTCTGTCTCGTCTGTCACTCTTTCACGCCGAAACTACTTAACTGATTTAAATGAAATTTGGTATACAGATAATCTAGAGAAAGGACATAGGCTACTTTTTATTGCGGAAAGGGGGTTGTAAGGGGTTGAAAGGGGGGTAAAAAGTTACTTTTCCACACGTTCTGCTAGTTGAAAATATATAAAAGTCTCAACAAATTGTCATAGTATATGCATTCTACTACTCAAGCCCTTTTCATCATCTTGTGGTGACGGCCATATCAAGTTGGCGGTCATCCAATCCAGCTAAGGGCACTCCCGACTATTATAACTTTAAAACAACAACCAACAATATCCAAATCGGTTCATCCATTCGAGAGAGCCTTCGATGCCATAGACAAACACACACATAGACAGACAAACAGACAGACACGTCAAACTTGAAATAACGCCATGTCTTTTTTGTGTCGGTGGTTAAAAAACAGGAACCGCGGAGCTTTCCTTCAAATGTCCAATGCTGTATGTACAGGTATAAAAATAGTAACAAATCGTTTGAATTAAGAATTTATTATAGGTACTTAATAACCTTTTCAGGCATCGCAATTTTTTACTTTCAGATCTAAATAGTAACGTGGTGATTAAGTATAGTCCCATCATAGTAGCGATGACTTCATTTCTATGATTGAGGCTTTTGCCCTGCAGTGGGACAGTTAGGCTGATACTCTACTTTTTACTTTACATCTAAATAGATAATCGATCTCTCACGTCACACATCACATCTGGCCCAACTTTCGAGTTTCGAGAGACAAGATGGGATGATGATATTAGAAGGCTGGCTGGTGTGGGCTGGATGAGAGTGGCCGAAAATCGGGAGCGGTGGCGTGCATTAGGGGAGACCTATGTCCAGCAGTGGACGAGTGTGGCTTGCTGATGATGATGATCATGATGAGATAATCGATTGTTAAGGAACCCATTCATTAAAACCTACTGGATACTTTAGGCGCCATCGTCGTACAAACCATAGACTGCTAAAATCATAACTTACTTAACCCTTCTTTTTTAGCTTAGCCGATCTCGGGTAAAAACTAATTTACATTTTCAAGTAATCTTTACAAGTTGCATCCAATTAGTCTTACATACTGCGTACGAGTACGAGCTCTTTCAAAACAATTGCAACGATGATCATTGCACGGCCCAAGCTGAGGTTTCTACATACGAATGATCCGCCAGATCGTAGCCGACGTCAGTGGTCGACCTCGCCTCGAGGCCGATTCTGCTGTGTTGCCATAACTACGAATTTACTCGCCATCACCTTAGTTTAAAAAAAAAGATAATCAAATCAAATCAAAATATCTTTATTCAATTTAAGTCCTTTACAGAACATTTATGAATGTCAAATTTTATAATCTACTGTTGATTCGGAAGGTCAATTTCTACCGAGAAGAATCAGCAAGAAATATAAAGATAGGTGATTTTAACTCGCCATCGGTTTAAAAAAAAGATAGGTATTTTTTCTTAGGTGATATTTGGCAAACGAGCAGTCGGATCACCTGACGGTAAGCGATTGCCGCCGCCAATAACACACCTGCAACACCAGTAGAGTTACAAGTGCGCTACCAACCTTTAAAACCCTAATTGGGTCTTCGGTTCCCTGACTCACTCAAACCCAGCGCGTTGCTTCACGCCGGTCTTCTGTGAGGCTGTGGCTTCATTCCAGTCAAGCTGGCTCATTCATGCCGAAGCGTGGCTCTCCCACGGTTAAGTTTAAAGGATGTTTAACATAATGGAAGGCTTGGCCACATTGAAAGAGTGGGTTTCAGAATAGGGCGCCAAGAGGGCATATCTTGAGAAGCAACACTATCGCTGGCAGGATGTAAAATGCTTTATTTTTTTTAGTTTATCTCGGGACTTCAACTTATGACATTTACTTATTAACTCACCTACGTTTAGATACGCTATACATATGTATAGCGGTAGATAAGTATAGCGTAAGTAGTAATACTGACACTGTTTCGCTAACCGATTAATTTAATGAATGCAAAAAGACAAACACTGACAGAAATTTTGATAGTTGTAAGAATTTAAAATCTTTTCTTAGCTTAGATACCCCAAATCAGGGGTAAAACTACCTCATACTAGCAACACCTCAACCAACGCATACGCATGAAACCATTTAACATAAATCAATAACCTTATTCCTCACATAATAAAGTTGCTATTCCCTTGCATACCTCTAAGATAAAAATGCGTTTTGACTCATCGAGATGGGTGATATTTTGCAATTTTTATAACTCTTATTGTGAAGTGTGAGAGTCGAAATTTGATTGGCGTTAGAGATGTGTAAGAAACGATTTTCCCATAGATATTCTTCATGTTAATTTGTCACTATTGTGTTGTAACTTGTTTGATATTTATGTAATAATAGGTAATGTTAGGTGCTTTGCATCCGGAGTTAGAAGGTTTTTTCCTGTCACTCTTTATAATAATAAGAAGATTGGTTATAATAAGTATGCTTTGGTGAGGTCAATTGCTAGGAAGTTGATACACTGATCAAAATGATACCGACCTGTAAGTAACCTAGCCTTTCTAGTAATTATGTTCTAATGTTAGTTAGATGATGTTCTGCTTGGCTAAATGATAATATTTTTCAAATCATACATGTTGAAAAGTATTGGTCCCAAAATGGATCCTTGGCGGATCCTACTATTTGACATTTATTTGCTTTATTAAGTTGTCAGGGTCAAATTTACGTCGTGTAGATGTAATAAATGCGTGCGTGATTAATCGAAATTGGCACAGGACCGAACAAAATGGCAAAATTTGACGTCGGAGGCCAAAACCCACCTTGGATCGCTGAGCCAGCGTAGTAAGATGTAAAAAATTGGCATAAAGACGAATGGTATCATAAGCTTTGCAAAAATATTTTGGTGGGGGCCACGTCAGTCCAAGTTTCACATATTTTTAAGTACTTATTAAAGAAAAAATTTAATGCTTTACTTTGTCATAATATTTGCACATAGATTGGGAAACGAAACTCAGATCAACAATTTGTAATGAATATCAAAAGTTTTATAAAAAAAACAATAGGTATATAAAACAAGAAAGTTTTATAGAAACGGAATCTGGAAGTCTTTAATTTTAGTTACCTACTTGAAATGCAATTAATCAAATCATTTATTGCCTCAGTTACATGTATTAGATACATTGAGTGTTTTTAAACCCTGTATATTTATAAATAAATATAATTTAATTCGTCTGAATCATCAATATAACCTTTGATTGAATACATATTCCATACTAAAGGCGTTTGATATAATGATTCTGTCATTAGTAGTTTTAGAGCCACAGATATTTTAAATTTCGAATATTATGCTGACGAGTAATTGGTTTTAAACTCTGAAAATGCCAAATAGCGCTCTTTAGCGAATTGAGCAAATCATTGGCGGCGACACTTTTACGTTTATCTAGAGTTTCTATGATAGAAGGTCCCGACAAATAGAGGCCATTAGCAGTTTTATCAGACTAACGTGGGTTTTTTCGCAAACCAATAGTCTGTGGGTGGAAGCCTTAGCCTACGCTTTCCTTAAAAGCCTATAAATGTTTCTTAATTTGTTTGTCCGTACATTTAGATCTGCATATTAATACTTTACAGCCTTATTGAGGTATCTTTTAATTATGAAGATTGGGAAATGTTGGAAGTTAATTTTTTTTGGGTAATTACGTGACCATTTGGTTGCGCAGTGGCAGATATTTTAGCAATTTATTTTCACTTTGAATCTAATTTAGATGAGCTATTTTTGAAACTTAAGCGTTTTAGTAAATTAATGTTAGTGATTTGAATTTTTATAAAACTCCAATTGATGAGAGTTTCTTGTTTATTTTTAAGTTCTAATATATACAATTTTGAAGATATATCCTAGAGCAGAATAAATGGTTTTAGAATTTCTATTACCCACTTTCAACAGAATTCAGACTTTCATAATTTATAATAATTTTTTAGCATTGTTATCTCTGTCAAATATAGGACTATTACTTTTTACAAAAATTCTAATTCTTAAGTAGTTCCAAATTTAATGAACAAATATTTACAGGTTAATAACTTTAATATTACATAAATCAATTAAACGTCTCATGCATCGACGATTCTGTAGTAACACTTGTGTTACGGATAAAATCAGATACGGAGAAATTACAAACAGAATACTTATTAATTAATTTAAAACAGAATACTTAATAATCATCTGCAAAAACTTCTTTCAATAAAGGTTACATTTCTTCATATGATTCAAAACTAAGTACTTAGATTATACTCCTAGCTAAACTACACCATTGTCCTTGGACCCTAAATACCGCTACAGTAGCACTTCGATGCTCTAACGCAGTTTCCAAACATATCCTTTTAAAGCTCGTCACGTCAAGAGCGAAGGTTAAGGAGTTAACCCGTCAAGGGCATGCGCAAGAGTCGCTTGCGTCATCTGATGTAATGAGGTTAGGATCACCCTTTATAGTAGTGGTTTAGAACTTGCAATGGAACCATTTGACGACTAAATGTTAGCAATTTGGATCTGAACAGTCTTCTTGAAAGCAGTATCAGTGTTTTGTCTACCTATAATTTAACGAGTTAGACTCAAAAGCCTCTTAAAAGGCAAAAATAATTGATTTTCTATTATTTCTGCTGTCTGGACCTTATAATGTTAATGATGATGTCTTGCTTTTTCTTGGCATGAACATACCTATCAATGGTATCAAAAATAGAACTAAAAATAATGTGATTTTTGCTATAAATGGTCAACTATGTATTGTTTACTGTTTAAACCGATTATATACTAATTTAATATGAATTAAAAAAAGGCCCCATAATAGTGCCTTGGGGGATTCCACCAGTTAGAAGGTATTTTTTAAGAAATATTGGATTAATTCACAATACCACACATTATTTGTTTGGCCAACTAAGTTAAGTAATTTTATGTAAAAGTTATAGTCGAACATGTTTCGCCAAATAGTGTCAAACGCTTTTCCAAAATCAAATAACTAGGTTATTATGTTCTCAGGCTACCAAAACGGCTGGGCTAGGCTATGAAATTTTGCAATATTGCCATCTCGGTTTAGTTTAGACTCACTTGCCCACTCATTTCATGAATAATGTAAATCATATGTGAAGGATCGAGTATGGTAAGACATGTTTTACTTAACGCTAAGCGTTTGAACATTATTTCCTAATACTTAAGTTAACTAGGTATGGTCTGAACATTTGTTTTATTCGTTTAAATATTACTTATAGTCAACGTCTTTCTGACCCCGTTCCGTAAAAAAGAGGAGGTTCCCAATTCAACGTCTGTTACTAGAGAAGTTAAGTAATCTAATTCAATCTTATCTCAGTCCAAAGCATATTTAACTATTGTATATTATTTTTTTATATTTATCATTCACTAGTGCAAAATGACAAATATTGGGTGCCAAACATCGTATGCAAGCCGTGCGTAGAATCATGGCCTTACTGGAGCCAAGGAGGACGTATAGGGTTACGATTGGAGTGCTGATTAAGTAGAATGAGCCAAGTAAATGACTGTTACTTTTATGTAGTAAATGTAAAAGGTTTAAACGTGTACAAAAAACGTACTTGTTTTTAGCCCAAGTGTGAAATTGGTTACACCCCCAGTAGCTCAGTGATGATTTGCCAATTCCTGTGTTTTCAAGACCATCGGCATCAAATTGTGATGATTTTGAAATTTCAGAGGGATCAAGTGGTCAATCTAGCGGCAGTAGAAGTGAGTTCGAAGAAAATGTTTCTACGAAACCTGGATTTTCTCGAGAGGAATTCAATGATTTATTTCGTGATTTGAATTGCATTTCTTACACAGCCATTTGGACCGATTCCCGCATAACTTGGGTAATTACAGTGAGGAACAAGGTAAAAGGTTCCATCAGGATATCAGGATAATGGAAGGAAGTTATCAAGGTCGATGAGACAGCCATATGATGGCTGACTATTGCTGGATCTTGAAAAGAGATTTTCCTGACAAAGTAAAATCCCAAAGAAAAAGTTTTCCATGATTTTCATTTATTATTTTTGTTAAGAGCATCCTTAACTATTATTTTCGTGTATTTTTTGTAAAGATAAATAATAAAAATAATTATTAAATATTTGTCGGTCAATTTATTGGTGCATTTTTAGGAAAAAATTTAGAAGGGTTTATCTCAAAAACTGGAGTCAATTTGACAATTCTGGTATTTTTCCCGTTATCAGCATACTCGTCTTATACAAAATCGACTTCAAGACTTCCTGCCGCAAAATTACTGTAAAGCAGTGTAATCTAATTCAATCTTAAGTCTCAATTCAGCCTGTAATTTTAGGGTACGTCCAAAGCATATTTAACTATATATTATTTTTTATATTTATCATTCACTAAATAATTTTGTACACCATAATGGTCAGACAAGTCTGAACTTAGCTTATAAGTAGTAACATCTTGTTTCTAAGCATATAAAGTTATCATCGGCGCAGTATCTTTTCTTCTTCCATTCATCCCTGTCGTTCGTCATTTATTTTTTATTTATTTATTTATATAATTACACAGGTCCTTAAACCTAATAACGTAATTAAAGAGACAATAGGTAACAAACAACAACATAAAAAAGAAAAAAAAATAACAGTTTGGAACGATACATACTTAAGGAATTAATAATATTCCAAAATTACAGATACATAATTATTACAGTTTATTTATACACAGTGCTCTTCGCAGAAGTACTGGCATGTAGACACTCTGTCATCGTATCATCCATCCCCGTTTCAGCCATGTCATTCTTCACGCAATCCATCCATCTCTTATTCGGCCGTCCTCTATTCCTCCACCCATTTACATTCACATTCATTAGGTATACATCGTTATAGTGGCTCGATCTGAATATGCACCACATAATATAACTATTAACTTTAATAAAGCTTTTTACACATTTTTAACGACTTCTGTAAATTTCGATAGAACCTCATTTTTCTCGTTCTCGTTGTGCAATGGCCGCCATCTTTGGCGTCGGTTGAGCAAAGCTGGTCCTGCGCCGGTCCTTTGCATGTGACATACATTATTCATAAGTATGAGTGGGCTTGTTCGGAGAAATGCCTTGTTGCTTGGACTGAGGCTTTTTGGAGTCGGACCTTTCATGTTACTTAAGGTCACTTCAGGGTCTTTAAAAGTACCTACGTTAATAAGTTTGTAGGAAAATAACAAGAATAGTATATCCAATCAGTATCTCCTTTTATTATACTAGTGGCCCGCCCTTACTTCGTTTCGGGACAGTAGTTACACTATCTACCAATAGATGGCGCTGTGTGTCGATTGCAACGCGCTAGTGTTTCGCAATTTCAGTTTGTATATAAGGTTTGATCGATGTCTATGAAGTTTACCTCTTTATAGATAGTACTAGTGGCCCGCCCTCACTTCGCTTCGGGACCGTAATTCAGAAAAGAACCAATAGATGGCGCTGTGTCCAAATACATCGCGCAAGCGTTTCGTGTTTTCGGTTTACCTATAAGGCTTGTCGTTGTCCATAAAAGTTATCTCTTTATAAAGAGTATAGAAGATAGAAGATATAGAAAATAGGTACAAAGACCTTTTTAACCTCCCAGGTCACTATACTCTTGGTAAGGTAACAGTGGCATGGTTTTCTAAGTTACTTACATAGCGTAAAACATATAAAAACATGTCTTCCATTTACTAAAACGCGAGTCCCAATCAGGCGTAAGCTTTAATTTTAAAGAACTCAACCTGACAGGCAAACCTTGAAAATTCATAATTATATTTTGACGTCCGCAACCAATATGCCAAACTGAGCCCAGAGGTCACTCGAAATCGGCTAAGTGATGCAAAACCTGTTAAAAACTAGATCTATTCAAAGATTGGTCTGAGTCACAATGTGAATTTTCGAAACTACTTATGTAAGTAGGTAGTTCTTTTTTCAGAAGTTCGTAGGTGAGGTGATGTGAGTCAATTCACAATCTAATGTTGTGGTTTTTGTCTTGTTTCAAAAACAAGGCTAAAACCAGTTTTATGTGATAGGTGGCAGCCTAGATCATCCGTTGGTCTAGTGGTTTAAGTACCACTATGATTTGGGATCCTGGGTCGAGCAAAAGTATGTTTCGAATCGATGTGCCTCCGGTACCCTTACTCACGTGGCGAAACACAGCACAGGAGCTGCTTCACGTCGGTTTTCTGTGAGGCAGTGGTATCATTCCGGTCGAACCGGCCCATTCATGCCGAAGCATGTCTCCCCCACATTTCCCATGTTTCGAATTTTCCGAACATAAGCTATTTCACCACCGGCTCATCCAATCAGAGACATTCTCGATACATCAATAGTTTTGAAACAAAGATGATACCGTGGGAGGATTGTGCAAGCAACTCTATAACAAACGAAACGGTTTAAGGTTGTTTATAGTTTTGTTAATATCTTACTTACTACGCTGGCTCAGCGATCCGAAGTGGATCTTGGCCTCCGACACGAGAATTCGCCACTCCGTTCTATTCTCAGCCACCTCTTGCCAATCCAGCCTTTGAAGGTTACGTGGGTCGATCTACCGGGAAGCGCCCAGTGGAGCACCCCAGATATCGCTGGATGGACCAGGTCAAGAAGGATCTTGGTCATCTTCTTTGCTAATATCTATTCTTCTAACCGATGTCATATTAAATTATGATAACGGTTTAAGTGTAACTTATAACGGAAATAAATGAATATCGTATTATACCGGCGACTTACAATACTCGTACCATGTCACATTACTAATCTGTGACATAAAGTAAAATAACTATGGATTGATCTAGTGGTTTAAGTAGGTACCAGGCTCTCTGATCTCAGAGTCCCAGGTTCGATACAAAGAGAGACACTTACGTGACGAAACAGCGCCTGCTCATTTACACCGGTCTTCTGTGAGGCCGTGGTTCCTCAGTCGAGCCGGCCCATTCATGCCGAAGCGTGGCTCTCCCAGGGCTAAATGTATGTGATGTTCTCAATTTACTTATTTTAACCTTCATCACTGACCCCCTTACAATACGACAGCCTCGTTCGACGATGACGCAACATCTTATCACATAAGCGGGTCTTCACTTGTTCGCTGACATACATTACCCATGCGCGTGGGCAGGCGAAGGATGTGTGGGAACGACGATATTGGTTAATACAACCTGTACTTAAAGTAAAGTATCAGCCTATACAGGGTGTATCTGTGGACATTTACATCCCTTTAAACACGTGTTCTTTCAACCATTTTGAACAACATTTGTTCAACAACTTTTCTAAATTCTTCGAAAAATTTGACGACTCCCCATACAAAATGACCAAGTCACGTGACTGACTTTGTATGGAAAGATGAATTTTTTTATACGAATTTTCAAAAGTCATAGAACAAATGTTGTTTAGAATGGTTAGTAGAGTACGTAGTTAAAGGGATGTAAATGTTCACAGATACACCCTGTATACTGTCCCTCTGCAGGGCAAAGGCCTCCATCATAGAAATCAAGTCATCGCTACTATGATGGGATTAGGCTTAATCACCACGCTTATTTACCGATGTAAGACCCAAGAGCCTCATGAAAGTCAAAAACAATTAGATTTCTATTGTGTCTGCTGTCTGGGCCTTAAGACGTTTAATGGGGATTGGTGATCACAAACTCGAGCTATGTTCGAAAAGTTCGAAACAGAAAATATACTCGACTTGGGATTTGAACCTTGGACCCCGAGATTATAGCTCAGTATATAAACCACTTATTGTTTTAACTAGTTTTAAGTTTACCATTGATTGTATTGATATTAATGTAATGCTTCAAATACTCGAATGAATATACATATTATAAAAAAAAAACTACTAGACCAACAAATAGATGATTGATGATGATAGATCTGATCTGGAGGCTAATTCTCAGTTTTCGCCTTCTATGTCGAGTCGACTTCACGGAACGCATAGACCAATAGGAGAACAAGATAAGGAATGTCGACTGTAATCTGTGTTCTCCTATTGGTTGTGCGTACCATGAAGTCGATTCGACATAGAAGGCGAAAACCGAGAATTGGCCTCCTAAATCTGATTTAAAGAATTAGACATTTCTTGACAGCTGTTACCGGTATACGAGTATAAGATTAGTTTTAAAAACGTAGGTACTATCAATATATCAAGAACTAGCGGCCGCCCGCGACTTCGACCGCGTGGAAAAGTAACTTTTTACCCCCCTTTTAACCCCTTACAACCCCCTTTTCGCAATAAAAAGTAGCCTATGTCCCTTCTCAGGGTCTAGATTATCTGCCTATACCAAATTTCATTTAAACCCGTTGAGTAGTTTTGGCGTGAAAGAGTAGCAGACAGACAGACAGACAGGCAGAGTTACTTTCGCATTTATAATATTACTATGGATTGTGGTGCAGTTACATATTGATTTATAATTTCAAACTTATCTAAAATTGTATCTCAGATTGTGACAAGCCAAATCTCAGACACCATCAAGAGTTAAGAGTCATTTCCACATTATCTTCAAGTATCTTTTCCCCAAGTTCAATGCTCTCGTCAGACTGTCCGTTTTTTCGGACTGTCGCAATCACGTTTTTGGTCTGTCACAGTTGAGTAGATACAAGTATAAACGATCGAGGAAATTTAGCTGTATAGATGCGAATTTAAATTAGAATAATAGCTAAAAGTGGGCACTTTTCGCAATAGGGTATTTTACGACTTTTTTTTTATTTATTTATTGTAAAGTTTTTGAAGTATAAATCACAGCTCCCTTTTTATTTCTTATCTATCATCATTAGTTCCAAAGATATAGAGTTGCAAAGTTCCCTATCAGAAAAGGAGAGCGATACGCTATTAATGACGTCACTAGGCTAGTCGATATTTTAACGACGGTAAAATACCCTATTATGAAAATTATTGTTACTAGGCGCGTGTAAAAAATATTGTCATGCATCTTAAAAAATTGTTAATGCATTCTTTTAGGTATGTTTACATAGCTGTTTTTTTTTAAATATATCTCACTACCTGTTACCCGCTACTTTGTCTGCGTGGAATAGCATCTTTGGGTAGCATTTTTAATTATTTAATAATTTTCACCCCCCAATTTAACCTTTAACGAGGCTATAGTATAGTATATAGTAGTTTTATGTACCATATGAGACCACCAGATTTTGAACTTTATGCAGTTATGATAAGGTTGAAAACCAATGAAAAAAAATATGTCTAGTTGCCTGGTTAAGGGATAACCCAATTTAATCGAATACGGGACCCCAAGCGAAGCCGTCGCTTTAACATGCGACCCATACCCATTGACCACCGAGGCAGTCAACTTAAAACAATATCACATTCGTCAAGTAAGTTTCAATGAAATTAAAAAATAATAGTTTGACAATTGTCGCAGGGAAATTTGACAACTGGCTAATATTGTAGAGTGACAATTGTCGATCAGGGGGGCTATTCTCGTGCACTCGACATTGAAGTCGTATTTTGAGTTTTCATACATTCGTCGAATTCGACTACAATGTCGACTGATCCCAAAGCTGAGCTGAGGCTTCCATTGCTCTCACATTATGAAACAATGCGTGTCGGCAATTTTTTACCATCAGGTAATCCGTGTGCTCGTCAGCCACTTATCCATACTAATCCATACTAATAGGTATTATAAATGCGAAAGTAACTCTGTCTGTCTGTCTGTTACTCTTTCACGCCAAAACTACTCAACGGATTTAAATGAAAGGAGGAGGGGATCTCTGGGCCCAAAGTTATCAAGATGAAAAGCATCCTCAAAAATCGGTTATATTTTTGTAAAGAAACTCACAAAATACTAGACCATTTTACATTCCAGAATATTAGAAAACTTAAAAACATCGTATAAAACAAATTATCGATAAAAAATGAATTTGATGACAACACAATAATCGTTAAAATGTATGAAAATCGCAAGAAAAATCGTGTAAGAAATTGATAATCGATATTGTACCTAATCTATGAAACACTCGGATTAATTAGAACTCTTTCGAGATGAAGTATGAGGTGATGTATTTTTCTTTTTAAAAAGAAAAATTGAATTGACAAATGTCAATAAAACGTTTGTCAAGAAAAATATTGAGAATTTCATTTTCTTTCGTTTGGAGCTCTTATGCTTTTTATGTTTTATGGATTTTCTCACGACTTTGGTATAATACGGACTATCTGATCGATGTTGCAAATGTGAATTACCTGGCTTTGTATTTTGGACTAACAAATAACGCTTTACGATTTGGATTTTGATGATATGGATCGCTGTGTAAATTGCAACATTGCAACTAACCGTTGCAATACAATTGGTAGAAGGGTTTTGGATAGTGAGGCGGTTTTATTGGTGATCAATCAGTGGCGTGCCCCTCAATCAGTGTGTACCTAACGATTTTAACTAAATCAAATCAAATCAAATAGTTTGCTCTGTACCTAATCAATATGTATTGTTTAAACATAAATTATTAACTGACCATATTGCAGGTAACCAATCAGGACTATGTTTGCCATGCATGTTGGAATATGGCCCAGGATGTAATAAGTGGGAGACAACTAATAGAAATGTGCATGAGATGATAATTATTCGCTTATTTTGGGTTCTTATTGTGTGACATATACCTATGGAATGTACAGAGTAGGTACCAAAATCTATACATATAATAAAAATGTAAAAAAGCTGTGTCTGTACATTGAAGATATTTATCTCAAAATAACTTAGGACGACTAAAAAACAGTAACAGAACATGAATCAATGATTTTTAAAATTTTTGTCTGTCTGTTTGTCTGTTTGTCTGTTTGTTCGCGCTAATCTCGGAAACTACTAAACCGATTCGAATGAAACTTTTTTTATTGTATAGCTGTAACATCAGGGCAACTTATAGGATATATTTTATTTTGAAGACCAGGCTCCTTGATGTAGAACCACAACAGCCCAGCTAAACTATAAGAGGTAGGTCAATGGCACCTTAACAAAAGTTGTTCAGATTGATGAGCATTTTATGATGCCATGAAAAAATCAAAGATCATGGAACACCTGGTGAAGAACTCTAAGAGCCCAGCTACACCATAACAAATATGGAATGAAATGGAATGCAAAATTGTCAAACGTGATGAGCATTTTTGGATGAGATCCGATAAAGAAGGATATTTCGAACTTAAAGGGGGTTCCAAGTTAGGTAATGGGACTACGTGATTCCTTGGCCCAATCTACTATTTAAATAATCATCTTTAAGTCAAGAGTCATAAAGTTCACGCAAACGAAGTTGCGGGCGGCCACTAGTAGTAAATAAGTCTAACGGCCCTCTACCTACTTGCATAATTTAGTCTCAAAGCGATTAAAAACATTGTGCAGACACCATTGCAAATAGCCGTTTTATTACAGGTTACATAACCTCACTTTTACTATTAATTCAAATATCTCGATTCCTGGATTGCCTAATCTTCTCAAAATTTTTGTGGTGAATTGTTATTATGAATCCTTTAAATTAAGGCATCTTTGATTTGTATAACATTCGGCCCACAAATGTATGCAACGGTCGCGTTCTCCTTTGGTACCTATACAGATAATCCAAACCCTGAGAAAGAACATAGGCTATTTTTTATTGCGAAAAGGTGGTTGTAAGGGGTTGAAAGGGGGGTAAAAAGTTACTTTTCCACGCGGACGAAGTTGCGGGCGGCCGCTAGTCACATAAATAAATACTTAGAGGTCGGGACCTCGGGCGTCATCGCAAAAAAACGGCCTACTCCCCCACAGGCCAACAAATTATACAAGTGAATAAACAAATTTCCTATACAATTATCAGTAGCTGCGACAAGTCAAGGTTCCGCCCACATGCGCGTGGGCATCATGACGTCACAGCCGGAATCGAAGTGTTGAGCTGTGAAGTCATATGTTGAGATAATTGTAGTGAGTAGGTAGGTAGATCAGGTTTTCTCGATGTAATGTTTGCAATATATTGTTATTATAATTATGATATAATGATGAGCCAGTCCCAGTGAAGAGTATTAACAAAACGAGCAACCGGGTCACCTGATGGTAAGTGAACACCGCCGCCCATGGACATCAGCTACACCAGAAGGAGTGCGGATGCGTTGCCGGCCCTTTAGGAAGGTATAGGCTCGTTCTTAAAGATTTGAATGTTCGGAAATACCGCTGCGAAAAGTTGATTCTACAATGAGGAGGTGTGTGGCAAGAAAGCACGCTACATCTTAGACCTCATTGTCACTCTCCATCAGGTGAGATAAGGTCAAGTGCAAAGCCCATCTTATATAAAAAAAAAACGGTAGAGGACCGCCAACCATCTAGTTGGTATGGATGGAATCCAAGATTTTTTTAATCAATATCTCTACACGTGTGTGTATCGTTTGCTGGTAACCGCTCAAAACCAGTGCTTTATAGAGTATGTTCTCGCTTGACATTGGCAAAATTCCCCACACCGAAAAGAATACTTCAAAATAAAAAAAACTAAGTCTGACATTCGTCATGGTTGAGTGACGAAACGACAGAGGGTGACCGAATGGTGCACCTGCAGGGCTACAGGTACAGCCCGTCGAATCACCCTCGTATTTGGTCACGCCTTTTTAACCAGCATTCCTCCTTAAAAAAAGTAGTTCCTGTGTTGTGGACAATAGTTACGCAATCTCAATCTGACTTATTATTTGTAGGTCCGGGATTGTTCGTTTCCAAGTGGACTTTGCAGCCGAATAGATCTATTGCAGCGTTTCCCAATAGCCGGGTCGCGGCCCGGCACCGGGCCACCAAAACGAAATAACCGGGTCGCGACATTGTCGTCTTATTTTAAAAACATGAGTAATTAACCAGCTTGAGTTTGAAAGTAGACCACTAAGTGGGTCACGAAGGGGTAATGTGAAAATTACCGGGTCATGGCATAACAAAGTTTGGGAAATACTGATCTATTGTATCCTCCGCTCCCTCTAGAGATCGTCTCCCAAACCCACGGTCCTCATAAACCGTGTAATAGCCTTGGGAGCTATGGCCTTAACATCCTCCGGGCTGATGTGATAGCTGCCCAGGGTGCAGCTTCTTGGGTGCCCGAGGGCATCGCAATGACAGAGAATATGCATGGGTGTCTCGTCCTCTGCTTTACAGAATCTGCAGGTAGACTTCACGGTCAGCCCGTCTATCTACGAGTGTCTTACATGTCATAACAATCAATCTAATCAGCAATTAGGTACTAAAGATTTCCGGTGTTTTTTTCATATCATCATCATCATGTCAGCCCACATCCACCCACAGCTGAGTATAGGCCTCTTCTTTATTACGCTACTCCCTACGGTCACCAGCCAGCCTCATCCACTGTTTCCCCACCATCCTTACAATATCGTCGGACCAACGGGCAGGTGGTCTACCCACAAGACGTCGCCCCAATCTTGGCTGCCATTCATATAACCATTCATATGCCATTTTTCATATAACTAAGTTATAACCTTTTTTGTTGACGCTGGGGAATGCCGCTGACCCGAAGTGGGCCAACGTAGTCTTGCGACTCCTTATGCATACCCTCCTGCCGGGGGCAGGCGGGTTATGTCGGGCTCTCCTCCGGGTGGGACCGGAGGCATACCGACTAAACCCCAGCGACGCTCCCGCATCGCCAGAGTGGGGAGGAGACATGAGTACGGGTTGAAGAACCTTACTTCACGTCCGCTTACAACTAAGTTATAACCTGCAAAACTCAATTCACGATTTCTTTACCAATAAAGTTATCGACTTCAATAGCTTGTCTTGAATGGCTGTTTTTCGAGCGTGGGCAAAACATTCGCCAAGTCACCCATTAAGTGTGACCTTAGACAGAATCAATCGTGCAAATGAAGGTTTAAACACTTTATCAATCGTTCGGAATTAAAGTAGTTTAATAAAAATGAAGAGATAAATTTAATAGCGGTGCAATTCGTCTCAAAATTTAAATTTTTGGCTTATTCACATTCGTCGTCTTCTGTTTACGTTCCCACTGGTAACAAGTTAGAAAAAATCCATTGCAAAGTTACAAGGTGACCTGTTTGATGCCGACCAGCTGGGTTATTTCGTATATTTAAAAGTAAAGTATCAGCCTAATGCTGTCCCACTGCAGGGCAAAGGCCTCCATCGTAGAAATCAAGTCATCGCTACTATGATGGGATTAGGCTTAAGATCTGCATGAAGCAGCGCCAGCGCTGTGTTTCGTCGAGTGAGTGAGGGTACTGGAGGCTCAATTGGGAGAAAAGAGGGTTAAATGTTAGCAGCACACTCGTGACTTTACTGGTGGTGCAGGTGTCTTTGGGCGGCGGCAAACGCTTAGCTTTAAGTGATCTGTCTCATCGTCAGACATTTTTCACAAAAAAAAATGGAACCGGGGCTCAAAGTCAACATTATAAGAGAAACAGCTTACAACTTAAGTAGTGCTTTAACCAACTGCCAACGATGGTGTTCCCGAGCAGATACGACCTAGTGATCTTCAAGGAAAGGGATTATTTATTCCTTCCTTGGGAGTCGGCAACGCATTTGTGATGCCTCAGGTGTTGCAGATGTCCATGGGCGGCGGTGATCACTCGCAGAACTGACAACCGTTGGGGTAAACGAGTTCTGGAGTGGAGACCGCGTCTCGGTAAACGTAGTGTAGGACGACCTCAGGCCAGATGGAGTGACGATCTCGCGCAAGAGGGCTGGCTGGAGCTGGATGCGAGTAGCCGAAGATCGATCAAAGTGGCGAGCATTTGGAGAGGCCTATGTCCAGCAGTGGACTGCAACAGGCTGATAATCACTTGCCACCAGGTGAGTCGTCTGCTCGTTTGTCCGCTATAATGTTAATAAGCTTCGTATCTGGGTGACCCAAGGACTTATGTATCCGATGAGTCTCTTGCGCAAAGTTACAAGGTGACCGGTTTGATGTCGACCCCATGAGCTGCGGAGAGGCCTACATTCAATCTGACGTAATCTTATTTCATTAAGTCTGCCTACTTGTAGCTTTATCACTCACACAAGACGAGATCACGTTTTGAAATAAGATTCGGTCATCTTCATCTAATGTGGACCATTACCGATTGCATCTAAAGTCATTGCAAATTGGAACACGATCATTCATTTATTTCGAAACTTAATATTAGTGTTCCATTGTAGGGCAAAGACCTCCATCATAGAAAGCAACTGTGGGAGAGCCATGCTTCGGCATGAATGAGCCGGCTCGACCGGAGTGATACCACTGCCTCACAGAAAACCGGCGTGAAGCAGTTCCTGTGCTGTGTTTCGCCGAGTGAGTGAGGGTACCGGAGGCCCATCGGGGGGGAAGGGGATAAAAGGTTAGCAGCGCACTTTTGACTCCATTGGTGTTGCATGTGTCCATGGGCGGCGGCAATTGCTTACCATCAGGTGATCCGCCTGCTCGCCTGCTACTTATCACATAAAAAAAAAATGTTGACCATTACCAATTGCATCTAAAGTCACTGGAACACGATCATTCATTTATTTCGAAACTTAATATTAGTGTTCCATTGTAGGGCAAAGGCCTCCATCATAGAAATCAAGGCATCGCTACTATGATGGGATTAGGCTTAATCACCACGCTTGCCTAATGCGGATTGGTGATCACAAACCCGAGCTATGTTCGAAAAATTCGAAACGTACTTTTTTTCCGGATCCCGAGATTGGCCAGTACTTAAACCACTAGACCAACGGGACAACTAATTGAGAAGTCTCCATTAAAAGTGCTAAATCTCTTTATGAAGTTGATCAAATATTCGTTAATCGATTGATCGATCTATCATCCACAGATCATTTGTCTAAGTCCAAACTAGAAAATACAATTTACACAACAACATATCATACATCGACCAGACTCCGTACTAAGAAGCTTAAGCACTTGTGTTACAGATATCTGACAACAGAGGGATCACAAATATAATACCTAAATACATAATTACACCCAGACACTGAACAAACACAAGTGTTCACCACACGAACGTTTGACTAGAGTGGGGATCGAACCCACGACCTTTGGCGCTTGATGCAGGGTCACTACCAAATGCGCCATCTGGCCAGTCATTTGTTTAAGTCCAAACTTTAATACGATAGACTTAAACTGAACTGCTTCGATGTAGGATTGTCTGGAGAAGATTGCTACTAGCGATAAGACCGTCTTTATTGTACTACCATTAGTCTAGTCTAACTTTGTATTTTAACTGATGTTTAAACCTAGATAGTTAGTTGATAGAAACATAATTATTTATCTAAACTTAGTTTTTTTATAATGTAGACTAAATTAACAGACATAAATGTCCATTTTCCCATATATTTTGACATTTTACATCTGTTAAAAGAAGTCAAAATAATTTTAGAGTGACTCAATCACATCTATCAGTTAGATCCGCATAGTTATTACCTAAATCTGAGTTTGAGATCAGTTTTTGTAGCATCAAAAACTTAGAAATTCAAATAACGTATACCTTAGTATTAAATTACTTCCCTATTAGCATTTGAAATACTATGTAAACGTTAATACATTGTAAGTTAAAACAATACTACACTATAATCACAAGTGAACATCAAGCTTTATAGTAACCTTACCTTATATTGAAAACTTATTTTAAAATCCTCCAACACTGGCACACACCATTAAAAACAATAAGAAAAAAGAACAAAACGCACACAACACTCGCCTCTCTTGCATCGGCACTAAAACCACATTCCTTTGCGCTCGAATTGTAAAAAAAGTTCACATCCTTGGCGCCATATGCTTTTGACAATTTACTTTTTATAACGGAAACTTTTTGGACACTTTTGAATATCGAACTTAGGAAAGAGGTTTAGTTTAAAATGAAGATTCGTTCGTTTTTTGAATTTTTCGTTTGTTCTCGCATGGCGTCCGCTCGCCGCCCGGTCCGGTTCAACACTGAATTGCGTTTGCACATGTTACATCCAACGCATAAGGTCCTAACTCCATTACTCTTCGCGCAATCAATTATAAATCTTATTCCCTTGATTTAGGAGTGATGTTTTTGAATACTGTCGTAAATTTTATGGGATTTTCGTCTTTATTATTATTGAATATCAAATGACGATGATGTCAGAGGATGTTCAGTACATTGGAGCCTTAACGGGAATAACCGGCTTCGAGATATCGATATTGAGAAATGCCCAAAAAAGTTGTAGATTCTGTAAGAATAAATGTAGGTACAGACAGCCACACATCGACTTACTATGATAAAATACATAACTAATATTATAAACGGGAAAGTATATGTGTCTGTTTGTTTGTCCATATTTTACGGCAAAACGAAGCGACAGATGGAGTGACAATCTCCGCAAGAGGGCTGGCTGGAGCTGGATGCGAGTAGCCGAAGATCGATCAAAGTGGCGAGCATTTGGAGAGGCCTATGTCCAGCAGTGGACTGCAACAGGCTGATAATCACTTGCCACCAGGTGAGTCGTCTGCTCGTTTGTCCACTATAATGTTATAAGCTTCGTATCTGGGTGACCCAAGGACTTATGTATCAGATGTCTTGCGCAAAGTTACAAGGTGACCGGTTTGATGTCGACCCCATGAGCTGCGGAGAGGCCTACATTCAATCTGACGTAATCTTATTTCATTAAGTCTGCCTACTTGTAGCTTTATCACTCACAAGACGAGATCACGTTTTGAAATAAGATTCGGTCATCTTCATCTAATGTGGACCATTACCGATTGCATCTAAAGTCATTGGAACACGATCGTTCATTTATTTCGAAACTTAATATTAGTGTTCCATTGTAGGGCAAAGACCTCCATCATAGAAAGCAACTGTGGGAGAGCCATGCTTCGGCATGAATGAGCCGGCTCGACCGGAGTGATACCACTGCCTCACAGAAAACCGGCGTGAAGCAGTTCCTGTGCTGTGTTTCGCCGAGTGAGTGAGGGTACCGGAGGCCCATCGGGGGGGAAGGGGATTAAAGGTTAGCAGCGCACTTGTGACTCCACTACTGGTGTTGCATGTGTCCATGGGCGGCAATTGCTTACCATCAGGTGATCCGCCTGCTCGCCTGCTACTTATCACATAAAAAAAAATGTTGACCATTACCGATTGCATCTAATGTCATTGGAACACGATCGTTCATTTATTTCGAAACTTAATATTAGTGTTCCATCGTAGGGCAAAGGCCTCCATCATAGAAATCAAGCCATCGCTACTATGATGGGATTAGGCTTAATCACCACGCTTGCCTACTGCGGATTGGTGATCACAAACCCGAGCTATGTTCGAAAAATTCGAAACATACTTTTTTTCCGGACTCCGAGATTGGCCAGTACTTAAACCACTAGACCAACGGGACAACTAATTTAGAAGTCTCTATTAAAACTGCTAAATCTCTTTATGAAGTTGATCAAATATTCGTTAATCGATTGATCGATCTATCATCCACAGATCATTTGTCTAAGTCCAAACTACAAAATAGAATTAACACAACAACATCTCATACATCGACCAGACTCCGTACTAAGTAGCTTAAGCACTTGTGTTACAGATATCAGACAACAGAGAAAACACAAATTTATTACTCAAATACAAAATTACACCCAGACACTGAACAAACACAAGTGTTCACCATACGAACGTTTGACTAGAGTGGGGATCGAACCCACGACCTTTGGCGCATGAGGCAGGGTCACTACCAAATGCGCCATCTGGCCAGTCATTTGTTTAAGTCCAAACTTTAATACGATAGACTAAACCGAACTTCTCATGTTTAGGATTGTCTGGAGAAGATTGCTTCTAGCGATAAGACCGTCTTTATTGTACTACCATTAGTCTAGTCTAACTTTGTATTTTAATTGATGTTTAAACCTAGATAGTTTGTTGATAGAAACATAATTATTATTACTTAGTTTTTTTATAATGTAGACTAAATTAACAGACATAAATGTCCATTTTCCCATATATTTTGACATTTTACATCTGTTAAAAGAAGTCAAAATAATTTTAGAGTGACTAATCACATCTATCAGTTAGGTCAGCATAGTTATACCTAAATCTGAGTTTGAGATCAGTTTTTGTAGTATCAAAAAACTTGGAAAATCAAATAACGTACCTTAGTATTAAATTACTTCCCTATTAGCATTTGAAATACTATGTAACCGCTTAATACATTGTAATGTTAAAACAATACTACACTATAATCACAAGTGAACATCAAGCTTTTATAGTAACCTTACCTTATATTGAAAACTTATTTTAAAATCCTCCAACACTGGCACACACCATTAAAAACAATAAGAAAAAAGAACAAAACGCACACAACACTCGCCTCTCTTGCATCGGCACTAAAACCACATTCCTTTGCGCTCGAATTGTAAAAAAAGTTCACATCCTTGGCGCCATATGCTTTTGACAATTTACTTTTTATAACGGAAACTTTTTGGACACTTTTGAATATCGAACTTAGGAAAGAGGTTTAGTTTAAAATGAAGATTCGTTCGTTTTTTGAATTTTTCGTTTGTTCTCGCATGGCGTCCGCTCGCCGCCCGGTCCGGTTTAACACTGAATTGCGTTTGCACATGTTACATCCAACGCATAAGGTCCTAACTCCATTATTCTTCGCGCAATCAGTTATAAACCTTATTCCCTTGATTTAGGAATTATGTTTTTGAATATGGTCGTAAATTTTATGGGATTTTCGTCTTTATTATTATTGAATATCAAATGACGATGATGTCAGAGGATGTTCAGTACATTGGAGCCTTAACGGGAATAACCGGCTTCGAGATATCGATATTGAGAAATGCCCAAAAAAGTTGTAGATTCTGTAAGAACAAATATAGGTACAGACAGCCACACACCGACTTACTATGATAAAATACATAACGAATATTATAAACGGAAAAGTGTATGTGTCTGTTTGTTTGTCCATATTTTACGGCAAAACAAGCGATAACTTAACTTGATTTTCTTAGTGGAGATAGTTCAATGTATGGGATATACCTAAGTACATAGTACTTTATGTTTCTACACCACGCAAAAAACGAAAAATATAAAGCAATTGATTTATATCGAGAGCAAATCGTAATGAATATGTTCGCTTATATGATTCATTTTATTAAAATAATTTAATAAAAATAATTCTATGAAAGCCTTCTTAATTAAATGTTAACAAAAATAATATAACTTGTAAAGAAAAACAATAAAATACTTGTTACTAGACATGCCCTTAGTGGACAGTCTACCCTAATAATAGCTACATCAATCCATATGCAACTTTACTGCATTAAGCTTAAAGTATAAATTCGAAATGGCACATTCATGATGATTTTGCAAAACAAAAAAGGATGCTCGAATCGGGTTTTGCCACTGACCTTTCGTCCTTATGCTAACAATTCGAAAAAAATATCGAATTTGAACTTTAAATGCGAAGAACAAGATTGAATTTTCATAAACTGCATCTACTTGGATGCAATAATTTTTCTTCAAATAGTAAAGATGTGCGAAAAAGTGTTTTAAGATAAAGGAAACAAAACTACTTTTACTTCGGCAAGATGCGTTGCAGGATTTTGCTTGGTAGCTATTTGTATTAATAAAGTTTTTTTATAAATGCTTTTTCTATATCGTTAATATAATCTTTAATAATGATACTTTTATTTTTGTTCCAGTTTAGGATTCCATAGCCAAATGGGAAAAAATCGGAGCAAATTTTTTTTTTATGTGATAGGTAGCAGGCGAGCAGGCGGATCACCTGATGGTAAGCAATTGCCGCCGCCCATGGACACTTGCAACACCATTGGAGTTACAAGTGCGCTGCTAACCTTTTATCCCCTTCCCCCCCAAGTGGGCCTCCGGTACCCCCACTCATTCGGCGAAACACAGCACAGGGGCTGCTTCACACCGGTTTTCTGTGAGGCAGTGGTATCACTCCGGTCGAGTCGGCCCATTCATGCCGAAGCGTGGCTCTCCCACTGTTAATTTAATTATTATATCTTGTGTGGTATTTCCGAACCAGTACGATATTCAAATCTTCAAGAAACGAGCCTATACTTACCTTCCTAAAAGGCCGGCAACACATCCGCACTCCTTCTGGTGTAGCTGATGTCCATGGGCGGCGGTGGTCACTTACCACAGGTGACCCGCTTGCTCGTTTGCCTTCCTGTACTTAATAAACAAAAAAATGTCTGTCTATCTGTTTACTGGCCGTTTGTTATAAGTTATAACGTGTAAAACAAAGTAGAAACAAATTAAATAATAATTTACTTAAGTTATTAGTAAAATATTTTATTATGTAAAACTTACTGATATAAAATAAAACTTTCAACAAATAACTAAAATAAACCTTTTTATAAATAAGTAGTGCACATTTTAAAGACAACTTCATATTGAGACTGCCCCCAGTTTTTATGTGTTGGGAGACATCAATATATAGTTAAAACGTTATTTATTTCACAAAAAAATTCCTCATATCTACTTTTTTACTCCCAAAGGAGGTAGGTAAGTATTTCTTTTATGTGATAGGTGGTGGACGAGGAGACGGATCACCTGATGGTAAATTCTTTCCTTCCGTACCTTCACTAACTTCCTACCTTTTTATACATAGTAACACATTTTACAGTCCACGAACCCGGTTCATATGCTGGGTGACAGCAATAAAAACTAAAAGTAGTTTATTTCACAAAACATTAATATTTCCTCATACTTGTTAACCCAAAAAGGAGATATTTTCCCCAATTCGTCAAATTTCCCTTCCTATATTATACGCCATTGTTCATACGCCGTGAGCTCTGAACAAAAGACTTCAACGCGCCAAGTTCAATGCCATATCGGACGCCATTTTGGATTTTTTTACCATATTTTCAAGTTTTATCATTTTAAATATTATCTATCTTTCCAAGTTGACATTATTCTTCTATTTGTATCATTTTTTTATCCATGAGGAGAGCCACGCTTCGGCTTGAATGGGCAGGTGAATGTGATACCACGGTCTCAAAGAAGACTGGCGTGAAGCAGTGCCTGCGTGTCTATTGAGTGAGAGAGGGTACAGGAGGCGCGATTGAGGGGAAAGGAGGTTAAAGGTCGGCAGCGCACTTGTGACTCTACTGGTGTTGCAGGTGTCTATGGGCGCCGCGGCGGCATCGCTTACCATCAGATCAGGTGATCCGTCTGCTCGTCTGCCATCCATCACATAAAAAATCTAGTTAAGTTGATATTCTTCTACTATTATTTTATGTGTAACTAGTGGTCCGCCTTCACTTCGTTTTGGATTTGATTAAACAAAACAACACACCAATAGATGGCGATAGGTCTTTACATCTACATCGCGCTAGTATTTTATTTTTCAAATTACCTTGATAATTGGATGAAGACTATTGCGTGTGAAAAATCCTCTAGATGGCGAACTGAAGAACTGAGGTCCATCTACACGGTGATTGGTTATTTTAAATGTGCGGCGTCAAAGTGTCACTAAACAACCAATGTTGATGTTGGACCTCAGTCTAACAAAACGCCATCTAGCGGATTTTTAACACGCGATAGACCCCATTATAATTAAACGACGAGGATACGGACGATTTCTGGGTTAAGGAGTTTTTTTTTGTAATTAATTTTAATATGTTGTGGTATTTTAATTAAATTCTATGTCTCGATGCTTCGTGTGGTTATTGTCTGTAACGTGGTAAGTCTTTTGTTTGCGAATAATTGTCTGTTAATGTTTTGGACGTTAAATCACTATGTTTTAAATGTATGTACATACGTTTAATTGCAAAATATTCTAGAGTATTCCATTCGATAATCATAGCTAGGACTTAAATTGATAGCACCACCACCACATACATTTTTTCTCCCATACTACTTACCTTTCATACAAACAAGATTTTAGACCTGTCAGTATCGATTGCTTTGAGTACACTTGTCTGTAGTTACAAAAGCAATGGACAGAGGGCGCTATACCCACATAGTGAGCTTAGTAGTTAATTTTGCTCTACCTAGTTCATGATCTTTATAAAGATAGCCACAAATAGGTACAGGATTTCCCTAAAATTGATAATCTCTACATTGATAAGTGATTTTCGTTTTATGTGAAATAATTATCGTATTTTACTCCTTATTTATCGTATTTTACTCCTTGTGGCCTAGTATTTGATACATAAGCCTTCCAATTTTATATATATAAATATGTATAATAATTATAAAGAGGTAAATTTTATAGACTACATCCAGGTTTTTAGATAACCCAAAAACACGAGACACGCGCGATGAAATCGACACCTAGCGCCATCTATTGGTACTTTTGTTGTGGTTGTGTTGTTGTCACTGAAGACCGGCGCAAAGGAGCGAACTCTTTTGTCGAGTGAGTGAGGGTCTCGGAGGCCCATTTGGGGGGAAAGGGGGTTGAAGCGATTAAGTGATAAGCGATGATCGCCGTCCATAGACACCTGCAATACTGTAGTCACAAGAGCGCTGCCAAGCCTTAACGCCCTTTTCCCCCCAATTGGTACCCAAACTAAATCGACGAAATACAGCGCATGCGCTGCTTTACGCCTGTTTTCTGTGAGACCATGGTATCACTCTAGACGAGCCGGTCCATTCTCACACTTTTGCATTGTGGTGAGAAGCACCTGTCACAGTTTTGTGTCAGCATTTTTAAAGTAGAGTCTATTCAAATATTTTAAACGTAGACCTAAACGTAATTATTAAAAAAATAACAACAACATATTTAAATTTCACAACAATTTATTTTACAAAAAAATATAAAAAAAAAACAAAATGTTTTTTAAATACTAAAACACAAAAATAGTTTAGTTTACAAATAAATAACATTAATTCTAAAAATATTTCTATAAAAAATATTCAGGCCACATAACCTGATCTCATCCTAATTTAGGATTGAGATTTTTTTATAACACAAATCTAAAAATGTGTTTGATGACGTCGTCATAATTTATTAAGTCCTTTTGGATTTAATTAAACAAAACAACACACCGATAGATGGCGATAGGTCTCGACATCTACATCGCGCTAGTATTTTATTTTTTCAAATTACCTTGATAATCTAATGAAGACTATTGCGTGTGAAAAATCCTCTAGATGGCGAACTGAAGAACTGAGGTCCATCTACACGGTGATTGGTTATTTTTAATGTGCGGCGTCAAAGTGTCACTAAACAACCAATGTTGATGTTGGCCTCAGTCTAACAAAACGCCATCTAGCGGATTTTTCACACGCGATAGACCCCATTATAATTAAACGACGAGGATACGGACGATTTCTGGGTTAAGGAGTTTTTTTTGTAATTAATTTTAATATGTTGTGGTATTTTAATTAAATTCTATGTCTCGATGCTTCGTGTGGTTATTGTCTGTAACGTGGTAAGTCTTTTGTTATGCGAATAATTGTCTGTTATTGTTTTGGACGTTAAATCACTATGTTTTAAATGTACATACGTTTAATTGCAAAATATTCTAGAGTATTCCATTCGTAGCTATGACTTAAATTGATAGCACCACCACCACCTACATTTTTTCTCCCATACTACTTACCTTTCATACAAACAAAATTTTAGACCTGTCCGTATCGATTGCTTTGAGTACACTTGTCTGTAGTTACAAAAGCAATGGACAGAGGGCGCTATACCCACATAGTGAGCTTAGTGGTTAATTTTGCTCTACCTAGTTTATGATCTTTATAAAGATAGCCACAAATAGGTACAGGATTTCCCTAAAATTGATAATCTCTACATTGATAAGTGATTTTCGTTTTATGTGAAATAATGTGGTCACATTAAAAACCTCGTTATTTATCGTATTTTCCTCCTTGTGGCCTAGTATTTACAAACCATAAGCTTTACAAACTTCTCTACTACATATCTAGGATCCATACTATTTTTAAAGAGGTAAATTCTATAGACAACATCCAAGCTTGTAGATAATCCAAAAACACGAAATATGCGCGATGTAATTGACTCCTAGCGCCATCTATTGGTACTTTGTGGAACTAATATCCAGAAATAAAGTGAGAGCGCTTAACGAGTCTGCAATAAAAGCAAGTTGGTTCTCAAGACCATCTCTGAGATGTCTTACCATTTATAGGACGGCCTAAACAAAGTGGCCTGTAAATAATAATGTAAAGGTGACTGTCCAATTTTTTTTTTATGTGATAGGTAGCAGACGAGCAGGCGGATCACCTGATGGTAAGCAATTGCCGCCGCTCATGGACGCTTGCAACACCAGTGGAGTTGCAGTGCGCCTTTTACCTTTTATCCCCTTCCCCCCCGGGTGGGCCTCCGGTACCCTCACTCACTCGGCGAAACACAGCACAGGGGCTGCTTCACGCCGGTTCGACCGGAGTGAAACCACGGCCTCACGTGGTTTCACTCCGGTCGAGCCGGCCCATTCATGCAAGCGTGGCTCTCCCACAATTTTCAATTAAAACTAGTCTTGGTTGCATCTATTCTATCACAGGCTTCTGCCAGCATGTGGCCCACGAGTGGACGGAGTAGCACAAGCTTAGTGCGCTGCCAACCTTTAACCCCCTTTCCCCTCAATTGGACCTCCGGTACTCTCACTCACTCGGCGATACACAGCACAGGCGCTGCTTCACGCCGGTCTTCGGCATTCATGTCGAAGCGTGGCTCTTCTACAGTGTCATACTATCATGGTAGTGTAGAATCTATTTAAATAGAGGTATTTTAAAGGCTTGCTCGCCTGCTACCTATCACATAAAAAAAAAATATAAACGAAAATATTGAAAAAAAAAGAAAAACCACCAATTTAAATTTCAAAACAATTTATTTTACAAAAAATAGAAAAAAAAAATAAAACGTTTTTTAAATACTAAAACACAAAAATAGTTTAGTTTACAAATAAATAACATTAATTCTAAAAATATTTCTATAAAAATATTCAGGCCACATAACCTGAACTCATCCTAATTTAGGACTGAGATTTTTTATTACACAAATCTAAACACATGATTAAGACGTAAAATGAGTTAATCCTTTTGGATTAATTTATGAAATTTTCACCTAAATTAACAAGACTAACAGGAAGGTCACTTTTGTACAGACAGCCACACATCAGGTTACTACAATCTGTCAAATTTCTTCAGTCGATATTGAACCAAACGCGTTTGACATAAAGGTGAGGTTCGATTGCAGAAATTTGACAGATTGTAGTAACTTGATGTGCTGGCCACTGTACATTCGACATTGGAGGCGCACTTAGAGATTTCATATTCGTCTATACAAATCTCTAATTCGATTTCATTCAATGTCGAGTGCACGAGAAATTGCTCCTCAAATTGCACAGTTGTACAGTGCGAGAATGTATTGGCCGAAAAATCCAAAAAATCTTTTTTTATTTGCTAAATCACATTTTTAGATTTCGTGTAATATTATATTCTTTTTTACATTTCCGAGTGGTTCAAAAGGCTTTCCTTTTGGATGTTCTTCATAAGGTTTTATAGTTTTGAGTAAAATCCGTTAATTATCATTTAGAATAATACCACTGCATGATTTGAATTTAAGCAGCTACTAATGATCTCACAAACATTTTGTTTTCATCTTTAGTGTGACATATTTTGGTTAGGTTGTTAAACCAAAGCATTACTGTTCGAGGCAAAGAATAATGACAATATCAATGATTTAAGAAGATAGATAGAAAGATAGAAGAAGAAATAATATGATTTTAACTTAACATGAGGGTGAATGGCAATGATTTGTGATCTAGTGTGGCTATGATCGAAAAAATACAATGATTGATGAACAATTATTGATAAAAGTTGAAAAACAAAGAAATTAATAATTTACTTGATAAAAAATATAGTGAGAAATATGAAACACCGGACTATCGGAATTAAAACAAATACTAATGACACTGAAGTTAATATTGATATGAAAAATTAAATAAGTTTATATTGATCAAAATCGAAATAAAATGGTAATGATTGAAAGGCCAAAATTATGAGAATAAAGGAAAATGATGAATGATAATGGTGTTAAATGATGATCAAAGATAGCTGACGATGCAGTGCATAGTGATTTATGAGAGTATAATGACGATAATGATTATGGATAAAAGCAGTGATATGAAACTCCAAAATAAATAAAATATTAAGTTAAAGCTAGAGCTAAAGATGGCAATGAACTTGAATACTTTTGATTAATGGAAAGTGTATTTGATTGTGATGATAATGATAGAATAATATTTTTTGATGACATTACTTCATGATTTGATAAAACTTTAACTCGTTGTCTCATATTTCCGGTTTCTTGATTCCAGCGTGTAGCCACAAAATAATTACACACAGAAGTTAGACTCAGCCTGATTTTGAATTTAGAAGACTTCGTTGACATATGCTAGGGTTGTTGCCCGGCATGAGTACATAAGCGCGCAGCCTCTACCACAGACCTCGACAGTTCGACAATCTTATGTCATAGGCTAGAATTAAAGTGGTCGAAAAGGCGTATTTCCCCATTAGTGCGCATGCGTGAGTACATGACACGTTTTTAGCTCTTAGTGGGCAGCCTCCTTTCTGTGTGTAATTAGTTTGTGGTTTAGCCCCATATAAAAATGGGACTAAGCGCTAGAAAATAAGATTAGAAGTTTGCTTCAAGTCTTCACGGGACCAAAGCAATCTTTGACTTATAATTTCAGTATATTTTGTTAGATTCCTTTGAATTGAATTAAACACTTTTTTGGTAAGGGGGTTCTTGACCCCTTGAGTTTCCTAGGGGATATTGATCCTTGACCCTTAACCCCTGGGGGGCAATTCTCGTGCTATTGTCATTGAAGTCGAATTAGAGATTTTTATGGACGAATGTTTGAAATACTCGTATTCGACTTCAATGTCGAGTGCACGAGATTGGTCCCCTGGTTACTAAACTTGACTTTGACGAATCATTGTGGATTGACCAACTTGTCGATCCAAGGGACGAATTTCTGTATGTTAGTGTAGACTCCTGGTAGGTGCTCCCGGCCGCAGCCGATGCCCCAGGACACTAGGCCGATGAGGGTGCTTCGCCCCTCCAGCTTCATCGTGAGGGGGCCACCGGAGTCACCTTGGCAGGAGTCTCGGCCTCCCTGGAAAGAAGGTAAAAAAGGTTAGTCATAATCAAATCATGATATTATCTACGTCACTAGTTTTGAATGGATTCCTACTAGTAGGATTAGTACTAGATAGCTTCCTACTAGTTTTGAATGGTTTTTTACTAGTTTTAAATGGGTTCTTACTAGTTTTAAATGGGTTTTTACTAGTTTTTAATGGTTTACTACTAGTTTAGAATGGATTTCTACTAGTTTAGAATGGGATCCTACTAGTTTTGAATGGTTTCCTACTCGAGTTTTATTTTTAACGAGAGGAGCCAGGAAAATGTAACTTTAAGTAATGATTTTTCTATAAGAGTTATTGACTTAAAGGAATTTGTTCAATACACGATACTAAAAGATATACTAATTTCAGAGTTATTTATTCTCATCTACGTACATAAGATCTGATTATTTGGTCTTCTAAAAGGACATTAGACACGGTCCCTCCACCAGCCCATGGTCCTTCCTACCGTCTCGGCATACGGACCGAATCTTGGGAGACGCTCACCAGGTACTTGCAAAGGGCTCTTTCCCCGGTGCGTTTCTTCACTCCCTACAAAGTCTCTTTACAAAGACTGTGTCTTTTCTAAAAGGGCATTCTGAAACTTCTGTGTTGAAATTCTCTTAATAATACTAATTACTTTGTACCCACTACTGTACTGTACTTTGTACTACTAACCTCTTTGTACCCAGCACAGAGAAAGACGTCATGGATAGTTTCTCTCCTACCGGCCGCTCGGAACCATCGTTGACAGCGCTCGTTGGGGATTACTTCGACGTCTACTTCCTGCGAAACAAAGGTAAATAGGTTGCTATATTGAAATGTAATTCAATAAATAAATGCGCCAGACAATCACACCAATAAACCTGGTCTCAAACTAGGGCAACCCCTGAACTATGAGTACCAGATGACGATTTAACTGGGGGCGTCAACCCACTACATCCAGATCCGAGAAAACTTATGAAATGTAGGTAGTTTCCTAAATTGACTTGACCAAGAATCAAACCCGGAACCTTTCGCGCTTCGGGACAACACCTTAGAGGCCACCATCGAGGCCGTCATATCACAATAGAGTTAAGTAAAGACATGATTCATGATGACAGTCATTGGCCTGAAGTTCTCGCAGATCATCTTTCCAGCGATACCTAGGTCGGCCTACCGGGCGTCGGCCTATCGGTCGGCTCTGGTATGCTTTCTTCACGAGACGATCCTCGTCTGATCTCACGAGGTGGTCAAGTCAGCGAAGACGATCTCACAGAAGATAGGCGTGAAGCAGCGCATGAGCTGTATTTGTGTTTTGTCGAGTGAGTGAGACTGGAGGCCCAATTGGGGGGAAAGGGGTTGGCAGCACCACTTGTGACTCTAGTGTTGTGGGCTGCGGCAATCGCTTACCATCAGGTGATCCGTCTGCACGTTCGCAACCTATCATATGAAAAAGGTAAAAGTTATAAAAACGTACCTGTAAAACTGAAGGTACGGTACTCTGTCCGTGCCTCGTCCGTCCCCACCCAGCTACCGTCGCCATCTTGCCAGCTAACTTCATTTGTTTTTGAGGTAGACACACCTGAAATCCAAGAAATAGAAGTTACATCATTATATCAGCTTATTACTTATTTTTTTATAAGTCGTAAATTGTAAACCGCTTATTACCACATAATCTTTCATAGAAATAACTTAATTATCCACCAGTTCAAAATAGCTCAAAGAGCTATGGAAAGGGCTATGCTCGGAGTATCTCTGAAGGACCGCATCAGAAATGATGTAGTCCGACAGAGAACCAGTGTCACCGACATAGCCCACCGAATCAGTAAACTGAAGTGGCAGTGGGCTGGTCACATTAGCCGCAGAACTGAAAACCGTTGGAGCCGTAAAGTTCTTGAGTGGAGACCGCGACTCGGTAAGCGTAGCGTTGGACGCCCTGCAACAAGATGCTGGCTGGTGTGGGCTGGATGAGAGAGGCCGAAAATCGGGAGCGGTGGCGTGCATAAGGGGAGACCTATGTCCAGCAGTGGACGAGTGTGGGCTGATGATATATAACTCACCGGCAGTATATGCTGCTTAAACACCACTCCCCTGTCCAGCTGGACCAACGCCACATCGTTTCTGAAGTCAGCCGGCTCGTACGCAGGGTGGACCTCCTTCCTCTGGACTGCGAACTCTTCGTGCGAGTATCTCTCCCCTGCGTCCCGCACGTCCCACTCGCCAAGACGGACTCGAAGTTGGGAGTTGGGTGTGCTGGAAAATTAAAGGTGCAAAGTTAAACATTGGATTCGTTTCAGTTGGTCAAACTAGCTCGGGTTTGTGATTACCAATCCGAATTGGGTAAGAGTGGTGATTAAGCCTAATCCCATCATAGTCGTTGTCTATTACAGGCTGACCAGGAAGCCTTTTTAGACTAAGTATTTTTATATTGTTTCTGTTGTGTCTCTTCTTGTTAGGGCCTATGTTCTGTTTCTTCTTGTTAGGTCTTGTAGGATATACCTATACGTTATAGCGGGGGGTTGGGTTATTTTCTATAAATTATATTTTTATTTTCCTAATTAAATCTATTATTTATCTCATTCAATACAGCCAAAATTTTCTATGATGGAGGCCTTTGTCTTGCAGTGGAACAGTATATAGGCTGATACTTTTCTTTTTATACTATCTCTCATCACTACTCTGGGGTTCTGACGCGAACTCCGCTCAATAGTGAGTACCTATCGAGTTTTTGATTTGGATCGTCTACTTTTGCTGTTGACTGTGCCGCCAAGATTTGTATTCATAAATGACCATCGCATTAAGTTTCTGTAATCATTTGTCTTTCTATTTAAGTTAGAAAAAAAAAGAACTACTCACGTGGCAACGCAATGAGCTGCAGTAATGACCCATCTGTCAGAAATCAGGGCCCCACCACAAGCAAGCTTCTTGCTGAGGAACCCTGACTTGATGAGAGCAGCCTGCCAGGGGTGGGAGCCGAAGCCGGTGCTGTGGCCGCCGACGATGCGGTTCGACCTGGTGAAGTGTTCGCCGCAGCCTGGAATGAGGGAGGTGAAACTAATGATGAGATTGGTAGAGATAATGATGATGAAAACAATATCGAAATACATACAATAAAGACAGCTGTTTGCTGCCAGAAAAATACAGGATGTAATAGTGAGAAATATCCTTCCAAAAACAGATATTTGACTGGTCATTTAGATGAAAATTTATTTAAAATTTTCTAACTATGCCAGCCGTTCTGTTGGGTAATTTTGCATGGGCAATATTGAAGGCAAATATGTATTTATGAGCGACTTTGGACTTTTTTTGAGCAAAGAAAATTAATTCGTAAATTAATAAACATAGAACATTGATTCGTAAGGAAATAAAAAATAAAATAGTTCATAAGATTGCTACTGCCATTGAGTATATTGAGAGTGACTACGATGATTTTGGTAAAGATAAAGATGGTGTTTTTAAAAAAATTGCCAATAAAGTAACTAGGGGTCTACTTAACGTTAAAAAGGTATGACTTAATGAGAATCAGATTTTAAATTTTGGCTTACACACTAAAAATAGTTTTGTATTAAGCATACATACATGATAATAAAAGAAGTCTCTCACGAGAACACGTAATAAAGGTGTTATAATACACATATTAAGTACTTATTTGATTGTAAATGTAATATGTAAGTTCTTTTTCTAATACTTGCATAAGAATAGTGTATTTTCTAATCCATAGAAACGTGTGTAGATTTATGATATTACATAAACTAGTGTCTATAACTCTAAAAAACTTGAACATTCTACTCAAAGATATTTTAACAAATGATTGTTGAATCACAAGTGCATGCAACAATTAACATAAAGTCAATAACCACATAAAACAGGTAACAATTAATAAACATAACAATAAGCGAAAAATAACACATAACATGTATACAAATATGGTGTAGAAGCGTGTAGTGCAATGGTGCGTGATGATTATGAAATTGCTGTGCTTTTTAAGCAAGAAAGTGATAGTAGAATCTTTACTAACGAGGAAACTCAAGTTGCTGACGATGTTTGTTAAGAAACTAAGACTACAAAAACATAAGTAGGTTTTTTCATCGTTAAAAGATATTGTGTCTCAAATTTTAACAAAATTGACAAAACTCTAAATTCTAAATATGATTAAAGTTTATACATAATACAAATTATAAATACTAATACAATATATAATGTAGAATTTAATACTGTCTATAAAAGTGATCTTTCTACAAAAAGGGATTTCTATTTAGCTTTGGATTCAGTAATGATTCATGTAGTAAAACTCAAAAATAACCGAAATAAAATAAATAAGCTAAATTTTACAATAAATATAATGTCCCATTACGAGTATTACAAATCGGAGACTAAAATAAGTCGTGGTATAAAAAGTGATGCTGTCACTTTTATAAAAATAGCAATTAACATTGACAGCATCAATTTTAAGCCCAGGCTAACTTTAGGACAATTTTTGTAATAATGAGGAAAGACCAGTCAGAAATATAGTGCAAAACTTAAGATTTTTTATTTGGAAATATTAAAATGAAATCTGCAAGCACCTAAGGTTTGCAGAAGCTTAAACAGTTTTTAAAGGAATTTCTGTTTTTAGAATCAGTTAAATATTTATTAGAGTTCTATATTTCTGGTCTTAAAAATCACTGTCATTTATCCAAGCCTTTCAAATCGTCGTGAAAATAAATGAAGGCTTTACTACCGCTTACGTCATAAGTTATGACATTAGAAATCCTTTATTTCTTAAACTAGTGGCCCGCCCTCGCTTAGTTTTGGAACTGTAGTTCCATTGTCTACCAATAGATGGCACTGGGCGTTGATTACATCGCGCTAGTATTTTGCCTTTTCAGTTTGTATATTAGGTTTATCAATGTCTATAGAATTTGCCTCTTTGTTAATAATTTAGACCATTTATTGTCACGACTTTGAACGCATTAAAATCAATGAATTCTAAAGCGCTTTGGAGACAACTTGAGCAAAATAAACTTGGGGCAAGAATTTCAAGATTTTATAGCTGGTCAGTGTTTAGACTTAGGCCAACCAAAATATTTGTGAAATATTACATACTAAACTCTGTTAAACAAAAAGTATTGGTTAGGTTATGTAAGAACAGAGACCAGCTAAAAAAATCTTGAAATTCCTTCCCGAGTTTTTTTTGAGCGAGTTGCCCCTTAAGACTACCCACAGACTACTTTCTGTCGCCCAATAGTTTGGTCGGCTTCTTAATCAGTATGAAGATGTCCAGTGTGATCGGCCGATACTGAATCACTGTAATGTGCGCACTTGCATACATCTTCATACTGATTAAGAAGCCGACCAAACTATCGGCCGATTGAAAGTTTGTAGTCTTCGGGGTTTAAGCCTTCTAAAGTAAGTATAAACATCGTCAGCACTTGAGTCTCAAAATATCTCACCAGGGTAACTCGGTCGTGGTTTGTGTCCATTAGTGTATACTGGCACATAATCATCAGCTCCAGGGTCTACTGTTTGTGTGGTAGTCTCATGGTACGACGGCTTCACATGGAAATAGTTGTTCTGATAGTCCCAACCGTCCGGCTTGTCGGGCTGGTCCGGCTTCGGCCGGTTGTGTGGTCGGGTGTCAGTGTATATGATGATGGGCTCCTCGAATTGGTTTGTGTTCTGGTAGTCATAGTTTTCATGCGGGAATGAGCCGATCAGCTCTATTAAGTCACCTGTGTTAGATATGAGATTTTGTGTTTATGTTTGTTGTTAAATAAAAAAAGAAAAAAACGAGATTTGTGGTTTTTTCGCAGTTCTGTGATCATTATAAGACAAAATGGTTTGGTTTTTTGGGGTTTTTCTCGCAGTTCTGGGGTCATATTAGAGGAAAAAAGCGATCAGGGTTGGTAAATTTGAGGTTTTTTCGCAATTCTGGGGTCACATTAGAGAAAAAAAGAGACCAGAGTTGGTGTCCCATTAGAGAAATTAAGACACCAGGATTGGTAGATTGGAGATTTTTTTCGCAATTCTAGGGTCTGAGAAAAAAAGAGAACCACGGTTGGTAGATTGAAGGGTTTTTTCGCAATTCTGGGGTCATATTAGAGCAAAAAAGAACCCAGGGTTGGTAGATAGACTGGGAAGATTTAGGGCGGAACATTTTAGTGGGCAGAAAATAAACGGCCACAAGTTAACTTGAATGACGTGACGTGAAATTATTTTATGCGAATTTTCAAAAGTCATACAACAAATATTGTTTCGAATGGTTGTTATAACACGTGGTTAAAGGGATGTAAATGTTCACAGAAACAGCCTGTATATAAACACCTTTGGATTTTTTTTACCCAACTAAATTTACCTACATACATTCGTTTGAATAATGTATTTCCGTATATCCGTTATATTGCGTGTATCCTACCTGTAATCGTTATACAATTTAGTAAAAACACGGATGTTAGGTTTGTATAACAATCGTGTAATACAGTTATATCGTACGTAAAAAAATTAAACGTAAGTCAAAACTGAAGCGTGGTGAAGTGGCAGAGGCCGCATAATAATCTTCCACGCCTCGCTTCGGCATGAATGGGCTGGCTCGATCGGAGTGATGCACAGAACAGACCTCACAGAAAACCGGCGTGAAGCAGCAGCGCCTGCGCTGCGTTTCGCTAAGTGAATTAGGGTATTGGAAGCCCAATCGGGGAAAGGGGGGTTAAAAGGTAGGTAAGCAGAGCTATGGTAACACCACTGGTGTTGCAGGTGTCCATGGGCGGTGGTAATCGCTTTCCATCAGGTGACCCGTCGGCTCGTTTGCCACCTATATCATAAAAAGGCCTCCCCCAAATCTCTCCATTGATTTTTTATCTACCACCATCCCATCCTTAGCCAATCAAGAGCAAAGCTGTTAAGATCGACACTCCATCGCTTCTCAAGTACCTACCTATCAATATCTGTATACTCTGGTTTTTAATCATGATGTGTAGTAAACTGACAGATGAAAATGACAAGTTTCTATGCATTTTGACATTTAACATGTGTCAAATTGAGTGATAATGTATGGGGATGACACATTGACATCTGTCAGTTTACTACACATGATTAAAAACCAGAGTATAGTTACCAATTAAAATTTAATAATCTGTGGATTGTAGAGAGGAGGAAAATCGAAACCCAGTACCTTTGGCGTATGAGGTAGAGTCACTACCAAGTTCCTCATCTGGCCAGTCATTTTTTATCCGGATCTCATTCGCTTTCAATGAATTACGTATTAAGTCTTATTACATCCGTTTTTTAAGTACTTAACTGTAACTTAACTTTTATTACCAAAACAAGGTGAAATTTCAGAGAAAGTCTACATTATATCACAGCCATTCGACCGTAAACACAAAGGAGGGACGCCACAGCGTTGCGGATCGCGATTAGACGATTACACAAGTAACTTGTCAGACTGTCGCAGAGACAGTTTGAACGGGTGGACCGTGAAAACAAAAGGAGATGCTTTGGCGTATTTAGGAAATTAATTATATTTTTTGTTGTGGTTAATTTTCACTACCGGTTTCGGGGATTTTTTTCAATTAGGTGTACAAAAGGTTTTTTAGCTTAAGGTGTTGAATTCGGTTTCATTCGCGGTGTCACTTTTGAAGTTTGTCTGTTTTATATACAACCTGTATACCTGTGAACATTTCCATCCCTTTAACCACGTCTTTTACTAACCATTTTGAACAATTGTTCTACGACTTTTTGCTACTCCCCATACAAAACAAGTCGCGTGACCGACTTTATATAAAAGGTAAAAAAAAAATGCGAATTTCCAAAAGTCATAGAACAATTAAATGGTGTTTAGAATGATTGGTGATTGACGTTATTAAAGGTATGTAAATGTTCACATACCTTTAATCATAGGGTTCTATTCCCGAGTCGAGCAAAAGTATGTTTCGAATTTTTCGAACAGTTTGTAGTCACCAATCCGTAATAGGCTAGCGTGATAAGTTAAACTGAATTAAGAATAGTTAATTTGTCGCTTACAATGGGCCGCTTAAGAAGGCTCAAAGTCACTCAGAGGGCAATGGAGAGGGCTATGCTCGGAATCTCCTTGCGTGATCATGTCAGAAATGATGAGATCCACAGGAGATCTAAGGTCACGGACATAGCCCAAAAAATTGCGTGACTGAAGTGGCAGTGGGCACATTGCGAGGAGAACAGACAGCCGTTGGGGTGGAAAGGTCCTTGAGTGGAGGCCACGTGCAGGAGGCCGCAGCCGTGGCAGGCCTCCCACCTGGTGGACCGAGAATCTGGTGAAGGTCGCGGGAGCCCATTAGATGCGGCCTATGTCCAGCAGTGGACGTCTATTGGCTGAAATGTTGAATTTGTCGCATCTCTGTTGGAATACTATGAGCAAACATTTATTCTGACAGGCTGCGATCTGTAATGAGGTGTTACAGTGTAATCATAGATAATGAGAATCAATCTGTAGCTTTTAAAAGATTTACGTAATCCTCAACATTGTATTTAACACTAGCTATTCTTATGTTGGTGTACTTATTATAAATAGGTACAGTAAAAACTGAGTATAGTATCTATGTACGAGTATTATCTAAATCACTAGATTGAAAAAAAAACAATTAATCACTAGATTAACTGATTTTTTTCTGTTATGTTCAGAAATAAATTGAAAAATACTTCATATAAAAGGGACTAAACGCGAGGATGTTTAAATATATATGCACATTATTAGATCGTCACACGTTAACAGACGTGTTAACACTTTAAACACAACGACGTCAAGAAACGTCGATTCTTGACGTTTCGTCATGCAGTAAGTATCAGAGCATACCTAGTTGACTGCTCTAAGGTACCTAAGTATATTCTGGATGTCGTGAAATTTATTCTTAAGGAACATTTACGGAGTATTATAACCAATGGGGCCACCATATTCTATGATGTAAGCGGCATTTCATGATTTTCTTGATGCATTATACTTTAACGTCTAGACTCTATAGTAATACTATCTACGTCTATAGCACGTCTACGTCTCTTCAAAACTAATCTGCAGTTTTTTTTTTAATTAATCAATCAGACATTCAAAAGTAATCTGCAGATAAGTTTTGAATTCATCGACAAGATATGCATAGACGTACACGGTTGTCTTGAAATAAGAAAAGCAGCTAGAAATGTGGAACCCTAGTGCGTATTTAGAAACTAATCAATATTAAATTCAGAAGATAAAAGAATAATGTTTATTTTTTCAAAAATAGACGGCAGATTATCTTTCCAAAATACCGGCCATAATAGATCGCCGCCAACACCGAAGGAGTTTACCATCGTTAATACCTACCTTCAATACCTACAGCTACCAAAACCTAACTTTCTACCAAACTATTACTTCACATGACTTGGCAATGATACCAAGTGAAACTGGGTCATTGTGATGCACTGCGACGTTGTGGCCCAAACCGAACAGATAGTTTATTCATACGGCGCAAGTTACGACACGACGGCATAATGTGTGCATACACTCTCTCTGTGTGGTTTGAGGCATTAGATGTAGCGGGTAATTACTAAACTCTGATTTTTAATCATGTGGACTAAACTGACAGATGTCAATGTGTCATCCCCCATACATTATCACTCAATTTGACCGATGCATAATGTCAAAATGTAGGTATAGCAACTTGACATTTGCATCTGTCAGTTTAGTCCACATGATTAAAATCAGAGTATAGTACTAGTACTAAAAAGTAACTATAAATGGAAGTAATTATAAATGGGAAAGTGTATCTATCTGTTTGTATGTTTGTCTTTCTTTCACGGCAAAACGGAGCGACAATTTGACGTGATTTTTTAATTGGAGATAGTTGAAGGAATGGAGAGAAACATATGTTACTTTTTGGTCCCTTTCTAACCCCCCACTTTTAGGGAAGTGGAGGGCCCGAGCGAAGTCACGGGCAAAAGCTATTAATCTTATAAACGCGAAAGTAACTCTGTCTGTTCTGTCTGTTACTCTTTCACACCAAAACTACTGAACGGATTTGAATGAAATCTGGTATACAGATGGTCTAGACTCTGAGAAAGAACATAGGTTAAAATAATTAAAAATTCTACCCAAAGATCCTGTTCCACGCGGACGAAGTTGCGGCTAACAGCTAGTATTTTTATAAATTGTAGCTTATGTGTTATTTTGATGTATAAGCTATATTATTGTAAAGTTTCATTAAAATCCATTCGGTATTTTTTGCGTGAAAGAGGAGCAAACATTCTTTAATTGAATAAAGAATGTTTGATTAGATTTATTTTCATATCAACCTTAAGTTATTTAGTTTAGTGGACATTTTTCCTACATTAAAGCACATTAGAAGAAGACAAGTCATTTGCATTGCCTTATTTCCGGTACTAAATCCGCTTTCGCTTATAACTTCGTACACACCTCCTCGCAAGTTCACGCGCTGATTGTCCGTCTTCGCACAGTAATTGTGGCCTCCGCTTCCGCCGTATGTACAGTCTTACTATAGTTTTGTAATATGTTATTATATCTTTACACTTTCACAAACACGTATGTTAACGCGTTAATGTATTCATTTTTATGAGGAATGTCTAAATGTGATAGTTGAGATCGGCACGGCAGCGTATTAAGCCAAGGTGTATCAGCCTATACAAGGTAAATTTTTAATCATCATCCAAATTTTTTAAGCTTGACTAGAATCTGTAAATGTACAAACTCTGTCCAAGAAACATTAGCCGAAACACGATAAAATTTTGAACTTCTCATACTATATCGATCGCGTGATCAGTCTAATTAGTATGAAAAGTAAAAAAAATATTACATAATTCAGCCCATGTTTCTAGGAGAAAGCTTCTAAGAAAATTTGGATGGTGATTGAAACTTCACCTTGTATAATAGTGCTGTCCCACTGCAGGGCAAAGACCTGCATTAGAAGTCAAGTCATCGCTACTATGATGGGATTAGGCTTAATTACCACGCTTGCCTAATGCAGATTGGTGATCACAAACCCGACCTATGTTCGAGAATTTCGAAACGTACTCTTTGCACTACCCGGGATTCCAGGACCCCAAGATCACGACCCGGTACTTAAAACACTAGACCAACAGGTTGAGAATGTGAGTATTAAGTTTGACATGTTTACCGTATACCAGCTGAAAACTACTAAAAAATTTACGCGTAGATTTCAACACATCCCAGTTCCTTTAAAGACGAATGAGCGTAATCGTGAAAGTCCATTGATTAGTGTTGTATGACAAATGTCATTATGTAACATCATTAATATTAATCATTAGTCATTTGTAAGCACAACATTAGACACGAATAATGACGAATTGCTAGTTAGACACAAGATTAACACAAAAACAATTACGCAAATGAATTACATAAGTGGCTTTTTTCTCAGGATGTCAGTTATGTAAATTGAAGTTATATTGTATTGTAATGAGGTTTGTGTAAAAAAGTTTACTATAACAAAGCGATGTCATGGTAGCGCCTTTGTGAGTAAAAATCGGGTCACAGATTTTCGTGTAGGTATACTTAGCGGTTATACTCTGATTTATAGTCATGTAAAGTAAACTGACAGATGTCAATGTGTCATCCCCATACATTATCACTCAATTTGACACATGCAAAATGTCAAAATGCATAGAAACTTGTCATTTTCATCTGTCAGTTTACTTTACATGATTATGAATCAGAGTATAGATGTAATATTTAAGTAGGCTCTATCGATATTTTTTTTGTCTCTGGAAGAGAAACACTACCAATACATATCTCATGCTTATGTAATACATGCTATGCCATTCCTAATGCATTTATTGCTAATTGCAATCTTTTCTAAACCACTTTTTTAAAATTCATGCACAGTAAAATCGATCCAGGTCATCAAATTATTATTTACAGGTCATCCAATTACCTATTAAGCTTTATCAAAGTCACCCCAAATCACAGGGCATCCAATTACGCCTTAACATACAGGTCTTTCTATCACAGGGCATCCAATTATTACTCTTACAGGTCATTCAATTACAGGTCGTCAACTTACTTGCATTATGGACCACTGGTGCTACCTCACTCGGCCTCTCTGTCGTGTCTCTGTCCACACAGCAGGCCCAGATCATGCCTCCGGAACACAGGTCCAAGGGCTTGCCTCCACCCAGGACACAGGATATGCTGAGGCCACAGGGGTATCTGGCCCCTCGGTATCGGCAGGTTTGTGGGATCACTGGAAAGAAGAATTAATATCTATTAAAATGTGGTTAAGAGCCATACTTAGTCACACTTTGAAAAGAGTAACTACTGAGTTTCTCAGTAGAAATCGTCTTTTCGAATCAGCGGTAGCTTACGTAATATTTGACATTCATTAATGTTCTATAAGGATTTCAATTGAATAAAGAACATAGATAGATAGATAGATATTCTTTATTGCACAGAAATAGAATACATGAGTGAAACAACAGCTATAGACAGTACAATAAGGCGGTCTTATCGCTTGTACCGATTTCTTCCAGACAACCTTTAGGTAGAGGAGAGAAAACAGCGTGTTGGCAATGGGGGTAAGGCAGTGCAAAGAGATTGCTGAATGAAAATAAGAAGTTCAGATACTTATAATTGTACCTACATGACATACTTAAATAATAATAAGACATAACATAAATATTAATATACATAAATATATACAACAATTATATTTCTATTTCAACGTTCACGAAGAAGAAATGGACATGGGCTGGATTTTAGAATAGAATAGAACAAAGTTTACTTATTTGGCACCAAAAACACAGATAGAGCTAAAAGCCCGAATGGCAAAATACCATGCTTTTATGATAAACTGGGTAGACGAGCAGACGGATCACCTGATGGTAAGCGGTTACCGCCGTCTATGGACACCCACAACACCAATGAAGTCACAAGTGCTCTGGCAATCTTTTAACCCCCAATCCCCCGATTGGGTCTCTGATAGCCTTACTCAATGAAACAAAGCGCAGGCGTTGCTTAACGGCCTTTTGTGTAGCCATGGCAGGGCGGATCCAGACCTATGGTTGTGGGCATCTACGGATTTTCTGACTTGGGACATAGTGGAAGAAGGGGGGGAGGGGATTCTTGGCCTAGCGGCTCGTTCCTCCTAGCTACGATCGTGATTGTGGGCATCTAAGGATTTTCCGACTTGGGGCATCGTCGAAGGGCGGTCATAGCGGCTCGTGCCCCTTAGCTACGCCCATAGTTGTGGGTACACCCTCCCCCGCCAATATCCCTCTCCCTCTCTTAGACTGGAAACTGCTGATCCTAAGTTGATAGAAGAAAGTATAACGTCTTAAGTAAATTGAAGGTTGTGGGCATGCCCACAGTGCCCACAACGGTGGATCCGCCCTTGAGCCATGGTAAATTATCACTCCAGTAGAGTTCGCCCATATTTTAGAGATTTGACCACAAAGTACCTAATGTTATGAAGCTAACAGAAATAACAAAACAGCGGATTCCAAAGAAGTGTAATTTTTAACCCCCGACGCAAAAACACTTAATTATGTTTGACGTGTCTGGGTGTGGGTCTGTCTATGGTTTAGAGCAATCTGGTTGAATGCTTTAAGGTCTATAGCTTCGTAGCTCCCAAACAAATTTTGATTTTGTTTGTATGATGAATAAGTTTCTCAGCTATGTTGAATAATCGATTCTAAACCTATTTTGATACTATGTCGCAATTAAATTTTACGATTGATTGGCACGCACTTACGAAACTTGTGAATGAAAAACGATTATAACCTTAAACGCATTTGTCCTTCTAATGGTAAGAGATTAACACCATATTAATTAAACATCCAATATTAATTAAACTTGCATCTTAAGCATTTGGTAATGACCCTGCCTTAATTCCCACCCTGGACAAACATTAGTGATGAATTTATGTTTGTTCAGTGTCTGGGTGTTATAATATCTTGCAAGGTTACTTTAAAGCATCACACTTGCGTGTTAAATGCTACTCAAAAATAGAATGGTAAGCAATTGCCGCCTTGAAATTTTGCAGACAAGACGGATCACCTGAGCGAGCTATAGTTCTCGCGGGGTCTTATAGAAATCGAAAAGCACAAACGCATGCGTGATGTAAAAATGCACAGCGACATCTAGCGAGCGCCGCAACACTAGGTCCTTCAATATGAAGGGGGAATAATCCGAATAATGTTCCAACTTTTTGTTGTTGTTTCTTTATTAAAAAGCAAAACATACCGGTTAATAGCGAATACGATAAGCGACAAAACATGAAATGTTCAATCTACGTATATAAATTATGCTTATTATAAACTGCAATTTAACAAAAACAAACAACAAGTTATGTAAACAATAAAACTAGTCGTAAACTTATTATCACGTTACACGCGATCGTCTGTCTGTATGTTGCAGTTGTATACTAAGTGTGTGTTAAAAAACGAATGTCCAGTTTCTGCCTACCCTTTCAAAAATATTAAGAGCTCCCGTACGCTCGAGTACGTAAACATAAAAATTGACAGGACAATCGTAACGTGAGCTACAGATTAAACAACTAACGTATCTATTACATTTTTGAAGGAAATATATGGTACAAACAGGCACACATTATATAGGTTACCAAAACTTGTCAAACTTTCTCAATAGATATTCAACTTAATGTGTTTGACAGTAAGATGAGAGTCGATTGTCGAAATTCGACAGTTTTGTATACTTTGATGTGTACGATACCATACGTTGACAAAGATACTTTGTGCTGAGTACCTACCTACTAGTGTAATCGTAACGAGGGCACGATAACTTAACGTTACGAATTCTTTGAAATGTTTTTCACTGAGCCATTGGACTATTATAAGTTCTCATCATTCCCGCTTGCGCCCAAAGCTATGGAGCCCAGGGTACGTTTGGATCATGACCCATGATTTGTGACCTTACACGTTACGATCATAAATGATAAACTCTAGATACAGCCTGTAGAGTCATCCTATTACTATTATAAAGGCGAAAGTTTGTATGGATGTATGGATGTTTGTTACTCTTTCACGTAAAAACTACTGAATGGATTTGAATGAAACTTTACCACAATATAGCTTATACATCAGAATAACACATAGGCGAAAATTTTTGAGGTTTCTACGAACCTGAAGTCCACGCGAACGAAGTCGCGGGCAAAAGCTAGTCTACAATAAAATGTAAGCACTTACTAGACTCTTATGCCAGGAATATAAAATTCATTTATTTGAATGAGGTTGTATCTATAACTTATTAGTGCACTGGATGTTCGTTTAGCCACACATCAAAGTACTTATATGAAACTGTCGAATATCTTCAATTAATTCTCATCTTACTGTCACACACATTAGGTTGAATATAAATTGAGGAAAGATAGATTGTGGTAACATGTGTGGCTGACTGTACTGTATGTGCTAAAAGTGTCGCCGTCTATGAAAGGTCAGTTCGCAAAAGAGCGCACATATTTGGCATTTTGGGAATTAAAAACCAATTACTATGAATTAGAGTAAATATAATTGACTAGCGGCCGCCCGCGACTTCGTCCGCGTGGAAAAATTTTCCCCGTTTTTTACACATTTACCGCTCTGTCTTTGCTCCTATTGGTCATAGCGTAATGTTATTTAGCCTATAGCCTTCCTCAATAAATGGACTATCCAACAAAAAAGAATTATTCAAATCGCACCAGTAGTTTCGGAGATTAGCGCGTTCAAACAAACAAACAAACAAACAAACTCTTCAGCTTTATTATATTAGTATAGATAATAGATTTAGCTACTAATGACAGCGATGTTAGGACCACTTTTTCAAACGCTTTCAGTATGGACCTGTGTACTGTGTACTGCCACACATCAAGGTATACAAAACTGACAACTTTTTTAATCGATCCTCATCTTACTGTCAAACACATTGGTGCAATATCGGTCGAGGAAATTTGACTGGTTGTGGCTGTTTGTACATAAGAGTAAGAAAACATATGTAGAGTATACGATGGAAACAGGTACCTATCAGACTAACTGAATCATAGTTACATGTTCAAAATTATTCTTATACACTAGACATTTATTAAAAAGACCAATTCCACCAATTACCCGCAACACGTAGTCTGTTGATCTATAGATCGTCAGGTGAACGACCGATCGATAATTTCTCTGTTGCGCTTGCGTTCACGCTTTTACTATCACTAAGAAGACTTATAGTGGCATTGATGTATTGTCTATGGTGTCTTATTTCATAATGAATTGTTTTTTTAACCACCGACGCAAAAACGACGGGGTGTTATTAATTTGACGTGTCTGTCTGTTTATCTGTTTGTGTCTGTCTTAGCGTCGTAAGTAGCTCCCGAATGGATGAACCGATTTGGATTATGTTTTTTTTTGTTTGAGTTTTAGTACTTCATCATCATCATCATCATCAGCAACCCACACTCGTCCACTGCTGGACATAGGTCTCCCCTAATGCACGCCACCGCTTCCGATTTTCGGCTACTCTCATCCAGCCCACTCCAGCCAGCTTTCGAATGTCGTCATCCCATCTTGTCGCAGGGCGTCCAACACTACGCTTACCGAGTCGTGAGTTAGTACTTAGTAGGTACCTAATAGGTAGTTGGGAGTGTTCTTAACTAGATTAGATGACCACCAATTGAAAAGATGGCTGCCCACCATCACAAAATGATAAATTTCATATTTTCTCTTGATTCCATAATAATATAATGTAGGTATCAAAAAAACCCTTTCGTTGGTGATAGGTAAGTGAAAAAATCGCTAGATGGCGTACTGTTAGACTGATATCACTAATTAGGCAAGCGTGGTGATTTAGTTTCATCCCATCATAGTAGCGATGACTTTATATCTATGATGGAGGCCTTTGGCCAGGCAGTGGGACAGTATAATAAGTATAGGCTGAGACTTTACTTTTTTAATTTCAAACATTGATTGATTGACACCCGAACGTAAATGTATAAGTAATATAAAATTTCTTCAATAAATTCTCTCTTTTAACACGTTAGGTTCAATATCAATTGATTGTTTTCTTCAGATTGTGGTAACCCGTGTGTGAGGTTAGGAAAAAATCGCCCGATAATTTCAAGTATTTTTTGCTCGTCACCGCTCTAACCTAACTTTACCATTATTTTTTCGTTTAGTAGAGTTTAGTCAGTATTATCATCACAAAAATATTGGTTAGGTTATTTTAGAACAGTGACCAGCCACAAAATCTTGAAATTCTCGGGCGAGTTTTTTTTCGGGCGAATTTTTTTCGGGCGAATTTTTTCCGGGCGAATTTTTTCGGGCGAGATTTTATCGGGCGAGTTTTCCCCTAACCCCGATATGTGACCGTCTGTACCAAAAAGTGGGTCAATTCAATTAAGGTTATGCTCTTAAGCTCTATCGATAGTTAAGGCTTAAGTGTTTCTACTAAGTAACTTATCGCTTACTTAGTAACTTTTAGCAAGTTTAAAGTGTGTTAGTAAGTTATTTAGTTAATGGGTCAGAAACCGTAATTGCTAAAAGCGATAAAATTCATATTCATGATAAAGTTTATATCTTCTATCTTCTATAGGTACTATTTATAAAGAGATAACTTCTATAGACAACGACAAGGCTTATAGGTAAACCGAAAACACGAAACGCTTGCGCGATGTAATTGAGCACAGCGCCATCTATTGGTTCATTTTTGAATTACGGTCCCGAAGCGAAGTGAGGGCGGGCCACTAGTATAAGATATACAGGATGTATCTGTAAACATTAACATAACTTTTACTACGTATACTACCGTTCCTATTATTTTATCAGCCTTTAATATTCTGTTCCACTGCAGGCCTCCATCATAGAAATCAAGTCATCGCTACTATGATGTGATTAGGCTTAATCACGCTGGATTGGTGATCACAAACCCGATGATGATTTGGGATCAAAAGAATATTGAACTATGTCCAGCAGTGGACGAGCGTGGGTTGCTAATGATGATGAACTATGATTCACTTAGTCTAGTACCTGTTTCCGTCGTATACTCTACATATGTTTTCTTACTCTTATGTACAGACAGCCACACATCAAGTTACCACAACCAGTAAAATTTCCTCAATCGATATTGCACTCAATGTGTTTCACAGTGAGATGAGGGTCCGTTAAAAATATTTTTTTCATAAAATTTCGGTTGCAAGTCTTGTTCATTTTGTATGGGGAGTCGAAAACGTTATCGACGAATTTTCGCGAAAGAGTTGCGTGCATAACCAAGTGCCAATCAACACCAGAGGAGTCACAAGTGGGCTACCTTTGAACTCCCTCCTCCTGTTTCGAATTTCAACACAGCTCGGGTTGGTGATCACCAATCTGCATTAGGCAAGCGTGGTATTTTCTTTTATCACTGACACAACATCATAATATTACATTATCCTGGTCCTAAACTAAGGTTTTCCCTTGTACTATGGACCAGAAACAACGAAGGAACCACAAACACCCCGACCCAACACAAATATCTGTTTCATCAACAAACATTTGTGTTGATGTGGGATTCGAACCCGCGACCCTTGCGTCTCAACCGCCGCTCAAACCAGTGCGCTAAACGGGTCGTCGGAATTTAAGAATAATCCATATTAATATTATAAATGGGAAAGTATGTCTGTCTGTATGTTTGTCTTTCTTTCACGGCAAAACGGAGCAACGAATTGACGTAATTTTTAAGTGGAGATAGTTGAAGGGATGGAGAGTAACATAGGCTACTTTTTGCCCTTTTCTAGCCCCCCATTTTAGGGAAGTGGGTGGCGCGAGCGAAGCCGCGGGCAAAAGCTAGTAGTTTCTATAAGCGAATAAAATTTCTATCAATAAAAATACTCACTTTTTCCCAGTAAATCCATTATAGAATCATCTTCTTGCGATGAAGAATATGAATTATGGCTATATGACCCTTTTCTCCTTCCTAACGCATCCAATAGTAGAATATCCTTCTCTTGTTCGTTGACTGGTCGTCTCCTATCAGATGCCGCCACATCCTTAATGTCCAATTCATCTTGTAACGTCAAAACGTCATTTTCAACGTCCGAACACAAAACACAATTTAAAAAAGCAAAGCACAACACTACAGTTCCAAAAACGACGGCCATCTTGTCACTTTCGCGGGTTCTTCTTCGAATTTTGAAATTTTTAATTCCATTTACGTTACGTTCTTCGCACATATCACTTTTTTGAACACATCTTTTTTTGTAAATCGATGTCGTTGTAATTTGAAAATGCGTTAAGGAACGCAATTTTTTTTTATTGAATTTTTTAATTCATTTTTTTTTCGAGATTATTTTTTTTTTCGCAGCGGCCCGCACGTCCACCTGCGAACGCGGTTCTATCGGAAGTAAACACCGCTTACCCAGCGGTTCCTTTTCACTTTCTGTCGCAATTCCGCTGGTCACATTAAAAGCTTTAATTAACATTGACTTTGACGTTTCCTTTTTTGGATTCCCGCCTTTTTTGCTAACGTTTTTCTTCTAATGAAGTAAAAACTTTTTTACGTCACTTGGCGCGCGAATTTGACGTTCGTTTTTTAACTTTTCCAACAATTCCCGCGTTTTTAAGCAAAGAGGTTTTGCTGTAGAGTTTTTAGTTCTACGTTGAAGTGTCATAAATACAAATTTTAAGTTCTAAAATGGGTATTTTTGCATACAATGGCTTGTATGTGTTTTTCTAAGTGCGTGATGCGTGTACAAATATGTTTTTAATGGGTTCTTGATCCGCACGTGGCCGCTAATTTGGCTAATTAGATCTAAATTTCGTCATACACTGTGTATGAGGAATTTTAGTTTTGAGCATTGATTTATTATTTTTTATTTTATTGAATAAAAACTTTGAGCTAATTCAGTGTTTAATTTTCATAAATGTATAACTGCTAAAACCGTTTTTCTAATACTTTACATTGATTGATGTTGTGTGAATTAATTAATTTTATTTTTTTATGATTACTATTTCCTAACCCTCTATTTTACAATGTCACACACTAGTCATTCAATAAAACCAGAATCACAAGTTGTATTAATAGAATCAACTAACATAAACATTTCCATATTTTCCCAACAACTTCCACCAATTATGACAGGATATATTAAACTAATCCCTTTCTGATCAATTCAAGTATCAAGACTGAGTGGTCACACTACAAGGCGTCAACTAAACAACTTTCGCTATAGTGTAGCTTTCGAAATGTGATTCAACCATTCGGAGAGGTCTTAAGTGGAGCCTTTGCACGGTGATTTAAACTTTATATTTATGCTAATAAAGAACAATTTCCTGTATCACTTTTGTGTGCCTCTTAAGGCAGCGCATGGTAGTGAAACGTGAATTTTAAATTGAGTTTTAAATCTCAGTGTTTAGGTTGGTTTTTGTGTACGAAGGTAAGAGGTAAGGATATAAGTAGTTATCTTTTAGACAGGTCTGCTTTCTTCCCTAATGATGTTGGAAGCAGTTCATTTGTTGCGTAAACTGTAGTTAATTTGATTTTGATAGGACGGCGAGGTCAATAGGATTAGTTTGGGGAAATTGGTTGGAAAATTTCTCACGCAAATTTTTGAGCCATGACCGTGACATTAGGTTACTCAAACTTATTGTTTGGTCTGTGACTTCAAGGTTATCAAAATATTCCTTTTTAAAATTCGTACTTAATATACGTTTTTTGCGACTCGGAAAGCGTATGTGTGGGGCGGCTTCCGGCTAAATGGAGTGACGATCGGCGACACAATTATTAAATACGCTACCCAATTAATATTTAATATTAAATTAATCCAATATAATACAACAATCATAATCTAACCTTTTGTTATAATAAAGAGTATCTATCTATCTAACTATTACGTGAGCGCAATCTTTTAATCTCAGCCGCAGGTCTTCGCGTGCAATTTGACAGCTCATCTTGCCGCCAGCTTACTTTCGTTGGCGCCAAATGCGTGAAATTGGACGGCCATCTTGTTTAAGAATAAGCATCTGTTTAATTTGATAAAAAACCCGTACACTTATAATGTGTGAATAAAGTCATGAAATTAATTATGGCGCCACTGCAGCTTATGTCGTAGGGCAGGGGTCACCAAATGGCGGACCGCCGTACCTCACTGTTCGGACCGGGAGCCACCCATAGTAGCCACTGGGACCTCCCATCGTAGTCGATATTACGAGCCGCTAGAACCCACGTCGTAGGCGTCGTGCTTTGTGCGGACCGCGATGGTAATTTTACTTCTAAAAACGGACCCCGAATGAAACTAATTAAAAGAGTATGGCCAGAGAGATGCCTCCGTGGCCTTCCTGTTCCTGTTCCTCTTTCCTATTTATTTTAGATTCCTCTATGGCACGATTGGTTATAAAACTTGGGAACTCCGTACCCCAAAAATCCGTTTTCAAGTAAAAAGTCTTTCCTGAAATCCTGACGCATTATAAGTCCGGTTTTATGTCCGTTTTCCTTCATGTAAAAGTACTCTGTGGGTATTGGTACGGAGCTACCAACTTTAAAAAATATTTCACTAAAGCTGTAGACTGTACGTAATGAAATTGGCACTATAATTCCAAGTCACGCTTTAATAAAAATTACCAAATTACAGACAATAAAAAGACAAAACGAAGCACAGATCTCATCAATTCTGAGAACCGAGTCACGGAATATTAACGATTAGAAATGACTCTTCAAAATAATTAGAATTTGATTTACGTGCGCTAATTTGGGCATTACACAACTGCAAATTACTAAATGTAATGCGAATGAATCAGTAAAATAAAAGATAATTATTACCATTTGGCAGTAATTGTTTTTCTGATTGTTAATTGAACAAACTCTCTATGACAGAAACATCGTGAAAAGTGATTCAGATAGCAGTGAGATAGATAAAATATTAATGCTATCTGAATCACTATTCCCGATGTTTATCATAATTTATTTCAAAGAAATGGAATACATGAGTGAAACAAAAGCAGTAAATAATAATAATTATGAAGTTGGCGTTTCGTTAGGAATTTTTTTTAGAAATTGGATTTCCCATATTTTTTTTAACATTATTCAAGTAACGTTTAATGCAGCTACTAATCCAAAATCAAACGTTAAAAGTACTTTAATGGTCAACGTTAAGGTATAAGTAGAACTTTTTTCAGAAAAAAATAATAATTTGTAATGCATAATAATACTTACTCAATTAATAATAATGGAATGGATTAAAACAAGTTTGTAATAAATAGGTACTTATTAATATTTCTACACCTAAAATGATGGCAGAATAATAATACTTATGTTGAACGTATGCATAGCTTTAAGATATTCTTATCATTTATCATTTTAATAAAGCGGTTCTCTCGCTTGTAACGATTTCTTCCAGACAATCTTTAGGTAGAGGAAAGAAAATAGTGGGAAATAGAAATAGAATTCAATTTTAGTCCGTATAGAACATTTATGAATGTCAAATATTATGTAAGCTACCGCTGATTCGGAAAGTCGATTTCTACCGAGAAGAATCAGCAAGAAACTCTGTAGTTACTCTTTTCAAATTATGATCATTACATTACAATTTTCATTCTGATAATAAAAAATAGTATTAAGATTACAGTAACAGTATGATGTGTACAATGCTTTATTCGTTTTGGGGTTTCCACAAAACGATACAAACAACTTCTCCCAAGAGACTTCACGCATATTTTTTTATGAGATGGTGGCAGACGAGCAAACGGATAACCTGATGCTAAGCGATTGCCGCCGCCCATAGACGCCTGCAACACCAGTACAGTCACAAGTGCGCTGCCAACCTTTAACCCCCTTTCCACCCAATTGGGCCGAGAATTGGGGGCCAGATCTTTAACAATGAAATATTTGCTTTTAATAAGTATAACATCATAATAATTGGTGTCTGGCAACCTGTCGCTTATTGTCTATGGTCTGTTTACGTCGGAGTCGTGACTCTATGAATGAGTCTTATTTATTTTTAAAAGTCTTAGCCTTAATTGGTTGATGATGCTTGCTCTAAATCATTCACTGAATACTTATAGAAAGAAATAAATACATGAGACACATTTATACTATCCTAACTAATATTATAAATGTGAAAGTAACTTTGTCTGTCTGTCTGTCTGTTACTCTTTCAGGCCAAAACTACTGAACGGATTTGAATAAAATTTGGTATACAGATGGTCTAGACCCTGAGAAAGAACATAGGCTACTTTTTATTGCGAAAAGGAGGTTGTAAGAGGATAAAATTGGGGGTGAAAATTATTAAATAAAAATGCTACCCAAAGATCTATTCCACGCGGACGAAGTCGCGGATAACAGCTATAATTTATATAGATCATGCCGTGGGAGAGCCACGCTTTGGCATGAATGGGCCGGCACGACCGGAGTGATACCAAGGCCTCACAGAAGACCGGCGTGAAGCAGCGCCTGCGCTGTCTCGTCGAATGAGTGAGGGTACCGGAGACCCATTTGGGGGGAAAGGGGGTTAAAGGTGAACGCCCCGTTGGTCTAGTAAACGCCATATTGGTCTAGTGGTTTAAGTACCCGGCCGTGATCTCGGGTTCAATTCCCGGGTCGTTTGTTTATCACCTGTATCCAAGGGACTCCCGCGACCTTCACTAGATCGTCGGTCCACCTAGTAGGAAGCCTGCCACGGCGGCAGCCTCCTGCACGCAGCCTCCACTCAAGGACTCAAGGACCTTTCCACCCCAACGGTCGTCTGTTCTCCTCGCAATGTGCCCTGCCCATTGCCACTCGAGCCACGCAATTCTTTGGGCTATGTCCGCGACCATAGATCTTCTGTGGATCTCATCATTTCTGACACCATTTGATCATATTTTTTGTGATTTTTGTGCAATAAAGTATATCTATCTCTATCTATTTATATGATGAATGTCATATTGTCGCCACAACCTCTTGCCTTTCACGTCATCTCACAATCACGTTCAAAACGCCTTCACGACATCCGGTGTTCTCAGAACAATAATCCAGTTGCGATTGTCTCTTACGCCAGAGTTGCGCGTACGCATCTTCTCGCTCTGTTTGCTTGCAACCTTTGATTTCAAGATGGCCGACCTTAATTGTAGGTGACTTCACTGTCACCCTTTTTAGGGCTCTGTAGTCTACTGGGAACCCTTATAGTTTCGTCATGTCTGTCTGTCTGTCTGTCTGACCTGGCTAGTGTGGAATTCTGATCTCATTTACTGAGCTACCATCGCTTTCAAAAGGTTTACAAAAGGAATTGGAAAACAAACTTTTTGGTAAATGCGTTATTTACCAAAAAGTTTGTTTTCCAATTCCTTTTGTACTTGTCTTTTAGATTGTATAACCTTATGTGTGAATATCTGTCTGTTTACACTACATGAATTCACTAACGCGTTGATGTCATTTGTACGTACAGCACACATTAAAGTATACAAAACTGTCAAATTTCTTCAATCGACTCTCATCTTACTGTCATACACATTAGGTTGAATATCTGTTGAGGAAATTTGACAAATTGTGGTAACCTGGTGTGTGGCTGACTGTACCTAAGTGTGAAGTAAGAAATTATATTTTGCATCCTTTGGTGTTGCATTCTTTCTTTAATTGTGATTTTTTGATATTTTTTTCTTACTAACTAATTGCCCCCCTTTATATCGTTTTGGGACACTAGTTCCATTGCCTACCAATAGGTGGCGCTAGGCGGCAATTTCATGGCGCTAGTGTTTCGCCTTTTCGGTTTGTATATAAGGTCTTACGATGTCTATAGAGTTTAACTATTTATAAATCGTACAGACCAGCCTGCCCTTACGTTTTTTTGGGATATTCTTTTAAAATATTACCAATAGATGACGCTGGGCGTCGATTAAATCACAGAGGTGTTTCGTGGTTTCCCTTTATTTATCAGTCTTGTCGTTGTTTGTAGAATTTATCACTTTAGATTGTAAAATACATTTTATTTAGCAGTTATTTGATAAAAGAAACATTGTTTCAATTAAGTAGCTTTTAAATATTATTTAAAATTAGTTTTAATAGGTACTATATTTGCGCGAAAAAGTTTGCATCACGCACAAAGACTTACCAATACAAGCCTTAAAAACAAAAAAGTACAATCACTCAAACGTCATTCTAATTTCGGTTCAAATTTCGCGCCATTTTTTGACGTTTTGTTTTTAATCCACGTCTTTTTTTTCACGCGTGTTTTTTATTCTAATAAGTTCGCGGCACTGGCCGTACGCTATGACAAGATGACGATCGCTCGTAAGGCGTGAGGTTGTCAACATTTTTACTTTCATTCACGTTGTCTTAAATAATTTACACGTCGTTCATATTATTTAATATACGGCCTCTTCGCTGTTATGTAATTGAGTTACATTAGGCCTGATCGTGACATGACAAAATGATTTAACAGATAAGTGGTCTGTAAATTTTAGTTATTAATTCGCACGAAAGTATTTCTGTTACGTAAAGTTACGGATTCGATTTTTATGATGATTCGAACTGTAGTTTCTTGCTTAAAGGGAAATTCATTCTTCTTACCTGAAGATACCATTTTCTTTGTGATACTTTGGTGGCAAACGAGCAGACGGGTTGCCTGATGGTACCACACAAGCGTTGCGATTAAGACTAATCCCATCATAGTAGCGATGACTCGATTTCGACGATAGAGATAGATCGCAGATAAGTAGTCACTACATCTATTAGGCCGTCCTACACTACGCTTACCAAGACGCGGTCTCCACTCCAGAAGTCATTTACCCCAACGGTTGTCAGTTCTGCGGCAGATATGGCCAGCCCACTGCCACTTCAGCTTACTAATCCGGTGAGCTATGTCGATAACTTTGGTTCTCTGATCACCTCGTTTCGGATTCGATCACGCAGAGAAACGCCGAGCATAGCTCTTTCCATAGACCGCTGAGCGACTTTAAACTTGTGGACTAGTCTTGATTGTGTAAACGTTAGCATATAACCCAAAATACATCTATGCACGTCATACATTTAGTCTCTTCATATGAGTAATGTATTCCAAACTCTAATTACCTTATTCCATTAAAATACCATTGGGTTTCGGGCTTCTACCGAAAATAAACCTAACATGAATCATGACGTCATTAGACTTCTAATGACTTACTTTATCAGTAATTTATTAAGTACTCATTTGACAACTTTAAATTTTTAGATTTTATGTTGCTCATTAACTAATTTTAGTCACACGATATTACTTACTTACTTCGCTGGCTCAGCGATCCAAGGTGGGTCTTGGTCTTCAATACGAGAAGTCGGAATTAAGGTTTTTTATTTAGGACGTATTCTGTGACGATTTTAGTTCACATCTCCGAGTGCATTCTATACACCGTGACCTGCCCAGTTCCACTTCAATTTGGCGGAATTTTTGCTTACATCTGCGATCTCCGTTTTTGAGTAAATCTCGATATTTCTATTTCGATCAGTGATTTTAATGCCTAGAACGCTTCGCTCAATAGCCCTTTGGCAAATATTGGGCTTAGACTCTTGGGCAGTTAGAGACAAGTCTGAGCACCGTAGTTTAGAATGGGCAGAATATAATGAGTTTGCGTTTGAATGACAGAGAAAGGCAATATTTGAGAGACGGTTGAGAGGCAGACCCAGAAAAAGATGGCGTGACGATTTAGACCACCACGAATGGGATTGGCAAGCACTGGCTACTAACAGAGGCTAATTGAGGAGTTTGGGTGAGGCTTTAGGCCAGCAGTGAGACAGTATTTACTTACTATGCTGGCTTAGCGATCCAAAGTGGGTCTTGACCTCCGACACAAGAATTCGCCACTCCGCTCTATTCTCAGCCACCTCTCAGCCAATCCGGCCTTTGGAGGTGACCAAGATCCTTCTTGCCCTGTAGGCCTAACATAAATAAATAAATAAATTCGCGGCGCCCATGTTAGCCCAGCAGGCAGGATAATGAAATATACCTACTTAAATGAATGAAATGAACAGAGTTACTTAGATGAAAATGTTTCCCTCCCCACCTGGCGCCAGAGAGAGGTGACGCGCACTGGCTGGAAAGCGCGGTCTCACTTTTTAATTTTTATATTTAGAACACGACTCGCATCTAGAATTCTAGATTAGGTTACTAACCTATGCATTTCAATTAAAAAATAAAGAAAAGAAAATAAGTACTTTTGTTAATTTGGACACTGCAACACATAAGATACAATTACAAATTTATTGATTAGATTAATGTTGATGTTTTAATAACACAAATGTTTGTTGGTAAAACACATATTTGTGATGAATCTCAGTGTTTGTGGCTCCTTCGTTGTTTCTGGTTTCCATAGCACAAGGGAAAACCTTATTTTGGAACCAGAACAAATGTTTATGATGTTCTCTTAAGGGGGTCGCGTAAAAAATCTACTAGATGGCGCACTGATATTAATATTTAAGTACCCGTGATCTCGGGGTCCTTAGTTCCCGGATTAAGCAAAGGGTATTTTTCGAACGCAGCTTGGGTTTCTGATCGCCAATCCGCATTAGGCAAGCGTGGTGATTAAGCCTTATCCCATCATCGTAGTGACTTGACTTCTATTATGGAGACCTTTGCCACAAAATAAAGACTCTGAGACAGAAGGCTAACTGCCCACTAAGAGCTAAAAATATGTCATGTACTCACGCATGCGCACTAACGGGCAAAAACGCCTTTTCGACCACATTAATCCTAACTTATGACATAAGATTGTCAAACTGTCGAGGTCTATGGTAGAGGCCGCGCGCTTATGTACTCATGCCGGGCAACAACCCTAGCATATGTTGACGAACTCTTCTAAATTCAAAATCAAGGCTGAGTCAGCCTTCTGTGTCAAAGTCTTTATTTTGTGCCTTTGCCCTGCAGTGAGACAGTATATAGGCTGATACTTTACTGTAGGTATAATATGCTACTGACTGTACCATTTTGTTTTCTGTTACATAATCAAATTGCACCATAGAATGACTCGTCTTTCTGTAACATGCGTTTTTCTCAGAGACAATTCACTTACATTACGAAAATGACTACATTTGCATAATCTAACAATCCCATCATCTTAGCGTGTTATTCCCAGTTGTATCCGCTGTCGCTTTGGAGACCGAGTTTCCCATCACAGTCCAAAATAATAAAATAAATAAATGCGCCAGACAATCACACCAATCAATCCTGGTTTCAAACTAGGGCCACCCCTGTACTATGAGTAGTAGGTGACGATAATTAACTGGGGGCGTCAACCCAGAACACCCAGACCCAAGAAAATTTAGAAAGTGTAGTTTCCTAAATTGAGTTGACTGGGAATCGAGCCCCGGACCTTTCGCGCTTCGGGCGAACACCTTAGCCACTGCGCCATCGGGGCCGTCGATACCTCACATTAAAACATAAAATATATTTTTCAATTGATTTGGCAAACGAGCAGGCACCTATAGGCACTCGAAACACAGTGGAGTCGTGCGCTGCCAACCTTTTAACCCCGTTTCTTCCGATTTATTAACATTACAGACTTAGATCCAAGCAAATTGGATTTTTTCAAGATGCAATACAATATTTCTAACACGTGACAAGTAACAATAATGTTAATTATTGCCAAAAACGGCCACTTTTAGCAATAATTGACATTATTGTTACTTGTCGCGTGTTTTATATATTGTATTGCATCTTGAAAAATTCAATTTACTTTTATCTAAGTCTCTAATGTTTTGCTTTCTTAAAAAATATCGTATTTTCGCCACAATCAGTGTAAATAGGTTAGCGGCGCTAGTTTCATTCGTATAGCCCCTTAATGCATTTACTATCGTGCAGTTCCTATTTGTATCCTTATTACTTGATTCCAATTAAAAAACTTATTGAACTTAATGTTTATTTATCCATACTAATCCATACTAATATTATAAATGCGAAAGTAACTCTGTCTGTCTGTCTGTCTGTCTGTCTGTCTGCTACTCTTTCAACGCCAAAACTACTCAACGGATTTAAATGAAATTTGGTATACAGATAATCTAGACCCTGAGAAAGACATAGGCTACTTTTTATTGCGAAAAGGGGGTTGAAAGGGGATAAAAAGTTACTTTTCCACGCGGACGAAGTCGCGGGCGGCCGCTAGTTATTATATGTCCTGCGTACGTGGCTGATCGTAAGATTCGCCGCCGTAGCCGATTATTGGTTGGACGATTTATTTCTTTTTTTATGTGATACTTAGGTGGCCAGACCGATCATCGCCGCCCATAGACACCTGCAACACCACAGTCACAAATAAGTGACTCTAGAGTCAAAAGTTCGCTGCCAACCTTTAACCCCCTTTGCCCATAATTGGGCCTGCGGTACCTTCACTCACTCGGCGAAACACAGCCAGGCGTTGTTTCACGCCTGTCTCCAGGCCGATCACTCGAGCCGCCCCATTCATGCCGAAGCGTGGCTCTCCCATGGTATAAAATGTTTTATTATCGGAGCTACCAAGTCAGCAAGTCAGCAAGGCTGCGCTGGCTCGGTCACTTAGAGAGAATGGAGTCAGATCGTGCTGCCAAGCGAGCTTACCTGGGTCGATCTACCGGGAAGCGACCAGTGGGGCGCCCCAGATACCGCTGGATGGACCAGGTCAAGAAGGATCTTGGTCACCTTCAAAGGCCGGATTGGCAAGAGGTGGCTGAGAATAGAGCGGAGTGGCGAATTCTCGTGTCGGAGGCCAAGATCCACTTCGGGTCGCTGAGCCAGCGAAGTATCGGGCTACCAGTTTTCGATTACATCTTCTAAAAGTCATAACAGTAAATATGAGTGGTATTACTAAACGTTACGTTGGTTTCGGTAAGGTTGTCGTAACCGCTGGAGAAAGGAGGATCCGGGTTAGTATACACTTTATTAGTCATCGCTGTTAGGCCGACTTCACAGTACAATTCAATGATATTCAATTCAATTTAATTTATTTTAACGTCGTAAGAGCTTTGGAGCGCAGTATGTTAGGAGTCAAATTTATCAGACCGGGAGACCTATTTTTGAATTGGGTAATTGACTAATCTCGATATAGTAAAAAATATTGATACTTAAGTACTCTATAAAAATATTGGTAAATAAGAACCAATGGCCTAAATTTTCAGTTAAAAATATAACAAAATATATGCTCTTAAAGTTGTGATATCTCAGGTAATGCAAATGAGAATCAAGTAATTCTTTCAACAATGTTTCTTAAATTGAGGGGTCTTTTGATTAAACACATAAAAAAAATTTAATCAAATACCCTATTCAATGATACTTATTCAATTCAATTCTTTTTTTTAACGTCGTAAGAGCCACGGAGAGCAGTACGTTATGAGTTAAATTATCTGACCGGATTAGAAACACTACTTTGAGCTCCAGAAGGCTCAACACCGATGTTTCCAAAAAGGCTGCTCTGTTCAAATGGGACTGGGCCACATCAGTCGCATGACAGATGCCTGAAAACGTGCAACGTCGCCGCGGGAAAGGCTATAAGAATTTTACCTCCACACACCGTTAATAGGTAACACGAATAAAGCCGCTTTAACATGTTACATCGTCAAAATAACCAAAATAAAAATCAGCTGTTCCACACATTATCGCCTGGTGAATATTATTTTTTGTATGCAACTGATTTTTATTTTGCATATTTTGATGATCTAACATGCTAAATGGACTTTATTCCTGTTACCTATTACAATAGTTTCAGGAGTAAAACGACTAAAATTTAACATAGATCCCTTGAGGCATTCCAAGTGGTCCGCGAATACATCGTAACAAACAAGTGACGTGATGTGATGAGTCGTGTCACCACAAACATAACACAAGCGACGTCGCGACGCATGTTCGAAGTGTGTGGTCCCTGACAATACAGAAATTTAGAAACTATATTGTGTGATTTCCAAAATATGACGGTAAGTGTCAATTAATTACCTTCACGCGTACCCCGAAGTCGCAGGCGGCCGCTCGTGTATTTATACATGTGAACACTTGAAAACCTGCTTCTTGTGAACGCGTCCTAAGTTAGATCCAAAAGTGTACCCGCTTTCTCCGCAACCTTCAGTGACGCAACCGTCGTAACAGCCATCACTCGTAGCTCGTAAAGAATAACCGGTTGGAACAAACATATATCGGGAACTGGGCTATGTTGTTATCATCATCATTAGCAACCCACGCTCGTCCACTGCTGGACATAGGTCTCCCCCAATGCACGCCACCGCTCCCTATTTTAGGCCACTCTCATCCAGCTCACACCAGCCAGCCTTCGAATGTCGTCATCCCATCTTGTCGCAGGGCGTCCAACACTACGTTTACCGAGTCGCGGTCTCCACTCAAGGACTTTATGGCTCCAACGGTTGTCAGTTCTGCGGCTAATGTTGTTATACCAAAGGCTTTAACAGCCACGCTTCGGCGTGAATGGGCCGGCTCGACTGGAGTAATACTACCTCACAGAAAACCGTGAAGCAGTGCATGCGCTGTTTCGCTGCGTGAGTGAGGGTACAGGCCCAATCCAGGGGAAGGGAGGGTTAAAGGTTAAAAGCGATTTGTGACTCTCCTGGTGTTGCAGGTGTCCATGGGCGGCGGTTATCGCTTTCCATCAGGTGATCCGTTGGCTCGTCTGCCACCTATATCACAAAAAAAGATTTTTAAGCCTTTGACTGCCACATTACTAGACACAACAGAAAAAGTAGGTATTGTTTGCCGGTCACCGGTGACCCCCATGGCGTTCAAAGAGTTAAATGTGATAAGTACCTAAGTAGCAGATGAACAGACGGATCACCTGACGGTAAGCGATTAAAAGTATCAGCCTATATACTGTCCCACTGCAGGGCAAAGGCCTCCATCATAGAAATCATGTTATCATGGGATTAGGCTTAATCACCACGCTTGCCTAATGCGGATTGATGATCACAAACTCGAGCTATGTTCGAAAAATTCGTAACATACTTTTGCTCGACCCGGGAATCCGAGATCACGGCCCGGTACCAACGGGGGGTAAGCGATTGCCGCCGCCTATAGACACCTGCAACACCAGTCGAGTCACAAATCGCTGCAAACCTAACCCCCCTTTCCCCCAATTGGGCCTCCGGTACCCTCAATCACACGACAAAACAAGTGGTCTTGATGAGAGAAATTGGCTCGAGGATAATTTCTGTCAATAAAGTCGTGAATTTTATTCTTGAGGAACTATTACAGAGTTCCATAGTATTATAACCAATGGGGCTACCATACTCTATGACGTAAGCGACAGTGGCGCCATCAATTAATTTCATAACTTTCTTGATGCATTATATTTTTTGTATGAAAACATGTTACTTACATCCAATTTCGTCAAAGAACTTCGACTGAAAATTTCCTTTCATCGACTGTTCTTTTGCACTGCTTTCCGTAATAGGCTGTTCCAATTGGTTCGTCACTTGATCACTATTATTTTCATTGTCACTATTATTGTCATTGTCACTATTATTGTCACTGTGATTTATCACTTTAAGTTTATTTGCTGATAACACTTTCACACTTTTCAACTGTCCATCATTATCTAATATAGTTATATCTTCATAATTATTTACATTATTGTCTTTATTTAATTCAGTTATTGCTTTCAAATTAAAATTTTCACTATTTATTATAATGTTTTCATTGGTATTAAAGTTCTCGCTAGGTAAGTAGTCAGTATTATCACATTTTACACCAGATTTCTTTATTAAATGCATCAAAATGATCACTTTGGTTGATAATATTATTTTGTTAATCATAGTGTTTAATTACTTTTTATATCACACACAATTTTTCAAAGTTTTTCTACAAATTAAATATAGCGCTTTTAATAGGAATCGAATGATATCACTATTTTTTAATTTTCACACATGACTCTCGTTTCTTAAGCTTCTATTCGCCACACTGTTAAAAAGTAAACTGTCAATTCCAAATTGGCGCGTTTTTTCCAAATTTTCTTTTTGACAGTTTTTGTTTTTAATTTTCACAGCAAAGAGGTTGGATTTTATGAGGTTTTTGTTAATGGAAAGGCGTGTCTGTCGCCTGAATGCAACAAATGGACTGTGTGTCCAAAAAACGACGTTTCTTATCGAGAGAAATGGTTTTACGTAACTTTGACATTGGTCCGATAGCGATCGACCGGACGAATGTCCGGTTTCGACTTTCTGACGTCTGTCGAAAGTTCAAAGTCAAGTAGGTTGTAAAATGTTAGCATGTAACTACAGATAGCCACGCGTTGAGCACAGTCTATAAAAAAATCTCAGTTCATAATGAACCAAATGTGTTTGACAGGAATTTGACAGAAATTAACCGCACATAAATGGATATAGCTCTCTAACTATAATATAAATTTATAACGGTTAAGTACCTTACTGTTTTAGATAACAGCTAGCCGTTATGTGATACGGCGGATTATACGATCCAGCTGCGACACACACCGACAAGTCGAAAAATTTACGCGATGCAATCAATACGCAGCGCCATCTATTGGTACAGATTAAAAGGTTAGGTCAGGAGTATTGTTACTCGATTGTAGCTTTACAATTTGCTCTTTTGACTATTCGCCATTCTTCTCAGGACTTGTCTTTGGATTTTCCCTGTAGGATTTTTGGGTATGTCGTCCAAGAACCGCACACCGCCTCTCAGTCGTTTCGGGTTCGATACCTGGATCAAGAAACAGTATGTTATTTTTTTTAATGGGCCAGACAATCATCCCCCCATCCTAACCTGTCCTTTCATTACAACTCTCATAATGCTACCTACTTATTTGAGATCCTCTTTATTTATTTATTATAGTTACATTATTTATTCTTAAGTATGTCTATGTAGTTTATATTTGTTAGTATATGACATGTATTAGTGTATTCATATTTAATTTAATTAATGTATGTATGTATTAATGTTTATACTCGTACCTATGTAGGTATATAAGTATTGTATCATTGCACCGCCTTACCTTGATCAAGTGTCCTTTACCCAAAGGTTGCCTGGAAGAGATCGCTCATAGTGATAAGGCCGCCTTTGTCATACATTACTCCTGTTAAAACTAGTTTTAAGTTTTATACCTCTGTTTTGTGTGCAATAAAAAGCATATTCATTCATTCATTCATTCACACCAATCAACATGATCTCAAACAAGGACAACCCCTGTACTATGAGTACCAGATGATGATAATTAACTGGGGGCTTCAACCCAGAACACCCAGACCAAAGAAAACTTACAAAATGTCGTTTCCTAAATTGACTTGACCGGGCATCGAACCTGGGACCTTTCGCGCGTCGGGTGATCACCTTAGCCACTGCGCCATCGAGGCCGTCGAGGAAATATAAAATATCGTGGGTTCATCATCATCATCATTTCAGCCAATAGACGTCCACTGCTGGATATAGGCCTCCCCCAAAGTTCTCCACACAGATCGGTCCTGTGCCACCCGCTTCCAAGGGACTCCCGCACCAGATCGTCGGTCCACCTGGTGAAAGGTTTGCCACGGCATCGTGGGTTCGATTAACGTTATTTTGTCCCTTTTTTTTATGTGATAGGTAGCAGGCGAGCAGGCGGATCACCTGATGGTAGTGTTTACCGCCGCTCATGGACACTTGCAACACCAGTGGAATTACAAGTGCGCTGCCAACCTTTTGTCCCCTTCCCCCCCGAGTGGGCCTCCGGTACCCTCACTTACTCGGCGAAACACAGCACAGGGGCTGCTTCACGCCGGTTTTCTGTGAGGCAGTGGTATCACTCCGATTGAGCTGGCCCATTCATGCCGAAGCGTGGCTCTCCCACAGTTAAAACTTACCCTGTCAGCAACAAACTGCTGGATCTCTGCCTCCGTGGTCGTCTTCCCTGGTTGCAATGCCACGAAGGCGAGTGGCAGCTCCCCTGCCACCTTATCCTGGAGGCCCACCACGCCTGCCTCTCGAACTGCCTGATGCTGCAGCAGAATCGCTTCCAATTCTGCTGGGGCTACCTGTAAGTTGACAAAGTATGAATGAATTAATGAAATCTTCATTTGACACAGTAAGACAAAACATACACATATTATGACGCAAGAACAAACAATACAATATTAAAAGTTACTTAAATTGACACAAAGAATAAAAATTACACGCAACTGTGCCAAATAGGTGACCGCTCAGCTTTTGTCGGCGCTAGCTACATATATCTTCAGCAGCTGGTTTTCAGCGGCTGGCCTAAAACATATTGCGCCTCTGTTCCCCTCTGCCACCATTTTAACAAGCCGTTAAGGTGTTCCAAACTGAGACAGAGATGAACAGAAGCGAAGCTTGGGGGCAAGATGAACACTTAAAATTTACATAGTATACATACATACGTATAAGTAGGTGGCATACAGCAAAAAAAGCTTAATGTATATTATTAGCCAATATACTGTCCCAAGGCTTCCATCATAGAAATCAAATCATCGCTACTATGATGGGATTAGGCTTGATCACCACGCTTGCGTTATATAGGTTGGTGATCACAAACCAGAGTTATGCTCGAAAAACTGGGCTGTACAATCCATACTTCTATCTTCTATACTATTTATAAAGAGATAACTTCTTTAGACAACGACAAAGCTTATAGGTAAACCGAAAACACGAAACGCTTGCGCGATGTAATTGAACACAGCGCCATCTATTGGTTCATTTCTGAATTACGGTCCCGAAGCGAAGTGAAGACGGGCCACTAGTAATTTTATAAATGGGAAAGTGTGTCTGTCTGTCTGTCAGTCTGTCTGTATGTTTGTCTTTCTTTCACGGCAAAACGGAGCGACCAATTGACGTCATTTTTAAGTGGAGATAGTTGAAGGGATGGAGAGTGACATAGGCTACTTTTTGCCCCTTTCTAGCCCCCTATTTTAGGGAAGTGGGGGGCGCGAGCGAAGCCGCGGGCAGAAGCTAATCCTGTATTATGTTTCTATGCTATGAATATCTGTCTACCTATACAACATTTGGCGCAACCCGGGACTACAATCACGCTGAGAAAATGACGTTAGCGAGAAGTACAGCCGTAATAGATCAGTGGATAAATTCGTGCGCTTTCTAGAGAGGAAATCTCAGATGCAAATCCGAGCACGTACATCTAGATATTTTAAACGTGCATATTTCTACCACTAGCTCGACAGTGTGGGAAAGCATCCTTTGAAACATCGCACGTTTTGAATACTTTCCCAAATTTTTAATAACCACAAGGAACAATAATTATCATGAACATGTACATCCAAGGCAAGCGTGGTGATTAAACCTAATCCCATCATAGTAGCGATGATTTGATTTGTGTGATGGAGGCCTTTTATTTATCTTTACTATATATAAAGAGATAACTTCAATAGACAACGACAATGCTTATAGATAAACCGAAAACACGAAACGCTTGCGCGATGTAATTGGACACAGCGCCATCTATTGGTTCATCTCTGAATTAGGGTGGGCCACTAGTATTGAGTAAATGGGTTTGCACTTGACCTCATCTCACCTGATGGAGAGTGACAATAAGGTCTTAGATGTAGCGTGCTTTTCCAGAAGAAGCCTATTCACTCTCAACTTTAGAGACACCCAAGTTGTAGTTCTCCGGGAATACAGAAGCCGGCAAGTTGTTCCTTGTCCTACAGAGGGTCCTTGTCTTTCACGCTTCGGCATGAATGGGCCGGCTCGACCGGAGTGATACCACTGCCTCACAGAAAACCGGCGTGAAGCAGCCCCTGTGCTGTGTTTCGCTGAGTGAGTGAGGGTACCGGAGGCCCACTCGGGGGAGAAGGGGATAAAAGGTTGGCAGCGCACTTGTAGCTCCACTGGTGTTGCAAGTGTCCATGGGCGGCAGCAATTGCTTACCATCAGGTGATCCGCCTGCTCGCCTGCTACCTATCACATAAAGAAAAGGCACAGTATAGTTATGGGCTGATAGTTTTTAAATAGCCAAAAGCAGGTCCAGATCTCGTACCTGGTTGCCCTTGTATTTGATGAGTTCCTTCAACCGGTCTACCACGAACAAAAACCCCTTCTCATCGTAGTACCCCACGTCGCCAGTCTTGAAGAAGCCTTCTTCATCAAGGTACTCTCTGGGGTCTTTCCCAACGTACCCCTTCATGAGGGTTTCTCCTTTGACGCAGAACTCACCGACCTGGTTCACGCCTAGAGGTATTTTGGTTTCTGGGTCTACTACCTGAAAATAATAAATGCACACAACATCTCATACATTGATCTGACTCCGTAGCTTAAGCACTTGTGTCACAGATATCAGACAACAGAGGTAACACAAATATAATACTTACTTAAATACATATATTACACCCAGACACTGAACAAACACAAGTGTTCATCACACGAATGTTTGTCCAGGGTGGGGATCGAACCCATGACCTTTGGCATGAGGCAGGGTTACTATCAAACGTGCCATCTGGCCAGTCCAAAAACAGTGTTAGAGCTGATGACAAACCTTCAAAACTAGCACTCACGATCGAAATATCTGTAATACAAGTGCTTAACTTAGTATGGAGTCAAGTCAATACGTGAGATGTTGTGTGAACTAAATTAGAATGGCTGCCATAGGTAAGACATTAATGGAATATGGTTGAAACATCTAACTCATTCCAGTCCTGTCTCAGGGTGTTTCCGGGGCCATCAGCTTATTTATAGTCCCCAATGCAGGGCAAAAGCCTCGAATATAGAAATCAAGGCATCGCTGCTATGATGGGATCAGGCTTAATCACCACAACCACCGGGTCTGTGATCACCAACCCGCATTAGGCAAGTGTGGTGATTAAGCCTAATCCCATCATGTGCGCTGACATGATTTCTATGACGGAGGCCTAAGCCCTGCAGTGGGATAGTATGTGGCTGATACTTTACTTAACTTTGCTTAAACGAGGAAGAAGGAGAAAGTCTAATTTAGTACCTTGAGGATCATATTTTCAATGATTTTGCCAACAGTTCCAGGGGGCACCACTTCACCAGGTGCGTAGCGATTCTTCGCAGTACCCAGACAACACTCCGTCATGCCATATCCTTGGATAAACTCTTCTACATTTGGGAACCTGGAATATAATAATGTAAGTAATTCATTTAAAAGAAGGATTTGTTCAGACGAAGCGGGAAGAAGAAGATTTTCACAAGCCGGGCAGTATCAATGGAAGATAGATAGATAACATTATTGGCCACAAAAATAAAAATAAATAACAATAATAATATGCAGACAGTAAGGCACAACCTCAGCATTTGCTGCATCAGCTAGAAGCAGCTGCGGTGCTGGTTTTCAGGCTGAGCCTTGGACGACGTAACGTGCATGACAAATAAATTTAAGTACCTACTACCTAATCATTATGAATGAAAAAGAAGAAAAAAAAGGAAAAAGAAGAAGAGATGTCGTGTCATTGCATCCACCCAAAGTCAATAGCTGTCTTTTTTATATGATAGGTGGCAGACGAGCAGACGGATCACCTGATGGTAAGCGATTGCCGCCCCCATAGACACCTGCAACACCGTTTAAGTCACAGCCAACCTTTAAACCTTTCTTTTGATCGCGGCTAAACCCTCTACTCGACGCGATTAGAAAGCGGCAGGTCGGCTACTATAAAACAGCTGATTGGATAGTTGAGAACTTTGGGGAGGCCCTATGTCAGCGTGGGGCCCGCTCGCGTGTACTATGCCTTAAATGAGTGATAATGATGAGGTTCCTACTAGCTCACATCTTGCCTACCCAAATAACCAATGGTTGCGTTAGTTTTGAGGGCACGAAAGAACTGGGATATCCAGCAGTGCTGGCTTAAACGCAACTTTGCGGGAGGCAAGCGTGGCTAACTTGAGCGCCGGGTGCCTGCAGCCCCAACCGCGGCGCTCGGTTCACCTGCTGCAAATGTGGACGAGTGGTTCACTCCCGCATAGGACTTTACAGCCACGAGCGCTGCTGTGGATTGACTCCGCGTGATGCTGCTTAAATCATTTGTTAAAGATGTAAAGGCGACTAAACAAATTGGTGCTTACTTCTCTAAAAACTCTTGTACGGTATCTTTGTGTATAGGGGCGGCTCCTGACAACGCTTTCCGGACTGAGCTGAGGTCGAACTGAGCAGTGGACTTCGTGAGTGCTACCACCACCGCTGGAACTAGCACTAGCATATCAACCTGGAACCAAAATCACTTCATTAGCCCAAAACCATGACTATCAAATCATGGAATGTCCTTCCAGTTCATGTGTTTCCTCCTTCTTACAATCCTGGGTATTTTAGGCGGAGCGTGAAACGACATCTCAGCAGGCCTTCAGGGTGATGATGACGGACTCATTAAGTTAAATAGTTTGTTCTTTTGTGCCTGTCAATCTCATATTTGGATCTCACGGCCGCTTACCATCAGGCGGAGTGAGGTCATCTTACGTAATTGTGCTCAATATGAAAAAAAAAACACTACAACTACTTAGGTAAAGTAAAAGTAAAGTATCAGCCTACATACTGTCCCACTGCAGGGCAAAGGCCTCCATCATAGAAATCAAGTCATCACTACTATGATGGGATTAGGCTTAATCACCACGATTGCCTGATGCGGCTTGGTGATCACAAACTCGGTCGTCGGAGGCCAAGATCCACTTCGGGTCGCCCAATTGGGAAGAAAGGGGGTCCAAGGTTGACAGCGCAGTTGTGACTCTACTGTTGTTGCAGGTGTCCATGGGCGGCAGTGATAAATTTTTCCATCAGGTGAGCCGCATGCTCATTTATCCGCTATAATTAATAAAAAGTGTAACTAAAGCCATTACTCACTTTAAACTTTTCAACAGTTTTTAGCATACTTTCAAAATCAAATTTGGGCAGAAACGCAAAGGGTTTCCCTTGGTTCAAACCGCCGAACACTCCAACCAGGCCCATGGCGTGGAACCATGGCCCTATAGTCATTATCGGCCCGTCAAGAAAGTCTATAGGTCTGAAATGAATGAAACACCATTATAATGGGAGCAACCAATTAGCTACCTACGAACTTAATGTTATGGGAACATGTTTTTTTTTCAGACTGAAACCACAAAATACTTGCGCGATGTAACCGACACCCAACGCCATCTATTAATATTCACCATCATCATCATCATCAGCCAATAGAAGTCCACTGCTGGACAAAGGCCTCCCCCAAAGTTCTCCACACAGATCGGTCCTGTGCCACCCGCATTCAAGGGACTCCCGCGACGTGGTCTAGCTAGTATCCTTGTGGAGGTAGGCATCAATTTTTATCATACATAAGATAATAGTCAAACGAATAGGACAGTATCTACTTACGAAGCATTGCACATAGTAATAATGTTATGGTGTGTCAACATCACTCCTTTTGGCAGACCAGTGGTTCCAGACGAATATAATATTACTAGTAAATCTTCCTTCCCATTCACACTTACTGCATCCATGTCATCAAATTTAACGTTTTTCGTCAAAAATCCATTTTTTATAAAACTGCTTTCCTCACCAGATGAACTGCTTTCTTTACTAATTGAACTGCTTTCGGTACTAGTTAAACTGCTTTCGTTACTAACGGTTGCCAAATTTTTGTAATTGATTGTGTTAGGGATCTTTTCGTCATCAATTATTATGATTTGCTTGAATTTGTTGTAAGATTTTATATTTTTTTCTTGAATTTTGTAAGCATCTAGAGAGCATATTAGATAGGTTGGCTTGGATATTGAAAGTATGTGTTTCATTTCACCTGAAAAAAAAAAAACAATGCAATTTATAAACAAACTACATAAAACAAAAATATTGGAGTACCTACTTATATTGGTATTTCAAATTTTTCGAAACTCAACTCGGGTTTTTGATCACCAATCCGCATTAGGCAAGCGTGGTGATTAAGCCTAATTCCATCATAGTAGCGATGACTTGACTGATTTCTATGATGAAGACCTTTGACCTGCAGTAGGACAGTTATCTATATAGACTGATACTTTACTTCTACTAAAGTATACGGAGTTTGAACAGCATTCGCCCCTCATTTTTTTTTATTACAGTTACGTCACGTCTAAGTAAGATTACTATCTTCTTCTTCTTCTATACTTCTATCTATATCTATACTATTTATAAAGAGACAACTTCTAGGCTTCAACGACAAGGCTTACAGGTAAACCGAAAACACGAAACGCTTGCGCGATGTAATTGAGCACAGCGCCATCTATTGGTTCATTTTTGAATTACGGTCCCGAAGCGAAGTGAGGGCGACTAGTGGAAAATAATGTAATAATTAATTATTATGTACCTACTTATTACCTTCAGAATATAAATAATTAAGAGTTGTGACAACTGCCCCAGTGCAAGCTATTCCAACAAAAATGCCAAAATACTCTTTCCTGTTTTCCGCCATGATGGCTACCACCTCTCCCTTTTTAACACCTAGGTAAGTGAGGGAGACGGCAAGGTTAGTCGCTTCTTGTGCCAGCTGTCCGTATTTTGTCAATTCATTTGTGATTCCATTGATCTGTAAAAATAAAAAAGAAACGATACTTTATTGGACAAAATAAAAAAAACGAATGAAAAGAAAAACAACTGACAACTCCGTATCCGGTATCACTCCGTTTGAACCGGCCCATTAAAGCCGAAGCGTGGCTTTCGACGGTATTTGTTTATGCCAATGTCAGTCACCTTTATACTTGATAAGGCTATCAAGGTGAGTTTGTCAATTTATCAAGTTTTATGACTTATTTTTTTATCAATATTTTTTTTTCAATTTATATCTGAACAATCGAGATATCGAGACGTTCAATAAAAAAGTAGTTTTTTAATCGTAAAGGGTAAAAAATACATAGCGTAATATATATTTTAATCGACACCCAACGCCATCTTTCGGAAAAGATTCGAATTACTACAAAAATAGCAAATCTATTTCCCGAAAAAAGTAAGGGCGAGTAACAAAAATCTTAAAATATTTTCGCAACGCAGCTGTTTGAAAGTTGTAAAATCAACCCATTCATGCCGAAGTATGGCTTTCTTACGAAGAATCAACTGAATGATGAATGGACAATCATTATCTGAACATTTTCACTGATTAGTATTTTTTTAATTAATTATAATGACCTTTGTATTGTCCAAAGATCGTATTTTACTAGGTTAAATGAATGTTTCAAAGTATCAAAGGTCTTATAATCAATCCCATTATCGTAAGTAGAAAAGATTTAGCGATTAATTACTACTTAGGCCTAATAATGAGACATTTTGATAAGATAGTAATTATAAAATCAATTTTAGCGGCATATCTAATAGAATGGAAAGAATAGAAAAATGTTTATTTGGAGCAAAAATCTTACAAATAATAATAATAATAAATGCCCCAGCATTGTTGATGTCTAAGTGGCGGTTACCATTTACCATCAGACGGGCCGTATGCTCGTTTGCCTTTACAGCAAAAAAAAAAAAAACAATAAAATAGCCCGAGACAACCAATTAGACCAATGCGCTACCTACTACTTCTATCAATCATAAAACGAATCAGACAATAGAAGATCACAAATATAGATAATAGATACTCTTTATTGCACAACACATTACAGAACTAATACTTAACTAACATTAATAATACTTATATACCTAATATGTCACCGGAAAATAACAAGACTCGTAAGTTGATCAATTTTCTAGGTAGTTGATCAACTCTCGGAAAATAATAACGGCAGTGGAAATGTACTATTTACGCATTTAATTCCGTTCCTAGTACTTTCAACTGCCGTTTATTATTTTCCGAGAGTTGATCAACTACCTAGAAAATTGATCAACTTACGTGTCTTGTTATTTTCCGGTGACATATATACACAATATTATAGTATAACACCCAGACAAACTGAGATAAAAACTGTTTTTATTCTTTTAAAATTCCGTCCACTTACCAACGCAGTTTTATCCTTATAATCCCAGAAGTTTTTCAACATAAAGTCACCAAAATTGAGATTTGCTGGCACAGAAATGTCTTTCGACCCGTACAAATACTTGCTATTCCTTAACATTTTATATTTATGGTAGAAATAGAGTGGAATAATCTACGTCCAAATGTAAACTGAATAAAAATGATAGTCTGTTGTGTTGTTTGTTTTAAAGCCGAGTACACATTCATACTGGGTGTCCTTGACATCGCCGTATACTAATCTATCTATACTATTTATAAAGGTATAACTTCTATAGACAACGACAAGGCTTATAGGTAAACCGAAAACACGAAACGCTTGCGCGATGTAATTGAGCACAGCGCCATCTACTGGTTCATTTCTGAATTACGGTTCCGAAGCGAAGTGAGGGCGGGCCACTAGTCAAATATAATTACTTATAGGTTTTTTGATAGGCCGGATGGCGCATTTGGTAGTAACCCTGCCTCATACGCCAAAGGGGGGTTCGATCCCCACCCTGGACAAACATTCGTGTGATGAACGTCTTGTGTTTATAATAGAGTCTGGGTGTTATTTAAGTATTATTTTGTGATCCAATTTTGTCTGATGTCTGTAACACAAGTGCTTAAGCTACTTAGTACGGAGTCAGGTCAATATATAAGGTGTTGTGCGTGTGACTTAAAGTAAATGACCTCACAGAAAACCGGCGTGAAGCAGCCCCTGTGCTGTGTTTCGCCGAGTAAGTGAGGGTACCGCAGGCCCACCCGGGGGAAGGGGATTAAAGGTTAGCAGCGCACTTGTAACTCCACTGGTGTTGCAAGTGTCCATGAGCGCCGGCAATTGCTTAATACCATCAGGTGATCCGCCTGCTCGTCTGCTACCTATCACATAAAAAAAAGATATTTTGTACGAAGTCATGCTTTCATGACACTATAGCATTATATCTCGTGAAATATACAGACTGAGATAATTCCACAGACATGTAGCCGAAGTCTTATGATTTCTTATCATTTTGTTGATATGGTGACATAATACCTACATAATTGGTGATATGTCTTATCTTCTAGCTATGCTTTGCCCGCGTAGGAGTTTAGGATGGAAGGATTTTTTTCCTTTACAAAAAGAAGGAGGTTGCCTACGTACCGTGGGAGAGCCATGCTTCGGCATGAATGGGTCCGCTCGACCGAAATTTGAGACATCACATACATTGTCCTGGTTCCAAACTAAGTTATTCCCTTGTACTATGGAAACCAGAAACAACGAAGGAATCACAAACACCCAGACCCAAGAAAAATATCTCTTTCATCAACTAACATTTGTCTTGGTGCGGGAATCGAACCCGCGACCCTTGCGTATCAACCGGCGCTCAAACCACTACGCCAAACGGGTCGTCTAAATCGGAATGATACCATGGGCTCACAGAAGACCGGGTGTGAAGCAGCGCCTGCGATATGTTTCGTCGAGTGAGTGAGGGTACCAGAAACGCAATTTGGAGGAACGGGGGTTAAAGATTGGCAGCCAAATTGTTTTTTTTTTTATATATGGCCTGTATTGTGTTCACGGCACATTTAATTTTGCCAATGTCAAGTGTAGGTTGATAAAGTGTAGTCAACAGTCGAAGTCAGTCGAAGTCACAGTCACTCAATAAAACGCCGGTGTTTAGCGTTTAATGTCCTAAGGATTCTGTGGAGACTATTTTTAACAAAGCCGTAGGTTTTAAGACTCTAATATGTCAAAGCAAGTTGTTCACGTGACAACTCACTCGACACACAATAGCAGTGTTAAAAACGACACAATTCAATGATTCTTATATATATCACCCTGCGGCACTTCACTGTACAAAGTAACACCAAATTTGTACACTAAAAACCACTAGATACTAATTAAAATCTTTGGATTGCATCAGCCGATGCGGCTTGTTTTACAGTTACCCACAGAATTCCCAGCCAAATTGTGACTCTTGGTTTGCAAGTGTTTTGGGCGGCTGCCACCTATCACATAATATCACATCACATTTTATGTATAGGTAGGCGATGATCGAGCAGACGGATCACCTGATGGTAACCAATGACCGCCACCAAAAGACACCTGCAACACCAGTAGAGTCACAAGTGCTCAGCTAACCTTTAAGGGGCTATACGAATGAAACTAGCGCCGCCAACCTATTTACACTGATTGTGGCGAAAATATGATATTTTTGAAGAAAATAAAACATTACAGACTTAGATCCAAGTAAATTGGATTTTTCAAGATGCAATACAATATTTCTAACACGCGACAAGTATCTAACAACAATATTAATTATTGCTAAAAACGGTTACTTGTCGCGTGTTTTATATATTGTATTGCATCTTGAAAAATTCTATTTACTTTTAACTAAGTCTGTAATGTTTTGCTTTCTTAAAAAAGCCGCTTTCCTACCAATTGGGCTTCCAGTCACTATCACATAAAAAAATAAACAAACTAACAGAACTACTTACATATTTCATTGTGTTTAAGTTGTAATAAGATAAAATGTATTTTATTGTCTGCCACGAATACTTACTCAGTTTCAAGTCGTGGTTATAGTCGTGTGTTGATAAAGAGATATTAAATTTAACTGTAGTACTAATAACTAACTAGACTGGCGCAGCGACCCAAAGTAAGCCTTGGCCTTCAATAAGAGCCTCCATCTAGGTCCTGCACCACCTCCAGCCAGTCATCAACCTGGAGTCCACGCAAATCTGTCTCAACTTCATCCGTACCTTGGTTGTACCAATAAGATTTTTTTCTGGGACAATGTTGAAGAATCCGAACTATCAATACGGACCAAAAGATGATGTGGTGCCCGCTCGTTTACATTTTGGCGAGTTTGTGCTTGCTAGGATGTGGAAGGAGAGGAATAAAGAAGCTTTTGTAAGTACCCAACAATGTTTATTTAAGCTAACTTTTTAATATCTATCAGGTACTACTTTTTACTCGACCCGGGAAGCGAACCCGGATCCCTAGATCACAGCCCCATATTTAAACCAAACCCTTACACTGTGGAAGGTCCACCAGCTCGTACTAAGCGTTTCGCTTCTTCTTTCTTGGTACGAACTGCTAAGGAATGGAACATCTTGCCGGCTTCTGTATTTCCAGAGAGCTACAATTTGGGTGTCTTTAAGTCGAGAGTGAATAGGCTTCTTCTGGGAAAGCACGCTACATCTTAGACCTCATGTCACTCTCCATCAGGTGAGATGAGGTCAAGTGCAAACCCATCTCCTATAAAAAAAAAACCATTGGGGCGACCAACGGGGCCATAGCTCGTTTGTGCTCACAAATCCGCATTAGACAAGCGTGGTGATTAAGCTTAATCCTATCATGTAGCGCTGACTTGACTTCTATGATGGAGGCCTTTGCCACAAAATATGTAAGTACACACAGAAGGTAGACTCAGCCTGATTTTGAATTTAGAAGAGTTCGTTGACATATGCTAGGGTTGTTGCCCGTCATGAGTACATAAGCGCGCGGCCTCTACCACAGACCTTGACAGTTCGACAATCTTATGTCATAGGCTAGGATTAATGTGGTCGAAAAGGCGTATTTCCCCGTTAGTGCGCATGCGTAAGTACATGACACGTTTTTAGCTCTTAGTGGGCAGCCTACTTACTGTATGTAATTATTTTGTGCCTTTGCCTTACAGTGGGACAGTATATAGGCTGATACTTTACTATCCAGTACTAACCACTTCGTAGCTTTCGGTATCGAAACACCGGCCTCGAGGGGACCCCATACTCTCTCTATCTTCTGAGACTTAGCTATGCGCTTAGTTGAAGTCACGGGAGCTAAAGATGGCAGCTACTTCTCCCAGCATACAACGAGGTAATGCTGACAGCATTCTGGGGACATTGCCACAGGGACCTAAGTACTCTGTTTTCTTTTTGGTTTTTAACAAAACTTATTAGTTTTATTTCTTTTTACAGATAAACGGTAGCACAAACGAATCAACCACATATGAAGTCATATGCCAGCAAGCTATGAACTTCGCTGTCTCCCTCACTCTCCTAGGCGTCAGAAAGGGAGACACAATAGCCATCTGCTCTGAGAACAGGCCAGAGTTTTACAGCGTCGTGGTTGGGGTGGCTTGTGCGGGTGCCGTTGTTACCACCATCAATCCTGGGTACACTGAAGGTAGGCTGTTTGTCCTATAGCTAAAGAAAGTAACTAACTAGGCTGGCGCAGCGACCCAAAGTGAGCCTTGGCCTTCCATAATAAGAGCCTCCATCTAGGTCGGCCACGTTGAAAGAATGATATCAGATCGGGGCGCCAAGAGGGCATATCTTGGGCAACCTACTGGTCGTCGGCCAGTGGGGCGCTACCGCTGGCGGGATGTAGTGGACGCGGACCTGCAGGAATTGTAAGCAGGAGACAAATCACGACATCTCGTATCGGAGGCCAAGACTCATTTTGAATTGTTGAGCCATCGGAGAAAGTAAGTAAGTATCTAGGTCGGTCCTGCGCCACCTCCTGCCAATCACCAGCCTGGAGTCCACGCAAATCTTTCTCCACTTCATCCCTCCAGCTACCTTGGACGGCCAACTGGCCTTCAACTATATGGCTGTTCCAGGTAGGCTCTTTTAGCCGCACGATCTTCTCCGGGTCAACCGAGCCAGCGAAGTCGATGTCCTTTTGTTTTCGCCAATGATATTAGACTCGCCCACCAGGTCTTCTATCTCCTAGTTTTATCTCCTCCTCCAGATTTTATCTAGTGCTTGTGTACCTAATATGTACCTAATAAATAAAATGATCTTTTACAGGAGAACTCAAACACATCATCAAGATATCAAAACCCAAATTCGTCGTCTTATCACCAATCACTTTCGAAATGCACAATAAATTCTTTACAACACATTTCAACAAACGAATCATTCTCTTTGGAGATGAAAAAGCATAAACGTTATACCGTTTAACGATATAGCCGTTTCCCATAACGGTACTGGTAACGTTGTTGTAAATAACCGTTTAGCAAGAAACGTTAATTTTGAAGAGTTCGAAGTGGTTGATGTAGTGGGACAGACAGATACGCTGTTTATTTTATATTCTTCTGGACGTCCGGGCTACCTAAAGGAGTAATGATCACACATTTGAATGTTTTGGCGCAGTGTGTTCCGTAAGTACTTGATTTATACGGGACTACATACGATATAACAGTACAAAGCCTTATTGTACTGTTATATCGTATGTAGTCTTATCTCTTGTAGTGTTTAATTTGTATTTCAACATACTCGCGTTTAGACTCGTCTGTAAGAATTTGTATAATGCAATGTGAAAGCTTAAAACCATAACCACTATAAATATGTTTAACACCAGTTTTGGGATGAATAGCAATCCCGCTCTCTTTTTAACCTACCCTAACTTATTTAATGTGTGAGAGAAAAGGAACAATATTTTGTGGTACATGTTCCAAAGGTGTTTTATGATACAAGGGGCAGACGAATAGATGGATCACCTGATAGTAAGCTGTTAACTGCCCATGCACACCTGGTCCAATCGAGGGGAAAAGGGAGCTGAACAGGTTGACTCTACTGATATAAATGAAACTAAATAAAATGGAATGGAATGGGATGGGGATGGAATCGAATGGAGTGGAGTGGCATGGAATGAAATGAAATATGTAAAATGAAATAATAATAATAATAATATTTCACTACATCACATACATTGATCTGACTCTGAGATAGGTAGCTCAAGCACCTGTGTTACAGATATCAGAACCAACAGTGGGATTACAAATATATACATATAATACTTTTCTTTTGTAAATACAGACTTATAATACATAGAAAACACCCAGACCAATACATACTCTTTATTCAATTTAAGTCCAGACAGAACGTTTCTGAATGTCAAATATGTAAGCTACCACTATTGGCGGCAGAAAACGCTTACCATCAGGTGATCCATCTGCTAGTTGCTTCCACATCTCATGAAAAATCCTGTAATTCCAGTGAAAACGAAGAGGTGTCAGAGAGGAAGGCCATCTCCATAACGCCATGGTTCCACGCCTTGGGGCTCATCAGCATGCTTCAGAACCTCGTGCTGGTGCGGACCACGGTGTACCTGCCTAAGTTTGAGGTGGAGCTGTATTTGAAGACCATTGAGAAGTACAAGGTGGGTTTTTGGCCAACTTAGAACATTATACAGTCAGTTACTTACAAGGTGGTTACACAGTCATAGATATGTACTTATTGTCAACTTCAAATATATGAGCTGTTGTGTGAATTTTATTATTATTCAATATTATTATAGGAAAGTAGTTCAGAAACCTGTTTATCTGAACATCCGATGGACAAGTCTAGTTTTGATGAAAATAACAGTTGTTTCCGTCATTTACTTCATATTTGTACCTATTTTATTTTTTACTCTAAACCATTGTAATTCGTTTTAAATTCGGAAAATGTCAAATAGCTCTTCTTTGTGAATAGAGCTGTCTTTAGCAGCGACACTTTTGACGCGTATCTATATCGCGTATTATAAGATTATAACGCAAAAAATATCACGCTTTTGTGGTTAAAAAACCGTTTTTTTAATATGTTTTTTTTAACAATTACAGATAACGGGAATCGTTGTAGTGCCACCCATCATAGTGGCCATTAGCAAGTCCCCGGGTCAGTACGATTTAAGCTCGGTGCAATTCATACACTGTGGTGCCGCACCTCTGTATAGTGAAACAGAAGACCTGGTCAAAGCCAAGTAAGGGATATATAAATATATAACAAACTAAGATTTTCTCTATGGAACCCTCTTTAAGACTTTTCGCGGGAACAAAAAAAAACATGAACGTCCAAGGTAGCACAAACACCCATACCCAACTGTCTGATAATCCGCTAGATGGCGTACCGTTAGACTGAGGTTCAACTTTTTTTTTTATGTTATAGGTAGCAGACGAGCAGGCGGATCACCTGATGGTAAGCAATTGCCGCCGCTCATGGACACTTGCAACACCAGTGGAGTTACAAGTGCGCTGCCAACCTTTTATCCCCTTCCCCCCGGGTGGGCCTCCGGTACCCTCACTCATTCGGCGAAATACAGCACAGGGGCTGCTTCACGCCGGTTTTCTGTGGGGCAGTGGTATCACTCCGGTCGGGCCGGCCCATTCATGCCGAAGCGTGGCTCTCCCACATTTACAACTCCAACGTTATTGGTTGTCTTGTGACATTTTGACATCTCACATGAGGTAATGCTGCCAGCATTTTGGGGACATTGTTACAGGGGCCTACTCTGTTGTTATTTTCTTTTTTGATAGTTTTTTTTTTAGCTTTAGATTCTAGTTATTGTTTTCTTGTATTTCCTTAAAATTGTCCAAGAAATGTTTCTTATTATATCCAATCGCCGTGTAGACGAACCTCAGTTCTACAGTACGCCATCTAGCGGATTATTCAGACGCTATAGCTCCCATTAAGGGGCTATACGAATGAAACTTGCGCCGCCAACCTATTTACGCTGATTGTGTCGAAAATACTATATTTTTTAAGAAAACAAAACATTACAGACTTAGATAAAAGTAAATTGAATTTTTCAAGATGCAATACAATAAATAAAACACACGACAAGTAACAATAATGTCAATTATTGATAAAAGTGGCCGTTTTTAGCAATAATTAACATTATTGTTACTTGTGGCCTGTTAGAAATATTGCATTGCATCTTGAAAAATCCAATTTACTTGGATCTAAGTCTGTAATTTTATTTTCTTCAAAAATATCATATGTTCGCCACAATCAGTGTAAATTGGTTGGCGGCGCTAGTTTCATTCGTATAGCCCCTTAAGTATTATAATGTTTTTTCTCCTTTCTTTCATCAAGGTTTCCGAACGCCATAGGGGTGTTCCAAGGGTATGGCATGACGGAAGCGACTATGGCTCTCACGACGGTCCTCAAAAGTGAGAGTGACATCCCTAACAAGCCTGGGAGTGTGGGAACTGTGATGCGAGGGACTGTCCTAAAGGTAATTACTGTTATCTACTCAAGGCGGGTACATCTCGTTATAGTTAAAAGAATAAAGTATCAGCCTATCTTCTTCTTCTATACTATTTATAAAGAGATAACTTCTATAGACAACGACAAAGCTTATAGGTAAACCGAAAACACGAAACGCTTGCGCGATGTAATTTAGCACAGCGCCATCTATTGGTTCATTTCTGAATTAGGGTCCCGAAGCGAAGTGAGGGCGGGCCACTAGTAAAAAATAAGAAGATAAGTATATTATAATCATTTTTTAAAAAGAAAAACCTACTCCAGACCAGCCACATATATTTTTTTTTTTGTTTTTTGATAAAATTAAGTCCACTGTGTCAATTTGGATAAAATTTATATGAGACCACCTTTGAATGATGGCCTACCAAACAAAACAATAATCATAAAAATCCATTCATAAATCGAGAATCGAGAAATCGAGTAATACATAGGTACAGAAAAAACATACCTACGGGTCGAATTGAGAACCTTCCTACTTTTTGAAGTCGGTTAAAAAAAGAGTTGCATCAGCCATGGAGAGAAAAATGCTCGGAATCAAACCCCAAGATCGAGTCCGGAACCCTGAATTAGTACCTATGCCTCTGGACGGCCTCTGGTCAGCAGAGGTGGAACCCAGAGAAGAGTCCCACAATACCCACCCATCCGTTCTCCGACGGATGAGCGGGACTTGGGCCCCACTCAGCGGCCGGTGGCAATTGGGTACCTATTTGACTAATCTCGTTAAAGTAAAAAATATTGAATCTCTATCAAAATATTGGTAAATAAGAACCAATGGCTAACATTTTCAGTTAAAAATATAACGTCTAGCTGGTTTTGTGAGCATTCAAAGTTTCATGGGCAAGTCCATTTTAAAGTATAAAATTTTAATAAAAAAATTATATCATTGAATTACCCGTACATTTTCCACCAACTTTTATTATAAAACCATTTACTTAAACGAAGCATTTGATATAGCTACCAAACAAAATTTACTAGACGCGCATACAAAAGTTTGGGTTGTGACGTCACAATTCAAGAGCCACTTGTATAGAGCGTTTTTGGGCTTCCCCAAAATATGTGCTCTTAAAGTTGTGATATCTCAGGTAATTCAAATGAGAATAAAGTGATTCTTTCAACGATGTTTCTTAAATTGAGGCGTCTTTTGATTAAACACTTAAAAAAAATTTAGTCAAATACCCAATTCCCCTTAGGTACAAAAAAGGATTAGAAACCCTTACCAGGTGCTAAGGATGCTATAATTATAAACTGCATTATAGTTATAAACTGCAACGGCAAGGAATTATTTCTTTAACAAGGCCGGGGCCCTTGGGCACTCAAAAATTGTAGGCCATTTTGGAAAGTGAAAAATGCGAACTGTACTAACTTAATCAGTAAATTAGGTAGAATGCGTTCGGAAATATTATTAACTAGCGGCCGCCCGCGACTTCGTCCGCGTGGAAAAGAACTTTTTTACCCCCCTTTTAACCCCTTACAACCCCCTTAATATTATTATGTGATAGCCTATAGCCTTCCTCGATAAATGGACTATCAAACAAAAAAAGAATTATTCAAATCGCACCAGTAGTTTCGGAGATTAGCGCGTTCAAACAAACAAACAAACAAACAAACAAACAAACAAACAAACAACAAACAAACAAACAACAAACAAACAAACAAACAAACAAACTCTTCAGCTTTATTATATAAGTATAGATTTTGACGATATAATGGCGTATAGTGATAACGCGGTTTTAAGTTTATAAAATATTTATTAAAACGTTCACACAACTGGTTATAACATAAACAATATGCAGAGTTCGTAACACATACTAGAAAACCAGTAAATTATTTCGCGGAGGCGATCGCAATCAGACTGGCGAACGATTATTTGAATAGTGCGCGGGAGCGTGGCGCTGGCGTGCCGAGCGGCGGAGCCGGCCTAAACCTATTTCACTGGGAACAAAGCTCTCGCTCGCTATAGGCGTAGTATATTTGATTTGCGAAAAAAGTAGTGTTCGAAAAAAGCTTTTTTGAGAATAAATGTAGGTTCTTCGGGGCCCCCTAGATAATGGGGGCCCTGGGCACGGGCCCCGTGTGCCCTTATGGCAAAGACGGTACTGGAATTACGTACTTACTTTTTTTAATTAATTCTCGAAAATCTGAACAAATGTATGTCTTATCTTTCTTCTAGGTAGTAGACATCGAAACTCGTAAAGTCTTAGGCCCCAACCAAGCTGGGGAGATCTGTGCTAAAGGCATGATGATCATGAAGGGCTACGTGGGCAGGGAAGGCCAAGACCTCGATGATGAAGGGTTCTTCAAGACTGGCGACGTGGGGTACTTCGATGAAGATGGGTACTTCTACATTGTCGATCGGTTGAAGGAGTTGATCAAGTACAAAGGTTTTCAGGTAATAGGCACATCATCATCATATCCTCATTCACCCACTGCTGAGTATAGGCTATTCTTCTCTACACAAATATAAATATTTTTCATTCATTTAAGTCCTTATAGAACATTTATGAATGTCAAATATTACTCCGAGTATGTAAGCTACCGCTGATTCGGAAAGTAGATTTCTACCGAGAAGAATCAGCAAAAAACTCAGTAGTTACTCTTTTCAAATTATAATCATGACAATTTTCATACTGATCTCTCTCCTATCACGCCACTCCTTACGGTCCACTGCCAGCCTCATCCATTGTTTCCCCTCCACCATTACAATATCTTCGGACTAACGGGCTGGTAGTCTACCCATAGGATTTCGTCCCAATTTTGACTGCCGTTCGGTCAGCTTCGCGGCGTCAGTAGACGACACGACACATGTTGAGTGAACGCCTTTTTCACTGACACACTAGATTGTATGTTTCTTGCCTCGTGCCTAGTGTTGTCCCACTTCTGGGCAAAGGCGTCCCCTCGTAGCTTGTATTCTTTGCAAGCGTTTGCCAGTTCAGTGTTGGTCCTGTAGGCCTAACATGCGTAGGTACCGCGACAAAATTTTCTCGACTCTCGTTTGCGAGGGCGCATCCTTCTATCCCGCTCATCGCTCAGTCAGGTGAGGGAGAAGCAACTTGCGCCGACACAATACGAGTGTCGACGAAATTAGGTATCTCGCGGCGCGCATGGTAGCTCGGCTGGTCGTCACGCCGTCTCTTTCTGGGCCTACTTCTTGGACGGCCAACCCTCTATAGGCTGCTATTTCGTGATAACCTTTGTCTATATCTCTAAAAAACTTACAGAATTACTAAATCTTCGTTTTGGTCTGCTTCCCACTAGGTGGCTCCAGCAGAAATAGAAGCAGAACTCCTACAGCACCCGTCGGTGAGGGACGCGGGAGTCATCGGTGTTCCAGACAGATCAGCAGGCGAAGTGCCCCTGGCCTTCGTGGTATTGCAAGAAGGGAATAATGTATCGAAGGAGGAGATACAGCAGTTCATAGCGGAACGGGTATGTGGATGAATGAATGAATGAATATGCTTTTTATTGTACACAAAACAGAGGTATAAAACTTAAAAACTAGTTATATTAGGAGTAATGTACAACAAAGGCGGCCTTATCACTATGAGCGATCTCTTCCAGGCAACCTTTGTGGATGGTTCTCTTTCTACGGTTTTTATGTGATAGGTGGCAGACGAGCAGACGGATCACCCGTAGAGTCACAAGTGCGCTGCCAATATTTAACCTCCTATTTTTTTTATGTGATAGGTAGCAGACGAGCAGGCGGATCACCTGATGGTAAGCAATTGCCGCCGCTCATGGACACTTGCAACACCAGTAGAGCCACAAGTGCGCTGACAACCTTTTATCCCGTTCCTCCCCCGGGTGGGCCTCCGGTACCCTCACTCACTCGGCGAAACACAGCACAGGGGCTGCTTCACGCCGGTTTTCTGTGAGGCAGTGGTATCACTCCGGTCGAGCCGGCCCATTCATGCCGAAGCGTGGCTCTCCCACAGTGATGCCTTAACCTTAAAACTCCTTTTTGGATGAACCTCATTGCCCCTCTGGAAGGAAGAAAGCTCATTTCACAGACGAGTGAGTGAGGGTACCACGGGAGGGCCACGCTTCGGCATGAATGGGCCGGCTCTACCGGAGTCATACCACGGCCTCATTGCGCTGAGTTTCGTCGAGTGATGGCAGCGGAGGCCCAATTGGGGAGAAAGGAGGTTAAAGGTTGGCAGCGCACTTGTGACTCTACTAGTGTTGCAGGGTCTTTAGGCGGCGGTCATTGGTTACCATCAGGTGATCCGTCGGCTCGTCATCCACTTTTTTATATTAACGTCGTAACGCCCAGACAGCAGACATAAAGGAAAATCAATTGTTTTATGCCTTTTAAAAGGCTTATGGGCCTTACGACGTTAAATGGGTTTGCACTTGTCCTTATCTCACCTGATGGAGAGTGACAACGGGTCTAAGATGTATCCCACACATAAACAAATGGGGTTAAAGGTTGGCAGTATACTTGTTGCAAGTGTCAATGGGCGGCGGCATTCGCTTACACCTACTTTTTTTTCAGTTATCGAGCCCAAAACATCTTCGGGGAGGAGTGCGTTTTGTTGACGTGATACCAAAGAATCCAAGTGGCAAGATCCTGCGGAGGACTCTTAGACAAATGGCGAAATCTAAGAAGAGCAAGTTATAGATAGATAACAGGGCAATAAGCATCATCATCAGCCTGTTGCAGTCCACTGCTGGAGATAGGCCTCTCCAAATGCTCGCCACTTTGATCAATCTTCGGCTACTCGTATCCAGCCCCAGCCAGCCCTCTTGCGCAGATCGTCACTCCATTTTATTCTGGTCGTCCTACACTACGTTTACCAAGACGCGGTCTCAACTCCAGAACTCGTTTACCCCAACGGTTGTCAGTTCTGCGGCAGATATGGCCAGCCCATTGCCACTTTAGGGCAACACGCAAATTTTGTACTTACTAACCGTGTAGTATTTTTAACGAATTTTCGGAAATTCGTCAATATCTCGTACCTACACAACTTGGTCATTTTATATGGGGAGTCGTTAATGATTTTAGTTGAATTTCGATCAGTGTTGAACACAATGTGGTCCACAATGGTTGGTAGAAAAATGTTTACAGAATACACCCAGTAAGTGCCGTGGCAGTCTTCATTCCTATATTATGTAAGTACCTCCGAAATTCACATCAGGGACTATAAATATTACATTTTAAAAGAGGCCTAAGATATCTCATTATCCCTGTAAACCTATACTATTTATATAGACATAACTTCTATAGACAACGACAAAGCTTATAGGTAAACCGAAAACACGAAACGCTTGCGCGATGTAATTTAGCACAGCGCCATCTATTGGTTCATTTCTGAATTACGGTCCCGTAGCGAAGCGAGGGCGGGCCACTAGTAAGTAATCTATACTACTTATAAAGATATAACTTCTATAGACAACGACAAGCCTTATAGGTAAACCGAAAACACGAAACGCTTGCGCGATTTAATTTAGCACAGCGCCATCTATTAGTTCATTTCTGAATTACGGTCCCGAAGCGAAGTGAGGGCGTGCCATAAGTAATATTTTTATAAATAGATTTATCTATAATTTATTTTGTGTGTTTTTGTTCCTACTCAATGACTTTCTTCCTACTCCTTTTTTTGTTGACCCAAGGAAATGCGTTACGCATACCCGTATTACCCGTCCAACCGGGGGGCGGACGGGTTATGTCGGACTCCCCCCGCTGAAGGCGGGTGTTTACCGACTAAAACCCCTGGGACTCTCCCTTATAGTCCTTAATTGGAAAATGCCGTGGGTCCGCGGTACGGAACCTAGCACCACGACATGATGTAAGTTCATCATCAGCAACCCACGCTCGTCCACTGCTGGACATAGGTCTCCCCCTAATGCACGCCACCGCTCCCGATTTTCGGCCACTCTCATCCAGCTCACTCCAGCCAGCCTTCGAATGTCGTCATCCCATCTTGTAGCAGGGCGTCCAACACTACGTTTGCCGAGTCGCGGTCTCCACTCAAGGACTTTATGGCTCCAACGGTTGTCAGTTCTGCCTAGGCAGTTATTTGCGTAAAAAAGCAATGAAAATAACTTTTACAACGTAAGTATTATTCAGTGATGTTAATTTTAGTAGATAAATGATATGAATGTACCGATAGTGACAAGATAGGTAGGTACCTGTAAGATCATTCAAGTAGATATCTTCACCTACAAGAAATGACTATTTTGTCAGCATCCATACTAATATTCTATACTATTTATAAAGAGATAACTTCTATAGACAACGACAATTAAGGCTTACCTTTAGGTAAACCGAAAACACGAAACGCTTGCGCGATGTAATTGAGCACAGCGCCATCTATTGGTTCATTTCTGAATTACGGTCCCAAAGCGAGGTGAGGGCGGGCCACTAGTATTATAATAATATGGGAAAGTGTTTCTGTCTGTATGTTTGTCTTTCTTTCACGGCAAAACGGAGCGACAAATTTATTTTTTGACCCTTTTTAACCCCCCATTTTAGGGAAGTGGGGGGCGGGAGCAAAGCCGCGGGTAAAAGCTAGTATCTTATATTGTATCATATCACAGTGCTAGATCACCAATCAAGATGATGAGGATGAAATGACAGCCGCTTGCGTGTGGTTCGATGTAAGAATTCAACCGCAGAAAGTAAATCGAACAATTCCTCGGAGCACTCCCCGTGATAGATGCGGTAAAGAATACATAGGGAAGCTATATCCCGCCGCAGAGCCAGAGGATCAAGCCGACTGGAGAGAGTAGAGCCTATGTATTAAGTATGAGTCGTTGTGTGAATTTATTTATTTACTTACTGCCCGATTCAGGCACGCTAATACACAAAGATGTATATGCATCTAACTTCTCATCAGGCGTTAGCTTTAAGTATTCTGTGGTTAGGCCCATCAACTGTAGGACTAGATAGGCATTTGTTTACAACTTTATATTAGATCGACTCGGGCGCAGGTCTCTCCCCCCTCCCCTCAGTACCAATACAGCCGTGTAGAGGGCGGACGTATCGCGTGATTAGTGATTTTAAATTCACAATCCAGGATGTTGAGAAATCCTTACTATTTGTATGGAGCCACGGATATGGTGGTAAGTAACTTGAATTACTAAATGAAGAAGAAAATTATAAGTTACCTTTAAGTAGGTACTTATCGGGTTTGTAATATTTATGTAGGTTTTTGCACTTGTTATCAATTGATTTATTCCAAGACGGTATGAATTCACTTACAATTATAACGATTAAGTCTAAGTAGGTATAGTTTTAAACTTGACACCAACATTAAAATTAAATTGAATAAAATCCTCCAACCGATATTTGACCACGGCGACCAATCTTAACGGTCAGCCGCGTACGCAGGATATAATAGTGTTAGAAAGAAGTATCAGAGTGAAAAAAATAAAGAAAAACCACCAAGTTTACAATTAATTTATTCCTAAAATAGACCACCGATTCGTCCTAATATCCTAACGCAGAACCGTCCGCGCCCCGAGTCCCTAATTGGTCTGCCCTCACGCGGACCAACTCCCGCGCCCCCGTTGCCAGGCCGCCTCGGCTACTCCTGACTCACATAGATGCGGAGCTCTGACTCAGCATAGATGCGGAGCTCTCTGCTAACACGGCCTCTCCTGACATCGGCGCGGCCTCCACTCGCCCGAACTGGTAGAGCCAGAAGATGATGAGGAGGAAGTAGCGCGCGTCACCGTCACCCGGAACCACATCGTCACCTGAAAAGCCACCAATATTGTTTGCATTAGACAAATCTTCAAGACAAAAGAAGATCTGTTAAAACTGAAATCATGTCTATATTTTTTTTTATTTTATGATCGATAAGCAAGTTGTAATTACTACTCATTTAACTAATTTGAAATCCAAACTCAAATTAAATTTAACGTGGATACTATGAAATTTAAGAATTACTTAAAATGAAAGGAACTTTAAGTGTCTACTGTAGTCAACAAAATAAATCAATTCAGTTGTTCCTGATAATCCAGTGTGAGCGACACGGAGCCGGTATTGCAGCATAGCGCGCAGTTCGTATTGCGCTGTGGGCCACGACTGTACTCAGTGGCGGCAGAGAGGTAGGCGCCTGCAGAGAGGTAGGCGCCTGCAGTGAGGTAGGCGCCCGCAGTGAGTAGGCGCCCGCAGTGAGGTAGGCGCCCGCTGTGAGGTAGGCGCCCGCAGTGAGGTAGGCGCCCGCAGTGCGGTAGGCGCCCGCAGTGCGGTAGGCGCCCGCAGTGCGGTAGGCGCCCGCAGTGCGGTAGGCGCCCGCAGTGCGGTAGGCGCCCGCAGTGCGGTAGGCGCCCGCAGTGCACCAGCTGCACAGGAGTGGCTCAGGTCCGCCCGTCGTGGTGCGCCCGGCAGCAAAGAAGAATCAGGAACATCTTGATGTTGGCTCGTACAGAGATCTAGTGGGGTCTGCCCACAAAGGAGGACACACAGGTCCATCCACACTAGTTACTGTGAGGTCTGCTCACACAAGATGACTCTGAGGTCTTCTTGTACTAGTATAAACCACAAGTGAGGTCTGCTCACACGAGATCGACTCGGAGGTCGTCTCAAACAAATAAAACCAACTCGTGAGGTCTGCTCACACGAGATCGACTCGGAGGTCGTCTCAAACAAATAAAACCAACTCGTGAGGTCTGCTCACACGAGATCGACTCGGAGGTCGTCTCAATCAAATAAAACCAACTCGTGAGGTCTGCTCACACGAGATCGACTCGGAGGTCGTCTCAAACAAATAAAACCAACTCGTGAGGTCTGCTCACACGAGATCGACTCGGAGGTCGTCTCAAACAAATAAAACCAACTCGTGAGGTCTGCTCACACGAGATCGACTCGGAGGTCGTCTCAAACAAATAAACCAACTCGTGAGGTCTGCTCACACGAGATCGACTCGGAGGTCGTCTCAAACAAATAAAACCAACTCGTGAGGTCTGCTCACACGAGATCGACTCAGAGGTCGTCTCAAACAAATAAAACCAACATGTGAGATCTGCTCACACAAGCCCGACTCAGAGGTCGACCCAACAAAAGTAATCAACGCAGGGCCCTTGCGTTGATCACACAAGAAATAATTACAATCAAAGTGTTTAAACACGTACACTGACTTTCAAAAAAATGCTGAGCAGGAATCTGGAGTCCATTCTCCTTTCCAAAGCACCATGGACCCTGGCGCTGCCTGAGTAGTTTTCCCATATGCGTTGGCAAGCAGCTGCAGTTCGTATCTCCCTTGTGGCAAAACTTTCACTACGCCATGTGGACCACGCATTCCGGAGTCGAGCTTCTCTGTCGACTGGTCCTTCTTGATAACAAATACCAGGGAGTCTTCATAAAATACGAAGGGAGGTCGTCTGTTCTTATTGACGAAAACACCTTGACGCTTCTGGTTTTGCTTCAAACGTTCAGATGCGGCTTGTTTTCTCATCTCCAATACTTTTTGTCTGTTAGGGTTTGAGCCTCCTATTGCCACGTCACGTACCACATTGCGTATAATGGTGTTGTGTTTTCCGATCCAATTAATAGACTGATGGGTGACTGCAGAGTAGTCTTCTGTTTGGTCATGTTCAGCACAAGTTGTAATCTCCACATTACACTCGACCATTCTTCTTGTCGGTAATTTGCGAATCATATTCAACAGGGTGCGGCAATAATGTTCGACTTGTCCCTTGGACTGGTGCATCTCAGGTGTGATGAAGTGAATATTGCTGCCAATCTCTTTCAATGGTCGAAATTGGATGAATGAATGAATGGATGAATGATGATGATGATGATATTAGATGAACGAGGATGATAAAAGTTATTTGAAATAAAGTTATTTTTTGTATCGCGATTCTGATCTTAATCTGGCAAAACAAGTGCTTACATCATGACCATTTTTTTTACAAAATGAACATTCCGCTTTAACATTACTTGATGTAATCGCATTGCTAGAAGTTTGTGTTGGCGGAGGAGAGTTACTGTTACTCGAATTAACCTTCCTTCTTTTATAACAATTAGCCACTATGTGACCTGACTTTCCACAAGAGAAACATTTACTTTTTCTATTATAATCATGACTACTTTGTGTGTTTGAATTATTGCGTCGGAAAAAAGACGTAGATGGAGCTTGGTTGGCATTAGTAGGCAAACTAGGACAAAGGTAATTTGAAAAGAATTTCACTAATTCATCTGGTTTTAAATTAGCGTTAGTTGCGGCAGCCCGAATTTGAGGATCAGCTATACCTCGGATAATAATGGCAGAAATCAGTTCGTCACTTAATCCGGTTACTATACGCAAACGAAGTAAAGAGCGACGTGCGTAGTCCGCATACGTTGAATAATTGTCAGAATTTGTATTCATCACTTCAAATAAAATATCCGCTACCGCTACTTTTCTCGGACACAAAGACATAAACTCTTTTTTAAAGTTACCCCAACTTCGATCACTAGAGACCCACTCGTCAAGCCATGCCCTAGCATCACCTTTAAGACAGTTACCGATTCGAGAAAAACACTCGTTATCATTCCAATTATTAACTATTCTTAGCGCGGTCTACCTCTTGACACCAAACATCAAATTGTGCAAACTAGGGTCAAAATTAGAGACGTAATATGGTTGGTTCGACCGTACAGCAGTGTTGATAGATCGTAAGGCGCTACTAAAAGCGTCTGATAAAACATCGGATCGCCTACGAGGTGGTGAATCTGTTAAGACCGCATCTATTTTTAGACTATTAGCGGATTCACTGCTCTTTCGTTCTAAATTACAAGGCGGGGTACCTGATGGTGTATAACTGACCCTTCTTTCTTCAATGCCGTGTTTTGCTGTTGATTTTACACTCGAGATGTTCGAAGTTAATGTCGTCGATGAATTAGGATTGCGGGTATCATCCTCTAAATTATTTAATCGCTCTATAATATTAGCAATCATTTCTGGTACCGTATCAGTGCTACGGACTTTATGCGTGCTACGAGCCGTAGACGGCGACCGTAGTCGATGACGTGATCGACGTCGTGTGCGGTCTTGGTCCCCACTGTGAGAGCGTCCGGGACTTCCCCGCGCCCGTACTCTCCGCCGATGCGGGCTCGAGTTACCTGACATAGCGTTATCGCGACGCACAGCACGGTCACGAGAACAAAGAACTAACTATGCAATAGTTCATCTACTTACAAATGTTTTTGTTGCTACGCACTAAACTTAGTCTAAAAACACGCTACTAAACTTATTTTTTATCACATTTAACGTAAGAAAGTCACCAAATAACACAACGTACACTAATGTCCAAACACACAAAATTAGATAAACCGAAACGTACTAAGGCCGTGGGCAAGATTTCTCTTATTATCCCACTTCTGATGTTAGAAAGAAGTATCAGAAGTGAAAAAAATAAAAGAAAACCACCAAGTTTACAATTAATTTATTCCTAAAATAGACCACCGATTCGTCCTAATAATCCTAACGCAGAACCGTCGCGCCCGAGTCCCTAAATTGGTCTGCCCTCCGCGGACCAACTCCCGCGCCCCGTTGCCAGGCCGCCTCGGCTACTCCTGACTCAGCATAGATGCGGAGCTCTGCTAGCATAGATGCGGAGCTCTCTGCTAACAATAGTATTAATTATTTATTCTTAAGTATGTCTATGTAGTTTATATTTGTTAGTATATTTGTATTAGTGTTTATACCTAAGTATATAGGTATTGTATCATTGCACCGCCTTACACCTTGATCAATTGTCCTTTACACAAAGGTTGGAAGATATCGCTTTTAGTGATAAGGCCGCCTTTGTTGTACATTACTCCTGTTTATCTAGTTTTAAGTTTTATACCTGTTTTGTGTGCAATAAAAAGCATATTCATTCATTCATTCATTAGTGCTCAAGTGTGTGCGTAAACACAGGTGCACTCTCTATTCCCTTACCCTCTTAATTCGATGGGACACCAGTGTAACACGACCTAAGAGAAATTGGGCGCAGAACCAACGTGCCTTCCAAGGTACGGGAGTAAAAGACAGCCAACTGCCAGAATTCGGACTGACACTAAGAAATATGTCTGAACAGAAAAACTCACAGGTACCTACACTTGAGACTCTACTGGTGTAGCAGACAATCGCTTACCATCAGGTGATCCGCCTGCTCCACTAACCACATAATAAAAACTAATAATAAACAGACTTAGATTATATAGAAATAGAATAAAGCAATACTAAACACTGTTATCGTCAATTACCTAAGTATTAGTAGGAGGCATAGTTGTAAGTAGATAAGATATGAGCAGATACAGTGTGATAAAGAGGATGTTTTGACCATCTATTTGGCGAATGCCGAGTGCAGATTTCTTAGGAAGTGTCACTTGGGTCTTCATCTCAAGGTGTTATTCCCGGTTGCGTCCAAAGCTGTCGCATTAGAGCCCAAGGACCAATATCGGTGACCGAATTATTAGCTTCTTCTGGTTTATAATACGCCATGGAGTTGCGTAGTAGTATAAGGCCATCCTCTTTCTGGACCTCCTATATGCAGGCACGAATCCAGACCTCAAAATGGTTGTAGGCATCTAGGGATTTTCAGACTTGGGGATAGTGGAAGGGGGGTTCTAGCGGCTCGTTCCCCTAACTACGCCCATAGTTGTGGGTACAGCCTCCCCCGCCAATTCTCCTCTCCCTCTCTTAGACTGGAAACTGCTGCTTCTAAGTTGATAGAAGAAAGTTTGACATCTCAAGTAAATTTAAGGCAAGCCCACAGTGCCCACAACGGTGGATTCGCGCTTGCCTATAGATATGACGTCACTCCACATTTGCAAAATTAAGTTATGTGCTCGCTAACACGATAGCAGCCATAAAAAAGCTTTTATAAACATTTGGTAATAACGTCGTTAATGATTTCTTTTCCAGGTACCAGCACGGCTGAACTTCGGAGAGTTTATATTGCAGAAAATTATAAGTGTACCTGAAAAAGTAGTACTTGTAAGTTGTATTGTCTATCTCAATTCTTCAGGAGTCCACCTTCGTGTCTATGGACTTTTTCAATCGATGTTTACCTAACTCACAGAGCCTATTTTTGTGTCTCTCGACTTTTTCAGTTGGTTGTGTCAATCCTCCGGGTCAAAAACACAATGACCCTCAAAACTTTTTTCACTTCGAAAAAGTTACCTATTTTTTTATATTGAGGACCATCAAGATGACCTCCTCCGCATGATGGTAAGCGGCTGTGAGATCCAAATATGAGGTTAACAAGCACAAAAGAACTAACTAATTACCTACCTATTGAGTCTGTCATCCTCACCCTGAAGGCCTGCTGAGATGCCGCTTCACGCCCCGCCTAAAATCCCAGGATTAGGAGGGCAGTATTAGTGATGAGCTGTCTTTTCTATAAATATTTATCTCAATGCCTTTTTCAGACCGATGGAATCACCGAGGAGACGATCACATACGGCCAGGTAGCGCAGGAGACCATGAACCTGGCCGTCTCTCTCACACACCTAGGCTTAAGAAAGGGACAGACAGTCGCCTTGTGCTCTGAGAACCGGTTCGAGTTCTGGAGTGTGGTGTTGGGGGTGGCGTGTACCGGAGCTGTTCTGACTACCATCAACCCAGGTTATAGTGATGGTGAGTAGCCTTTCTCGCTCCAACTAATGATAGGTTTTAGGGGTAGAATAGGACTTAGTTCTGCAGAAAGCAGCCATGTAGCTTTCATACTTTTCTTATATGGCTGCTTTCTACAAACCCACCCTATGTTCTCCACGTACTCGTAGATCGGTCCTGTGCCACCCGCATCCAAGAAATTCCTGCGACCTTCACTAGGCTTCATTTCAATAGAATATGGAAAGCCCTTGAGTTTAGATGGACCGACGTGAATTTCCTATTTTTTCCTATTTATCTTCAGAAACTCAATAATACGTGACCAAGTTTGACTGGAGTCACTGATGTAGGCAAGAAAACTGCAGGCCTAAAGTGAGCATGGGCATGTTACGTCTGTCGAATGGACTGGACAAAAGATGGACCAGCATCGTAACAAAATGCTTACCTGATAGACGCCGACAAGGGGGCAGACATGGACCAGCATCGAAACCCAATGGTTACCTAATGGACGCTGACAACGGGGCAGACCTACAAAGCGATGGAGAGACGATCTTCAGCTTAGCACTCGATTGGCCACAGATGGCGGTGGATAGGGATCGATGGAGGTCCACGGGGGAGGCCTTTGCCCAGCTGTTGGACTAGGCTAATTAAAAAAAAACTTCATAATTTTTTTTTTCCTTTCAGGAGAAGTACGACATGTCTTAAAAATATCCAAGCCAACCTATATAGTCCTATCTCCAAACGCTTACAAAACACACGGGAAACTGTTTCACTCGTCGCCACATATAAAAAGAATTATCATATTCGGAGACCAGAAAATCACCAACGTCATTTCCTACAACGATATAGCAAAATCTAAAGATGGCGCCGGAGATGTTATTATGGATAATAAGTTGGCAAGAAATGTAAAATATGAGGAATTTGAGTGTGCAGATGTGGTGGGGCAGACTGATACATTGTTCGTGCTATATTCATCTGGAACTACAGGATTGCCTAAAGGAGCGATGTTGACGCATCTGAATATTATAGCGCAGTGTAGTATGTAAGTATCATTATCATCATCAGCCCGGTAGTACCTACTCAATGCTGAGTATAGGCCTCCCTTCCCTTATTCCAATGTTACCCGGTCCTGAGCTACACGAATCCATATAGTCCCTCCGATTTTGGCGATGTCACCGACCCATCGTGCCACCGGATGACCTGTACAAAGCAAACAAGCAGGAGATTCGTCATTATTCCGGTAGATGGCACTATGCATTAATACATCGCGCAAGCGATATGTGTAACCGGAATAATGACCTCAACCCGCCTGACTAGGTTCGTCAGTTCGAAATAAACAACAAGCAATTCAGACGGAACTGGTATTTCATTCAACCGTCTCCCTACCTGGAGGATGCCTACACACGACTTGGACGTCATCTGCCGTTTCTAGGACACCATTTGGTCATATCCTTGCTCCACCTGCCATCATTACGCCCAGCTAATGTCTTGCCCAATTCCACTTTTCAAAGAAGAAAAGATGGTTGCAAAATACTTTTCTGCCCAGGGCGGTCGATAGGCAGCTACGCAGACGTCTATCTTCGACGAGCTACCTACTAGTTAAGATAATAAAGTAGAAGAATCTACTTTATTATCTTAACTAGTAGTAGTAGTAGTAGGAGTAGCTCGCCTTCACTTTCGAGACCAGATTTAGACACCTAAAAGTACCAATAGATGGCGCTGGACGTCACTTACTTCGCGCAAGTGTTTCGTCTTTTCGGTCTACTTAGAAGCCTTGTAGTTGGTACCTCTTTATAACGCCACAAAAGCAAATTACCTTTAAGTCATACTGGCTGTGAAATATCCCTAGAAAGTTGATTCTACAATTCCTCTTCTTTCCTCAGGCCCACCTCAGAAGATGTGGACGAGACGCTCTTGATGATCACACCCTGGTTCCACGTCATGGGGCTGGTAGGGACCCTGTTAGGATTGGCGTCACAGAGGCGAGGCGTGTTCTTGACCAAGTTTGACGTTGACTTGTATTTGAAGACAATTGAAAAATATAGGGTAAGTGACACCTTCAGACCGCATCAAAAATTATGTAATCCGACAGAGAAGCAGAGTCACCGACATAGCCCACCGAATTAGCAAACTGAAGTGGCAGTGGTCTAGTCACATTGGCCGCAGAAATGACAACCGTTGGAGCCGTAAAGTCCTTGAGTGGAGACCGTGATTCGGTAAGCGTAGCGTTCGACGCCCTGCGACAAGATAGGATGATGACATTCGAAGGCTGGCTGGTGTGAGCTGGATGAGAGTGTCCGAAAATCGGGAGCAGTGGCGTGCAATTAGGGGAGGCCTGTCTGCTACCTTTGCTAAAAGAAAAGCAAAGGCAGTGTACTTTGTGTACTTAGGTATTTTGGTTGGTTTTTATTTAACTGACTGAAAACCACTACCTGACTAAAGGTTGAAAAATCAGCCCTTAGTGGCCTTAGTCTGCTTACCTACATAACCATGTTTGACTATCCACAGATATACAGCATATCCGTTGTACCTCCGATCATCGTGGCCATCTCGAAGGCGCAGGGGCAATACGACCTCAGCTCTGTGAAGATGGTCCACTCCGGCGCCGCTCCTCTCTATAAAGAGACAGAGGACCTTTTGAGAGCTAAGTGAGTAGGTATTACCCTCAGAGGTGGATTCATACTATTTTGGATGCTTTTTTAGGGTTCCGTAGTCAACTAGGAACCCTTATAGTTTCGTCATGTCTGTCCGTCTGTCTGTCCGTCCGTCTGTCCTGGCTCGTTATCCGCCGTTTCTGCACCGATTGCCACAAAAATTGGTAAATAAATGCATAGGTACTGATAATTCAAGAATAGGTTTTTAAAAATATTTACCTATCCCATCGTGTGGGGTATCGTTAAAAAGGTATCATTAAATACTACAAAAAATTGCCTTGAATCCATGTGGATCAGAACACCCAGTCTAGAGATATATTAATACAAAGTTAAAATTAGAGCGTCCCCCCCCCCCCCTTAACTTTTGAAATACTATTACAATAATTCTGAAAAAAATGTGATGTATACTTCCAAGTAAGTAAGTACTTTCAACGAAAACTATAGCGGACTCTGTCATAGTTTTTTTAATACAACTCGACCAACTTATGACGTGCAGTTGCCCTAACTAAATGGTAATGTATGGGAATAACTACCTACAATTACACGCTCTTGGCCGGTTTTTTATTTTTTTGGGCAAATCGAAAAGTTCTCATGGTTGAATAAAATACCTACTTGATAAAAAAACGCCCACATAAAGGTCATGTTACGTAAAAAGTATTGCAATAAAACTTTTTATTTTTTATTTTATAAAATCGTAAAGTAGGCACGTTTGTATGAAAAATACGCTATGGGCGGTTAGATGTGCCCCTGAGTGTATTAACTGACCACAAAGTACTACCACAAAATAGGGACTGACACAGAAGGCTGACTGCCCACTAAGAGCTAAAAATATGTCATGTACTCACGCATGCGCACTAACGGGCAATAACGCCTTTTCGACCACATTAATCCTAACGTATGACATAAGATTGTCAAACTGTCGAGGTCTATGGTAGAGGCCGCGCGCTTATGTACTCATGCCTGGCAACAACCCTAGCATATTTATTTATTTATTTTTAAGGAAACATACAGCTTCTTATATACTACATGATAAATTTAACTTATAATAGATAACACATTAGCAATTAATAGTTTCCAAAGTTAAGTTATACACACTAATGAACTGTTGGTAAGACACCTAAACGCTAAATTAAAGATAAAATTAAATAAATGGTGTGGCTTAAAGATTCTGAAAATTACACTGATCTAAGAAGACGACGATATTTCGTCAACTTCTCGTGGAATATGTCAAATTGAATGAACTTTTTATTATATTCAGTTCATATGTCAACAAACTCTTCTAAATTCAAAATCAGGTCGAAGTCTAACTGTGTCAGTCCCTATTTTGTGGTACTTACCATCTATCTATGGTTACTGCAACTGCTATCTGTTTTAGATTCCCAAATATGCGAGGCGTGTTCCAAGGTTACGGTATGACGGAAGCTGGCCTGGTCGTCACCAGAAACCTCTACAGGCATTTCGATATAACCCGTAACAAAGAAGGAACAGTCGGGATGCCTGTCTCTGGAGTCACTATTAAGGTAGGTAAACCACAGAACTTCAACATCATTGCGTCATCATCATTTCGGCAGAAATACGTCCACTGTTGGACATTGGCCTCGACCAAAGTACTCCACACAGATCGGTCCTATGCCACCCGTATCCAAAGGTCTCAATCCCGCGACCTTCACTAGATCGTCGGTCCACCTGGTGGAGGGCCTGCCACGGCTGCTGCACGTGGCCTCCACTCAAGGACTTTTCCACCCCAACGGCCGTCTGTTCTCCTCGCAATGTGCCCTGCCCATTGCCACTTGAGCCACTCAATTCTTTGGGCTATGTCGGTGACCTTAGATCTCAGCATTTCTGACACAATCACGCAACGAGATTCCGAGCATAGCGCTCTCCATTGCCCTCTGAGTGACTTTGAGCCTTCTTAAGTGGCCCATTGTTAGCGGCCACGTTTCAGTTTCCCATTCATTTTCAGTCCCATTGCGTCAGCAGTGACATAATGCTGAGTGGCAACTATTTTGGTAGCATTATAAGGTGGATTTATATTTGTCTGACGTGTCGTGACGTGACGCGTCAGAACGGTATCGGTTTCACACATATATTATTATTAAAAGCCCGTCGTGTCCCACTACTGGGCAAAGGCCCCTTACCCTTTCTCCATATTTCAAGATTTTGGGCGATGGTCTAGTTGGAACTATAGGCCCAGGCCCACAGTCTAACACTTCGCCGAACCCCTACCTTCCCCCTTAAAGTGTGAAGGGTCTTAGGACAGTGTATGTGATGCTGTCTTAATTTATATACATATGTATTTTCTCTGCCCCCATTTTAGGTAGTAGACCTCAAAACCCAGAAGCCCTTAGGCCCTCACCAGCCGGGTGAGATCTGTGTGAAGGGCGTCGTCATCATGAAGGGCTACCTCGGCAAGGACAGGAGAGAAGACTTCGACGAGGAAGGCTTCTTCAGGTGACTGGCTCAATAGTGCATGGTAGAGACTGCTGTAGGATAGAAGTGGGAGCGATGTCGTAGTAGGATAGATGCCTCAAATATTATGTAGCGACCTGTGCGAACACTTCACTCATGGTCTTTCGTTTTCCCCCGCCAACCGCCTCCGCATCCAACAGAGATCCAATGACGACATGACAAATACAGAACCATAAAACAATAACAACATTCACGGACTTTGACAAGGGGGGTGTCCCACATTGCAAAACAATTACGACTGGACTGGCTGGACTCAGCGTGCGTTATTACATGTACGCATTCTTGAAGTTGCAATTTGCTACCCCACCAACCTTGCCGACCCCCTTAATTAAGTCGCCCTTGGCTATAGCCGATTCAACCTTATGTCAAACCAGGCCTCAATGGAGGGGGTCCGGACACCCCCCCCCCCCCCCCCCCCCCCATTGAGGCCTGGTTTATATACGTCCATGACAACATTAACTTTATAAATTAAAGAGACACACAACCAAGCCTCTCCGAGTCTCCCTAATAAAGTAGTGACCAACAGAACCGCCAACTCCTTTCTGGAGTGGAGACCATGTCTTGGTAAACGTAGTGCAGGACGGCTTCAGGCCAGATGGAGTGACGATCTGCACAAGAGGGCTGGCTGGACTTGGTGGCGAGTAGCCGAAGATCGGTCAAAGTGGCGAGAATTTGGAGAGGCCTATACCTATACAGCAGTAGACTGCAATAGACTGAGGATGATGATGATGATGAGAACCGCCAAAGGGTGATTGTGCAGGTCCTAACTAGAGAGATAAGTGAAAACTCACCTGCGCTGTGACGTCACCGCTGCGTCCCCCACCGCTCCCGTACGTATAGCTGGCGGCATAGAAAAAATAGCGATGACCGTTTAGTTAGCGCATTTGTAAAAAAGAAGACTTTCTACTAAAATCGGTTTCTGCACACTCAAGGTCAACGCTATTCTTTCATGCCGCAGACTATACGACGATGTTGCTCTGACAGTGACCTAAGTATAGGTCGCTAAAAGATGACCAAGTGTGATTTTTTCAGGACTGGAGACATCGGGTATTATGATGAGGACCGGTGCTTCTTCATTGTGGACCGGTTGAAGGAGCTGATCAAATATAAGGGGTATCAGGTAATGGAATTATTTTTGTAGCCATCTTTAGAGCTCTGAAGCTAGAAAAGGAAAAACGACAGGACTATATTCGAATGGATTCAGTAAACCAATCTAACGGTTTGACTGCCGCACTTACAGACGTCATTTACCTTTAATGGTATTTGATGTCTATTAAAATAAAGGTCAATATTTTTACTTAAGTGACAATCAAGGTTTAATTAACGTCTCTGAGTGCAGCAAGAGTCAGTTACTCCATCGTTCCGATATAAAAAGATTATCTCATTAATTTAAATCTCAAGAACCTAATTCCTGATCCAGGTAGCCCCAGCAGAGCTCGAAGCATTACTCCTTGAACACAATGGCATCAGAGACGCAGGAGTCATCGGAATACCAGACAAGGCTGCTGGAGAGTTACCTCTCGCCTTTGTGGTAAAACAGCCAGGGCAAAACGTGACGGAGAAAGAGGTACAAGAGTATGTAGCGGGGAAGGTAAGAGATAGAGCTATACTCCTAGAACATCAGAGATCGGGATACAAGACAGCTGGAGAAGTACCTGTTGCAGTCATAAAGTGAGACAACTGGGACCAATTGACGTAGAAATAGAAAGAGAGAACGTCAAAATATTTACAAATAAATTAAAAGAGCTCGTATTAATATTAGTTACTACAATATTAAGGAATATTTTAGTGATAATACTTTTTAGGATCTACAAAATGATGGACTAGTATTTTCAATGTGTCTTGCTTTTAGTTTATTAATAGTTATGTTCTACATAGTACTCTCTTCAAGATTTTAACTAAAATAAAATGCGTCTATCCTCTCTCCTGACCTTAAGTTGCGTACCCGACAGGGTCCATAATGTTCCTATTTTATAATGTAACATCTATTGTACTTATCGTTTTGCAATAAAATATTGAGTATTGATATACAAGAGTACCTAGGTATATGGCAGAGAAGGTAAGAGAAAGAAGTCTTACAGCTAGAAAACAGAAGAGTCACTAGGGTAAGATTTCAGACAAGGTAGTTGGAGAGGTCCCTGGTGTCTTACTGCCAGTGATAAGTTTAAAAAAAAAACGTTATAGAGATCCGGTGACCAAGGCTAATTTAATGCAGTCAAAACGTCAAGCAGTAAGTTTTATTGGCATGGCAGATTTTTTTTTTATCTGATAGGTAGCAGACGAGCAGGCGGATCACCTGATGGTAAGCAATTGCCGCCGCTCATGGACACTCGCAACACCAGTGGAGTTACAAGTGCGCTGCCAACCTTTTATCCCCTTCCCCCCGGGCCTCCGGTAACCTCACTCACTCGGCGAAACACAGCACAGGGGCTGCTTCACGCCGGTTTTCTGTGAGGCAGTGGTATCACTCCGGTCGAGCCGGACCATTCATGCCGAAGCGTGGCTCTCCCACAGTTAGATCAATGAATTTTATGATTTCTTTGATGCACGATACCTACTTACAGTATTCTTTCTATTATTTCAGCTGTCAAACCCGAAGCATCTTCGTGGAGGAGTACGTTTCATTGATGCGATACCAAAGAACCCCAGTGGAAAAATACTTAGAAAAAATCTCAGAGAAATGGCCAAGATCAAGAAGAGTAAATTATAAGTTGTTGAATACTTCCAAAAGGATAATAAAATAACAGGCCGGGCTTAAAAATATAGATATATTTATAAGATTACTAGTGGCCCGCCTTCACTTCGCTTCGGGACCGTAAATCAGAAATGAACCAATAGATGGCGCTGTGCTAAATTACATCGCGCAAGCGTTTCGTGTTTTCGGTTTACCTATAAGCCTTGTCGTTGTCTATAGAAATTATCTTTTTATAAATAGCATAGATTTCGAAAGATCGCCAAAGGTCGTGGGTTCGATCCCCACCCTGGACAAACATTAGTGTGAAGAACAAGTGTTTGTTTGTGTGATACTTATGTACCTATTAGTACTATATTTGTGTTCCTCTGTTGTTTGATATCTTATGCTACATAGCACGGAGACAGGTCAATGTATGAGCTGTTGTGTGAATATATTTATGAAAAAGATTCTTATACTCTGATTCATAATCATGTAAAGATAAACTGGACAGATGTCAATGTGTCATCCCCATACATTATCACTCAACTTTGACAGATGCAAAATGTCAAAATGCATTAGAACTTGTAATTTTTCATCTGTCAGTTACTTTACATGATTACTGAATCAGAGTATAGTATGTTTATATCTAGGTACTCATAGTGCTCAGTTAACTCGGAAATGTGGTATTTTTATTATCTACGATAAAAACTGACAACATTGATATAGTAAGATAAAACACCATGAAGGTTGTTAAATAAAATAACTTGTTTTTATCTGTTATTTATTCTCTCTCGCTCCGCCTCGTTGGTCTATACTCTGATCATAATCATGTAAACTGACAGATGTCAATGTGTCATCCCCCTACATTATCACTCAATTTGACAGATGCAAAATGATCAAAATGCATAGAAACTTGTAATTTTCATCTGTCAGTTTACTTTACATGATTATGAATCAGAGTATAGTAAAGTACCAGACCGTGGTCTCGTTGTCCTCCGATCGATTCCCGGGTCAAGCAAAAAGTATGTTTCGATATTTTCGAAATAGCCCGAACAAACCCGAGCAATTTCGAACGAGCTATATCACTGATCATAGTGATCACCAATCCGCATTAGGCAAGCGTGGTGATTAAGCCTAATCCCATCATAGTAGCGATGACATGATTTGTATAATGGAGGCCTTTGCTCTGCAGTGGGACAGTATTAAAGCTGATACCACAAAATAATTACACTATTTTGTGCTGATACTTGACTTTTTTACTAGAGTTATAGATTTATCTTATCTGTCTGTCTGTCCGAGTTTTAGAGGAAATTACAGACTATGGCAGTATAGCCTCTGTGCATTTTGCTTTTTCTTTTAATAGATGAAGAATTAGTAGCAAAGAAAAATTTTCTATGGCAGGATGAGGGCAATTTGATGAATAGTCTCTAGGAATCTAATACTTATTTAATTTCGTGCAGAACTAACTACGGGTTATTTTAAATTAAATTAAAAAACATAATCAGTCAAACTTGTATATTTCTATATAAAATGCAGACCGCAAAACATACACAATATATTCGACACAAAATATAGGTTATCCTTATATTATATAGATAGTCTTTTAACTTATATTTAAACATTTTGTAATAATAATATTGTGACTAAAATCACTTTTAGTAAAAAGTATTATGTAAATAGGATAGTTGGCCGGTATATCACGTCACTTTCCTACTAGTTAAGGACGTCACAACATGATGTGTTTTGTCCACTAAGATTTTGTACATAATTTATTACTATTTTTTTACAATTGTAGGTACAATAGTGGTAGTTGCAGAACATATCTGGAATGTATCAATAAACTTAGTTATAGGCTTGATCTGATAGGTGGCAGACGAGCAGGCGGATCACTGATTATAAACGATTGCCAACCTTCGCACCGCACGCAAGCTCAGTGGAGTTGCACAAGTGCGTTTCCAACCTTCACGAATTGGGCCTTCGGTACCCTTACTCACTTGGCAAAAAGAGCAAGCGTTGCTTTACGCCAATTTACCGATTGGTACATTGTGTATGTATGTACGGACAGCAGCACATCAGGTTACTACAATCTGTCAAATTTCCTCAGTTTGATATGAACCACACACACACATCTGACATAAGGTGATGGTTCGATTGCAAGAAATTTGACCAGATTGTAGTAACCTGATGTGCGCTGTCTGTACCTACGTATCAGTGATATTAGCAAACACCCTAAGCTTGTATATCTATTAATAGACTGGGTATAGACATGTAAATAATATTAACTATTGAGATTTTTTCATGTTATAATATGCGGAAAGGAGAGACACTTATCAATCAACTTTTATATTGCCAATATAAAATATAAAATTTTAAAAAGCATAAAAAAACTAATAAAAAATTTTTAAATTGAGTATCAGTACATTTTCTTTGATATTATATGACCATACATGACTTAAAAAATAAAAAAATAGTAAAAACCTTGTACATCATTCAAAATTGGAAGACGTGTCAGTCTATGGTCACAATAGTAACCGGTGGATGAAACAATATGGCGGCGAACTAGCGTTCTATAATATTTTGTAGTCTATGGCAAAATAACGCATTTGGTTTTGGATAACTTCTTGCTATAAAAGTCCAAATATTTTAAAATCTAAGCCGAAACGTCAAGCAGTAGGTAAAGTACAATACAATGTACTTAACAATATACGTCGCGTTACATAATTGGGTATTTGACTAAAATGTTTTATGTGTTTAATCAAAAGACGCTTCAATTTAAGAAACATCGTTGAAAGAATCACTTGATTCTCATTTGAATTACCTGAGATATCACAACTTTAAGAGCACATATTTTGGGCAAGCCCAAAAACGCTCTATACAAATGGCTATTGAAGTGTGACGTCACAACTTAGACTCCTGTGTGTGCGTCTAGTAAATTTTGTTTGGTAGCTATATCAAATGGTTTCGTTAAGTAAATGGTTTTATAACAAAGGTTGGAAAATGTACGGGTAGTTCAATGGTAATATTTTTTTTTTTAATTTTATACTTTAAAAATGGACTTGCCCATGAAACTTTGATGCACACAAAACCAGCTAGACGTTATATTTTAACCTGAAATGTTGGCCATGGTTCTTTTTACCAATATTTTGATGAGTCTCAATATTTTTTTGTTACTATATCAGAGATTAGTGAAATACCCAATTCCCGTTTTAATAATTTATAGTTGTAATGCAACGCGAAATCTTAAAAAAAGTGTCGAATGCAAGAATATTTCAAAACAAATGCATTTATTTTTACTAATCAACTTTCACTGATGAACAAATACTGGATATGAAAAATGAAATATTAAAATATCATATGGCAAAAGCCGGAGTGGATATAAAAATACTTGGAATATAAATCTTATGCCTAAAGTAATACTAATACTATTATTTTAGATGCCATGGCATGTGCTTTTGAATTTTATCGTACAATAAAAATATGTCATGCTTCGATTTAGTACTCGACCAAAACAATTAGGCGCATGACAGGAATGCGGTTACCGGGCCCCGTACCCCGCACTTCGCCCCGCACATCCCGTAGTGACGCGCTATAAATACTTTTGTTCGGAACAGTGTTGCCGTTGTCATTAGTTCAACTTGATTAGATGTACCTTCTTCACATAAAATATAGATTGGAATCCAAATCGAAAATAGTAGGTAAATATCGAACGAATAGAAGTAGTAAGTATGAGATTATTTTAAAATAATTCAAATTATTAATGTATGTTTAAATAAAAGTACTTATTAAATACATTTTAGCAATGGTATACTTATTTTAGATATTCAGAAGCGGTAACACTGCATCGGCGAAGTGCTTGTCAGTGTCTGTGCGGGTTTTTTGTTATAATTTACTTGTTTTCGTTATATTGTTGGTTTTTGTTATTATACTTAGTAATAACAAAAACCAACAACATAAAACTACTACGCAGTTAAATCAGAAGTCAAATAAATAAATTCAGTTAAGATAAATAGCTAGTGTTACTAGTACTCATACTATGTATCACTGGTATAATACAGATGAAAGTATTCCCATCACTATTCCTCAAGCCGCTATGTCCAGAATGCGCCTAATTGTTTTGGTTGAGTAGTATACAGATCTTTTTTAGAGGATTATTTTATATTTTGACAGGTGGCAGACGAGCAGACGGAGCGCTTGATAGTAAGCGATTCTCCGCCGCCCATTGACACCCAACACAATGCTCTTCATTAATTATACAAAAGAAACTACAATTTGTAGAAACATCAACCATTTTAGGAACAAATATTTTTTAAATAAAATAAACAGCTGAAATAACTTAAGTAATTTTAATAGAGCTTATTTTTTTACTGCAACAAGGCAGTTTGGCTATCGGTAAAAATGTGAAAGTTACATGAGTGACATTTTATTTGAAAATCAATCATGTCACTGTAAAATAGCCCGAATAGTAAGTTTATAATTCCACCAAACGACAAAGTGCTAAATGTTATTTACGAAAATAGGTTAGGTTATACTCTGATTCATAATCATGTAAAGTTAACTGACAGATGTCAATGTGTCATCCCCATACATTATCACCTCAATTTGACACTTGCAAAATGTCAAAATGCAGAGAAACTTGTCATTTTCATCTGTCTGTTTACTTTACATGATTATGAACCAGAGTATAGATTAGATAATAGGGTATTTTACTGTTTCCGATACCTAGACTCTATAATTTACTGTATGATTATTTGAAAAATATTTTTAAAAAGTTTGTATAGGTACTTAAAAGAAAGTTATGGAGCAACAAACTAATAATATACCTGTCTCTTTCTTAAATAAAATTTGTAACGCCACTTGTAGGAAGCCATAGTCTAGTGACGTCATTGCGAACTTTTGAAACTCTTTGGAACTAATGATGATAGATAAAAAATAAAAAGGGAGCCGTGATTCATACGTGAAAAACTTTACAATAAATAATTAAAAAAAAGTCGTAAAATACCTTATTGGTGAGCAGTTCTAACCTAAATTAACTATTTTCGTCAAATAAACCTAACGCCGTTTAAATATTTAATTTTAAATGCGGTTTATTGTATTCCGAAAGTTTATCAACATTCTAGGAAATTGATTAACTAACGATGTACTGTGACATTTATATAAACGATTTTTCGAATTCTTCAGAATTTACCTCTGTATAAATAGTATAGATAGATAACAGATTTCTCTGTACCAGTAACTTCATCAACGCGCCTAATGATCATTGCTGCCCTATGTTTCAATAATCAGTGTATTTTTATACTTTATATGACCGGGACTAAACGCGAACGAAATTTAATAAGACATTCTTTAGCACTTACTGCTTGCCGTTTCGGATCCCTGCGTTACAACAGCCGTGGTCACACGCGACAGTTCAGCTTGTTCGCTGTTGTAACGTACTGTTACTTATTAAATTTCTCGTCGCGTTTATTACCGGTTTTATATGAAGTCTTTGTATAAGCAACGCGAAAGTTTAAAAACATATCAGTGTATTTATCATCAAGCGAGACAGATCAGCTGTTTCCCCTCGTCCATCTGAAACTGTACCTTGTCAGAGTTGGCGGCCTTGTCAGCTGTTTTCGAGAGAGCACTGGCCAGGAAGCACCAGGGCCACGCCCGTAGCCGTTACGAACATTGCCCACCCTGGAATGAATTAGAAATAGAAATAGAAAAATCTTTATTCAAGTTAGGTCCATACAGAACACTTATGAATATCAAAACAATATAATCTACCACTGGTTCGGAACGTCGATTTCTACTGAGAAGACACCAGCAAGAAACTCAGTAGTTACTCTTTTCAAATAGTAAAAAGTTACAGAGTTTCATTTTAGCAAAATAACTTACAATAATCCAAAGAAATAGACTACTATGTATGACAATTATTTTTCTTTATCGTTGAGATAATGGTCAGATTTAAATAAAAGTTATAGATAAACGTACACAATAACATCAATGAAAGCTAACATCAATGATTCATACTAATATAAATGGGAAAGTGTGTCTATCTGTCTATATGTTTGTCTTTCTTTCACGGCAAAACGGAGCGACGAATTGACGTGATTTTTAAGTGGAGATAGTTGAAGGATGGAAATCCCTTTTGCCCCTTTTTTAAACTCCCATTTTAGGTAAGTGGGGGGCGCGAGCGAAGCCGCAAAAGCGGGCAAAAGCTAGTACCTATACAAGTTATAGCTGGAGGGAGGCACGAAAGTATAGCGATGACCGTTATTTTGCGCACTTGTAAAAAAGAAGACTTTCTATCAAAATTGGTTTCTGCGCACTCAAGGTCATAACTACACTTTCTTGCCTCGGACTATACGTGCTAACACAAATGATAAATTGAATCGATTGTGTGCTAAATAAACATTTTCTATATCTAGTTAAAATGACCACGCTCGCTAGATGGCGCTGTTAAATTATTTGGTAATTTAACAAGGTTCATTGAAAAAAAAAACTACGAGACAAAAAAATTTATAAATTCATAAATGGGCCGTAGTGATACCACGGCCTCACAGAAGACCGGCGTGAAGCAGCGCCTGCGCTGTGTTTCGTCAAGTGAGTGAGGGTACCGGAGGCTTCGTTGGGTGAGAAAGGGGGTTAAAGGTTGGCTGCGCACTTGTGACTCCACTGATGTTGCAGGTGTATACGGGCGGCGGCAATCGCTTGGCATTGGGTAAACCGTCTGCTCGTTTGCTACTTATCACATAAAAAAAAAATGCGCCAGACAATCACACCGATCAACCTGGTCTCAAACTCCTGTACAGTCAACTCCAAAAATATGTATACACTTTAGGACCTTGTCACAATACATATGTATAAGAACGACTTCTACTTTTTATAGACACATGTATTGTGACAAGGACCTAAAGTGTATACATATTTTTGGAGTTGACTGCACTATGAGTACCAGATGACGATAATTAACTGGACCGTCAACCCAAAACCAAGAAATCTTAGAAAATGTAGCTGTCTAAATTGACTTGACCGGGAATCGAACCCGGGCACTTTCGCGCTTCGAGCGATCACCTTAGCCACTGCGCCATCGAGGCCGTCAAGATGATGATGATGAATCAAAAGACTTACCGATAGAACATTCTCCAGGTATATAAGGTTCGGAATACTCTCCGCAGAGTCTTTTGACGCGGTCTGCTCCCCACCCCCAAGGATACAGCAGTAGACCAAGCACGCCGAAAAGACCTGAAATATTGTATAAGTAAAGTGAAGTATCAGCCTATACAGGGTGTGACAAAAAGGGAGTATCAACCATAAATGGAAATAATATGTAAGTTTAAAATTAGGATAAAAAAAAAATAAGGGAAAGATAAACAATCTTACCGTAATTCATTTAAAAAATTTTGTATGCAAACAATTGTCAGGAATGCAAGGGGCGGTAACTATTCAAAAAGGAGCAGTCAAAGGTTAATATTACCAGCTGATTGCTTATTAGTGATGTGCGAATTGAAATGGATTTCACGAAGAATCGGATTTCAATCAAATATTAGGTAATAATAGTAATATTAACTTGGCAGCTTAAAAACTCTAATATGAGATTTGTGAAATGTGTCAGAATCGGTTCACTTTGGGATGATACCCCCTTTTTGTTACACCCTGTATACTGTGCTAGTGCATGACAAGGGAAGAAATTTGACAGTTTTGTATACTTTGATGTGTGGCTGTACAAACTTATTATTTTATTTTATACCTACTTAAAACGCCTCGTGATTTAGACTCCGCGCAGACTACAAACTTTATGGGATGGAGAGTGGTGCCATCACTGGGAGACTCTTCTTTTAATTGTACATGTACAATATAGGGCCAGCATCTTGTTCAATGTACCGTTTTTCTAAATACGTTTTGGCTATGGGTCATATTGCTATCATTTGACTGTGGGGCAGGACTGGGACTAGGGGTTGGACTTTGTGGAGTCTGAAGGACCTGGAACATGTTGTCATTAAGTGCAATAGGCCGGGAAAGTGATTTCAATTTGCCTTTGAAAGATGGTTTGAAAGTTTTCCTATCTCGTTTTTTATCTTTGTCATTGATTTCTTTATCACTATCTTTCTTTTTTAGGAACGCAGATTGCGGGACGAAATGAAAGAGTCGGCTCTAACAGTTGGAGGAGAGGATTTGATGAAATGGGAGGAGGGTCTGGATCAGGAGGGTTCAATATCCATATTGGACAAACTACTTTAAAATGTTTAAAACTTACCAATATACAGAAACTACACACACAGAATATACAAGTTATACAATATTTACAATACTAACAGAGAAATATACAATAAAATTAATAAATAAAATAAAAACTACAAACGCCCTTTTCAACTTCCCGCCAAAAAAAAAAATAATTGTCAATAGTTGTCATGTATTCCTCAGTAAGCACAGAGTATATTGTATCTCAGTAAGTATGACGTAATTTGGCGCTTACGTCTGTTTAGAATACGAAGGATTAAAATATGTTTTTTAGGTATCTTATAAACATAATTTCGAAAAAACAAAAAATATGGGTCGCTTTATTTTATATCTACTTTCATATAAAACAATAATATAGACATGCAAAAATTATGAAATGTTGTCAATTGTTTATAATTTAAAGTCACGGAAATAGCCCAAAGAATTGCGTGGCTGAAGTGGCAATGGGCAGGGCATATTGCGAGGAGAACAGACGGCCGTTGTGGTGGAAAGGTCCTTGAGTAGAGGCCACGCGCAGGAGGCCGCAGCCGTGGCAGGCCTCCCACCAGGTGGACCGACGATCTGGTGAAGGTCGCGAAGTCCATTGGATGCGGGTGGCACAGGACCGATCTGTGTGGAGAACTTTGGGGGAGGCCTATGTCCTGCTGTGGACGTCTATTGGCTGAAATGATGATGATGATGATAATTTACCTAACAGGTCACAAAGTCTGCTTTTGTGTCTCTCGAAGTCTCGACGTCTTCAGTCGGTTGTGTTACAAGATAAGTCACAGATATAGCCCAAAGAATTTAAAGCTTCAAGTGGCAATGGGCAGTGCATTACGAGAAAAGACGGCCGTGGGATGGAAAGGTCTCCGAATTGATAATTATGACGTTTGTGACCCTAAAGGGGCTAGCTCGGAATCTCCCTGCGTGATCGCATCAGGAATGATGAGATCCGCAGGAGATCTAAGGTCGCAGACATAGCCCAAAGAACTGCGTGGCTCAAGTGGCAATGGGCTGGGCTTACAGTGAGGAACACAGACGGCCGTTGACTTGAGGCGGAAAGGACGTTGAATAGATATGACCTGGTGACCTCTAAGGGGCTAGCTCAGAATCTCCCAGCGTGATCGCGTCAGAAATGATGATCTAAGGTCGCAGACACACCCCAAAGAGTTGCGTGGCTCGAATTGCAGGGCAGGGCACATAGCTAGGAGAACAGACGGCCGCATAACGAACGCAATTTGGGGAAGAAGGATTCTTACCATCTCTTTTTCGCCCGCAACAAGTGCGGTGCGATTGCCGGTGTTGAGTGGAACATTTAGTGATGGTGGTCTCTCTTTTTTAATAACACAATGTATTTTTCAGACCGATGCAATCACCGAGGAGACGATGACATACGGCCAGGTAGCGCAGGAGACCATGAACCTGGCCGTCTCTCTCACACACCTAGGCCTAAGAAAGGGACAGACAGTCGCCTTGTGCTCTGAGAACCGGTTCGAGTTCTGGAGTGTGGTGGTGGGGGTGGCTTGTACCGGAGCTGTTCTGACTACCATCAACCCAGGTTATAGTGATGGTGAGTAGCCTTTCTCGCTCCAACCAATGATAGGTTTTAGGGGTAGAATAAGACTTAGTTCTGCAGAAAGCAGCCAGGTAGCTTTTATACTTTTCCTCATACCTATGGCTGCCTTCTACAGGCCTCCACTAATGTTCTCCACGTAGATCGACCTTCACTAGGTCGCTTCATTTCAATAGAATATGGAAAGCCCTTGAGTTTAGATGGACCAATGTGCATTTCCTATTTTTTTCCTATTTATCTTCATAAACTCAATAATACGTGACCAGTTTGACTGGAGTCACTGATGTAGGCAAGAAAACTGCAGGCCTAAAGTGGGCATGGGCATGTTACGTCTGTCGAATGGACCCCAAAAGATGGACCAGCATCGTAACAAAAAGCTTACCTGATAGACGCCGACAAGGGGGCAGACATGGACCAGCATCGAAACCCAATGGTTACCTAATGGACGCTGACAACGGGGCAGACCTACAAAGCGATGGAGAGACGATCTTCAGCTTAGCACTCGATTGGCCACAGATGGCGGTGGATAGGGATCGATGGAGGTCCACGGGGGAGGCCTTTGCCCAGCTGTTGGACTAGGCTAATTAAAAAAAAACTTCATAATTTTTTTTTTCCTTTCAGGAGAAGTACGACATGTCTTAAAAATATCCAAGCCAACCTATATAGTCCTATCTCCAAACGCTTACAAAACACACGGGAAACTGTTTCACTCGTCACCACATATAAAAAGAATAATCATATTCGGTGACCAGAAAATCACCAACGTCATTTCCTACAACGATATAGCAAAATCTAAAGATGGCGTAGGAGATATTATTGTAAATAATAAGTTGGCAAGAAATGTTAAGTATGAGGAATTTGAGTGTGCAGATGTGGTGGGGCAGACTGATACATTGTTCGTGCTATATTCTTCTGGAACTACAGGATTGCCTAAAGGAGCGATGTTGACGCATCTGAATATTATAGCACAGTGTAGTATGTAAGTATCATTATCATCATTAGGCCGGTACCTACCCAATGCTGAGTATAGGCCTCCCTTCCCTTACTCCAACGTACCCGGTCCTGAGCTGCACGAATCCATATAGTTCCTCCGATTTTGGCGATGTCGCCGACCCATCGTGCCACCGGATGACCTGTACAAAGCAAACAAGCAGGCGATTCGTCATTATTCCGGTAGATGGCACTATGCATTAATACATCGCGCAAGCGATATGTGTAACCGGAATAAATGACCTCAACCCGCCCGACTAGGTTCGTCAGAAAACAAACAACAAGCAATTCAGACGGAACTGGTATTTCATTCAACCGTCTAGGTACCTACCTGGAGGATGCCTAATACGACTTGGACGTCATCTGCCGTTTCTAGGACACCATTTGGTCATAACCTTGCTCCACCTGCCATCACTACGCCTAGCTAATGTCTTGCCCAATTCCACTTTTCAAGGAAGAAAAGATGGTTGCAAAATACTCTTCTGCCCAGCAGTTACGCATTGAGCGTCTATCTTCTTCTACTTTATTATCTTAACTAATAGCTCGCCTTCACTTTCGAGACCAAATTTAAATACCTAAAAGTACCAATAGATGGCGCTGGACGTCAATTACTTCGCGCAAGTGTTTCGTCTTTTCGGTCTACTTAGCAGCCTTGTGGTTGGTACCTCTTTATAACGCCACAGAAGCAAATTACCTTTATATCGTACTGGCTGGGAAATATCCCTGGGAAGTTGATTCTACAATTCTTCTTCTTTCCGCAGGCCCACCTCTGAAGACGTGGACGAAATGCTCTTGATGATCACGCCCTGGTTCCACGTCATGGGGCTGGTAGGGACCCTGTTAGGATTGGCGTCACAGAGGCGAGGCGTGTTCTTGACCAAGTTTGACGTTGACTTGTATTTGAAGACAATTGAAAAATATAGGGTAAGTGACAGCTTCAGAAATGATGCCGCATCAGAAATTATGTAATCCGACAGAGAAGCAGAGTCGCCGACATATCCCACCGAATGAGTAAACTGAAGTGGTAGTGGGCTGGTCACATTGGCCGCATAAATGACAACCGTTGGAGCCGTAAAGTCCTTGAGTGGAGTCCGCGACTCGGTAAGCGTACTTAGTGTTGGACGCCCTGCGACAAAATGAGATGATGACATTCGAAGGCTGGCTGGTGTGAGCTGGATGAGAGTGTCCGAAAATCGGGAGCAGTGGCGTGCAATTAGGGGAGGCCTGTCTGCTACCTTTGCTAAAAGCAAAGCAAAGGCAGTTTACTTTGTGTACTTAGGTATTTTGGTTGGTTTTTATTTAACTGACTGAAAACCACTACCTGACTAAAGGTTGAAAAATCAGCCCTTAGTGGCCTTAGTCTGCTTACCTACTTACCCATGTTTGACTATCCACAGATATACAGCATATCCGTTGTACCTCCGATCATCGTGGCCATCTCTAAAGCGCAGGGGCAATACGACCTCAGCTCTGTTAAGATGGTCCACTCCGGCGCCGCTCCTCTCTATAAAGAGACAGAGGACCTTTTGAGAGCTAAGTGAGTAGGTATTACCCTCAGAAGTGGATCCATACTATTAGGTATACTTTTTTATTTTTTTGGGCAAATCGAAAAGTTCTCATGGTTGAATAAAATGCTTGATAAAAAAACGCTCAAATAAAGGTCATGTTACGGAAAAAGTATTGCAATAAAACTTTAATTTTTTATTTTATAAAATCGTAAAGTAGGCACGTTTGTATGAAAAATACGCGATGGGCGGTTAGATGTGCCCCTGAGTGTATTAATTTGACCACAAAGTACACCACAAAATAGGGACTGACACAGAAGGCTGACTGCCCACTAAAAGCTAAAAATATGTCATGTACTCACGCATGCGCACTAACGGGCAAAAACGCCTTTTCGACCACATTAATCCTAACTTATGACATAAGATTGTCAAACTGTCGAGGTCTATGGTAGAGGCCGCGCGCTTATGTACCTACTCATGCCGGGCAACAACCCTAGCATATGTCAACGAACTCTTCTAAATTCAAAATCAGGTCAAAGTCTAACTGTGTCAGTCCCTATCACAGAGTACATTAAATTAACTTATGACATAAGATTGTCAAACTGTCGAGGTCTATGGTAGAGGCCGCGCGCTTATGTACTCATGCCTGGCAACAACCCTAGCATATGTCAACGAACTCTTCTAAATTCAAAATCAGGTCAAAGTCTAACTGTGTCAGTCCCTATTTGTCCCTATTTGTGGTACTACCATCTATCTATGGTTACTGCAACTGCTATCTGTTTTAGATTCCCAAATATGCGAGGCGTGTTCCAAGGCTACGGTATGACGGAGGCTGGGCTGGTCGTCACCAGAAACCTCTACAGGCATTTCGATATAACCCGTAACAAAGAAGGAACTGTCGGGATGCCTGTCTCTGGAGTCACTATTAAGGTAAGCAAGCCACAGAAAACTAACGCCATTGCGTCATCATCATCATCAGCCAATAGACGTCCAATGCTGGAGGATCTCCTCCACACAGATCGGTCCTGTGCCACCCGCATCCAAAGGTCTCACGCCCGCGACCTTCACCAGACCCACCTGGTGGGAGGCCTGCCACGCCTGCGCCCTCCTGCGCGTGGCCTCTACTCAAGGACCATTCCACCAAGACGGCCGTCTGTCCTCCTCGCAATGCGCCCTGCCCATTGCCACTTGAGCCACGCAATTCTTTGGGCTATGTCGGAGACCTTAGATCTCCTACGGATCTCATCATTTCTGACAAGATCACGCAAGGAGATTCCGAGCATAGCCCTCTCCATTGCCCTCTGAGTGACTTTGAGCCTTCTTAAGCGGCCCATTGTTAGCGGCCACGTTTCAGTTTCCCATTCATTTTCAGTCCCATTCCGTCAGCAGTGACGTAGGTAATACTGAGTGGCAACTATTTTGGTAGCATTTATTAAGGTGGATTTATATTTGTCTGACGTGTCGTGACGTGACGCGTCAAAACGGTATCGGTTTCACACATTTATTACACAGGTCTGCAAAATGAGGGTCATAACTTCCTCTCTGGAATTTGATAGCTGATTCTAGGGTATTTTGGTGCGCTGATTGCGAATATGTACTTAGTTTTTCGCCATCACCTCCAGATTTTTCAAAAAAAGATACGGATAGAAAATAAGAAAAAATCTCAATTTTTCACATACAAAAAATTATATTTAAAAAATTACAGTACTTTTAACTTAAAAAACTACTAAAATATAACAACAACTTAGCCTACTAGTCTAAATGACCTATAATTTTTATTTGTGGAACCTCGTCCTTTTTTCCTGGAAGCTTCGGTTGTGCGATTTTCGCTTAAATTTCCGGTTTGGATCGTCGCGCTTCAATAACCAACAGTAGTCGGCCATCATGCTAGTATTCCATCTTCCTTGATAACGGACTTCCAGCTCTTTCAAATCTTGGTGAAATCTTTTGCCTTGTTCTTCGCTAACGGCTCCTAGATTTTCTGGGAAGTAGTCAATGTGCGAATTTAAAAAATGAAGTTTATTGCTCATATTACAACCCATTACACCAAAATTTGTAATCATTTTGGCCACTATTTCTTTATAGTCGGAGCTTTTATTGTTCCCCAAAAAGTTTTTTCACCACTTCCTTAAATGACTGCCATGCTTGCAACTCGATATCATTAAGTTTTTGATCAAACTTTTCCTCCGACATTAATTTTCTTATATCAGGGCCTTATACATGTATACTTATACAAAAACCCTTTGGTTTATCTTTATTACACCCTTTTCCAATAATATTTACAACAATTAGGTAAAATTACTTGATCATTATGTATTAATGAGCTCATTACTAAATAAAGCCAAAGTGACCCGTTTTCGACATGATTAATGCGAATTACTTATATTCATTATGTAGTAATTAACAAATACTGATTTGCAATAATTTGTATGTCTCCTGACACTAATTAAATGCAATAAAACTCAAGCTAAAGTAATTTAATGACGTTTTATAAATTTTAAAATGTAGGCGCTCAGATATTTTGCAAAATCTTAAATAATCAATATCAAAAAATCCTGACGTGATGGATTTTTTTTATTATTTTTCTAGTAATAAGCACATCAGAAACTATAGAAAATGTTACTCAGATTTCGAAGAGGAAAACCATTGCAGACCTGTGTTATTATTAAAAGCCCGTCGTGTCCCACTACTGGGCAAAGGCCCCTTACCCTTTCTCCATATTTCAAGATTTTGGGCGATGGTCTAGTTGGAGCTATAGGCCCAGGCCCACAGTCTCACACTTCGCCGAACCCCTACCTTCCCCCTTAAAGTGTGAAGGGTCTTAGGACAGTGTATGTGATGCTGTCTTAATTTATATATGTATTTTCTCTGCCCTCATTTTAGGTAGTAGACCTCAAACCCAGAAGCCCTTAGGCCCTCACCAGCCTGGTGAGATCTGTGTGAAGGGCGTCGTCATTATGAAGGGCTACCTCGGCAAGGACAGGAGAGAAGACTTCGACGAGGAAGGATTCTTCAGGTGACTGGCTCAATAGTGCATGGTAGAGACTGCTGTAGGATAAAAGTGGGATCGATGCCGTAGAAGGATAGATGCATCAAATGCCACTTCACTCATGGTCTTTCGTTTTCCCCTGCCAACAGCCACCGCAACCAACAGAGTTGAAAGAAGATGGAAAGAAACAAGAAATGTTTATTTTAAATCAATGACGACATGACAAATACAGAACCATAAAACAATAACAACATTCACGGACTTTGACAAGGGGGGTGTCCCACATTGCAAAACAATTACGAATCACCCCCCCCCCCCCCCCCCCCCCACCGTGCTCGGGTTTAACAATTACCCTAATTGTAATAATATTTTATAATGCGGCTCTCCCGAAGTACAGTTCAAGGACTGGCTGGACTCAGCGTGCGTTATAACATGTACGCATTCTTGAAGTTGCAATTTGCTGCCCCACCAAGCTTGCCGACCCCTTAATTAAGTCGCCCTTGGCTATAGCCGATTCAACCTTATGTCAAACCAGGCCTCAATGGACGGGTCCAGGGGGTCCGGACCCCCCCCCCCCCCCCCCCCCCCACCCCCATTGAGGCCTGGTTTATATACGTCCATGACAACATTAACTTTTATAAATTAAAAAGACACACAACCAAGCCTCTCCGAGTCTCCCTAATTAAGTAGTGACCAACAGAACCGCCAACTCCTTTCTGGAGTGGAGACCGTGTCTTGGTAACGTAGTGTAGGACGGCTTCAGGCCAGATGGAGTGACGATCTGCTCAAGAGGGCTGGCTGGAGCTGGATGCGAGTAGCCGAAGATCGGTTAAAGTGGCGAGAATTTGGAGAGGCCTATACCTATACCTACTGCTGCAATAGACTGAGGATGATGATGAGAACCGCCAAAGGTCCTAACTAGACAGATAAACTCACCTGCGCTATGACGTCACCGCTGCGTCCCCCACCGCTCCCGTGCGTATAGCTGGCGGCATAGAAAAAATAGCGATGACTGTTAGTTAGCTCATTTGTAAAAAAGAAGACTTTCTACTAAAATCGGTTTCTGTACACTCAAGCACAAAATAAAGACTGACACAGAAGGCTGACTTAGCCTTGATTTTGAATTTAGAAGAGTTTGTTGACATATGCTAGGGTTGTTGCCCGGCATGAGTACATGTACCTGGCCTCTACCACAGACCTCGACAGTTCGACAATCTTATGTCATAAGTTAGGATTAATGTGGTCGAAAAGGCCGTTAGTGCGCATGCGTGAGTACATGACATATTTCTAGCTCTTAGTGGGCAGTCAGCCTTCTGTTCCAATATTTATTTTGTGGCTCAAGGTCAACGCTATTCTTTCATGCCGCAGACTATACGACGATGTTGCTCTGACAGTGACCTAAGTATAGGTCGCTAAAAGATGTTACCAAGTGTGTTTTTTTCAGGACCGGAGACATAGGGTATTATGATGAGGATCGGTGCTTCTTCATTGTGGACCGGTTGAAGGAGCTGATCAAATATAAGGGTTATCAGGTAATGGAATTATTTTTGTAACCGTCTTTAAGGCTCCGAAGCTAGAAGAGGGAAAACGACAGCCTAAAAAATTAAGCTTAGCAACCAAACGGTGACTTAATCATCATATTGTGATTCATCACGTCTTTAGAAAGACAATGACTTTTCGAATGGATTCAGTAAACCAATTTAACGGGTTGACTGCCGCACTCAGAGACGCAGGTATTTTATGTCTATTAAAATAAAGGTCAATATTTTTACTTAAGTGACAATCAAGGTTTAATTAACGTCTCTGAGGGCAGCAAAGATTCAGTTATTCCATCGCTCCAATATAAAAATACTAACGGCCACCCGCGACTTCGTACGCGTGGAGTTAATTATTGACACTTGCCGTCATATTTTGGACAATCCACACAACATATTTTTATAAATTGTAGCCTATGTGTTATTCTGATGTATAAGCTATATTGTGGTAAAGTTTCATTCAAATCCATTCGGTAGTTTTTAAGTGAAAGAGTAACAAACATCCATACATCCATACTTACAAACTTTCGCCTTTATAATAGTAGTAGGATTATCTCATTAATTTTAATCTCAAGAACCTAACTTATTCCTGATCCAGGTAGCCCCAGCAGAGCTCGAAGCATTACTCCTAGAACACAATGGCATCAGAGACGCAGGAGTCATCGGAATACCAGACAAGACTGCTGGAGAGTTACCTCTCGCCTTCGTTGTGAAACAGCCAGGGCAGAATGTGACCGAGAAAGAGATACAAGAGTATGTAGCGGGGAAGGTAAGAGATGGAAGCTAACTCCTAGTACATGAAGGCATCATGGATGCTAGTCATCGGGATAGGTACCAGACAAAACTGCTGGAGAGTTACCTCTAGCCTTCGTGGTGAAACAGCCATGGCAGAATGTGACCGAGAAAGAGATACAAGAGTATGTTGCGGGGAAGGTAAGAGATAGAGGATATATTTCTAAAACATGAGGAATACCAGACAAGACTGGAGAGTCACCTCTCGCCTTTGTGGTGAAACAGCCAGGGCAGAACGTGACCGAGAATGAGATACAAGAGTAATGTAGCGGGGAAGGTAAGAGATAGAAGCTATACCTACTCCTAGTACATGAAGGCATCATGGATGCTAGTCATCGGGATAGGTATCAGACAAGACTGCTGGAGAGTTACCTCTCACCTTTGTGGTGAAACAGCCAGGGCAGAACGTGAAAGAGATACAAGAGTATATGGCGGGGAAGGTAAGAGATAGCTATACTCCAAGAACATGATGGTATCACAGATGCTGGAGTCATTGGAATACCAGACAAGACTGCTGGGGAGTTACCTCTCGCATTCATAGTGAAACAGCCAGGGCAGAACGTGACGGAGAAAGAGATACAAGAGTATGTAGCGGGGAAGGTAAGAGATAGAAGCTATACTCCTAGTACTAGCATCATGGATACTGGAGTCATCGGGATAGGTATCAGACAAGACTGCTGGGGAGTTACCTCTCGCATTCATAGTCAAACAGCCAGGGCAGAATGTGACCCAGAAAGAGATACAAGAGTATGTTGCGGAGAAGGTAATAGATAGCTATTACTCCTAGAACATGATAGCATAAAACACAAGACTGCTGGGGAGTTCGTCGTGAAACAGCCTGCGCAGAACGAGTCCGAGAAAGATACAAGAGTATGTTGCGGAGAAGGTAATAGATAGCTATACTCCTAGAACATGATGGCATTAGAGACGCAGGAGTCATCGGGATACCAGACAAGACTGCTGGAGAGTTACCTCTAGCCTTCGTGGTGAAACAGCCAGGGCAAAACGTGACCGAGAAAGAGATACAAGAGTATGTAGCGGGGAAGGTAAGAGATAGAAGCTATACTTCTAGAACATGAGGTATACCAGACAAGACTGGGGAGTTAACTCTCGCCTTCGTAGTGTAACAGCCAGGGCAGAACATGAGGGAGAAAGAGATACAAGAGTAATGTTGCGGGGAAGGTAAGAGATAGAAGCTATACTCCTAGTACATGAAGGCATCATGGATGCTAGTCATCGGGATAGGTACCAGACAAGACTGCTGGAGAGTTACCTCTAGCCTTCGTGGTGAAACAGCCAGAGCAGAACGTGACCGAGAAAGATACAAGAGTATATGGCGGGGAAAGTAGGAAATAGAGCTATCTTCCCTTTTCTATGGGGTAAGATTTCAGACAATATTACTATGGCTGGAGGCACGAAAGTATAGCGATGACCGTTATTTTGCGCACTTGTAAAAAAGAAGACTTTCTATCAAAATTGGTTTCTGCGCACTCAACATGGTCATTACTACACTTCTTGCCTTGGTCTATACCTCATACTCTTCTACTCTAATGACGTAGGCGGCAATGGCGTTATCAATGAATTTCAAGAATTTCTTGATGCACGAAAGCTACATACAGTATTATTTCTATTATTTCAGCTGTCAAACCCGAAGCATCTTCGCGGAGGAGTACGTTTCATTGATGCGATACCAAAGAACCCCAGTGGAAAAATACTAAGGAAAAATCTCAGAGAAATGGCCAAGATCAAGAAGAGTAAATTATAAGTTCTTGAATACCTACTTCTAAAAGGATAATAAAATAACAGGCCTGGCTTAAAAAAATATATTTATAAGATTACTAGTGGCCCGCCCTCACTTCACTTCGGGACCGTATAAATTCAGAAATGAACCAATAGATGGCGCTGTGTCCAATTACATCGCGCAAGCGTTTCGTGTTTTCGGTTTACCTATAAGCCTTGTGGTTGTCTATAGAAGTTACCTCTTTATAAATAGCATAGAAGATTTCGAAAGATCACCAAAGGTCGTGGGTTCGATCCCCCACCCTGGACAAACATTAGTGTGAAGAACACTTGTGTTTGTTAGTGTCATACTTATGTACCTATTAGTACATAAAAAACATAAAACATAAAACATTTATTTATTTGCTAAAATACACATTGATACATGGTGTTACAAATGGTATCTATAGTTATGGTATCCAGCCTGCCAGCAGGCGCGCAAATAATATTAATTTTTATTGTAGAAATTTGACATTAAACTTAAATTCATGTACAGAAATATAAAAGTAGCATCATGAGTAGCATACATCAAAAAAATATTACTTTACTTACAATTATTATAGAAAATATTAATTTACTTATAATTTAATTACAAATATTTATAACATTTCTCAAGAAATTAAACATAGTTATAAAATAACACTGCGTTATAGGGTACAACACTACGCTTTCAAGTATCATCATTTTCAAAGTATTCTTTAACGCTGTAGAAACATTTCAGAGCTAACCAATGTGTTAGTTTTGATTTAAAATATTTGCCTTCTAGTGCTTTAATGTTTGTTGGTAGCTTGTTGTATATAATATGGCTATTGACATGTTATATATGTTTTGTTTGTATATGTAGGTGTGAGATGGAGGTTATGTAATAAATAAAAATATTTTCCCCTAACGTTTCTATTTGTAACTTCGGTATACTTTTTGTAGTAGAGTGAATGTTGTTTTACAAAGCAGCACACTTCTCGAATGTATAGACAGGGCAAAGGAAGAATGCTAAGCTTTTTAAAAAGTGGCTTGCAACTGTCTATAAAGCCTGCCTTACATATGGACCTGATACATTTTTTTTGGAGGATAAATGCTCTCTCCACATCGACGGAGTTCCCCCACATAATTAAGCCGTAGCTCAATACAGAAGCCACATACCCGTGGTAGGCTGTAAGAGCTGCTTCTATAGATATGGTTTGCCGTAGGCGCTTTAAGGCGAAAACATAGCGGTCTAATTTCTTACATATTTGATCTATGTGATCCTTCCAGTTCAGTTCAGTTCCAGGCCTAAGAATTTAAAGCTATTCACTCTGTCGATAGTTTGTTGACCATGGTTTAATTTAAAATTTAATTTATTAGAGTTATATGACCTATATTCCATCACTTTAGTTTTTGAAAGGTTAATGTGGAAGTTATTAGTTTCTAGCCATTGTATGATATTTGAGAGAGTAGTATTAGCAGTTTTTTCTATTAGTTTATTTTCATCGGCTTTAATTAATAATGTTGTATCATCTGCAAAAAGTATAGATCTGTGTTCTGTAGCATTAGGTAAATCGTTTATATATATTAAGAATAATAACGGAGCAAGGATACTGCCCTGAGGGACCCCAGTATTGTTTAAAATGTGGGAAGATTTGTATCGTTTTTTTTCAAGACTGTTTTTATTTATGTTATGCGATATTTGGGAGATTTCTGTGTATTGGTTGCGGTCTTTTAAATAGCTTTTTAACCAGTCATGAGATTTTCCTCTAATGCCGTATTTTTCAAGCTTATGAAGAAGGTACTGATGATTTACGAAGTCGAATGCTTTCGACATATCTAAGAATATACTTATGATAGGTGTTTTGTCAGATATGTTTTTAAACTTTCGCGTTGCATTATACAAATACTTTACATAAACAGGACTAAACGCGACGAAATTAAATAAGTACATTTTAGCACTTACTGCTTGACGTTTCGGCTGCGTTACAACAGCCGTGGTCACAAGCGAACTCGCTATTTAATTTCGTCGCGTTTAGTCCTGTTTATGTAAAGTAGGTGTTTTGTCATTAAGGTGTTCAGATATACTATACTATATTTGTACTATATTTGTGTTTCCTCTGTTGTTTTATATCTTATGCTACATAGCACGGAGACAGGTCAATGTATGAGATGTTGTGTGAATAATATATTTATGAAAAAGATCTTATACTCTGATTCATACATGTAAAGTAAACTGACAGATGTCAATGTGTCATCCCCATACATTATCACTCAATTTGCACATGCAAAATATCAAAATGCATAGAAACTTGTCATTTTCATCTGTCAGTTTACTTTACATGATTATGAATCAGAGTAAAGTACTTTTATTATCTAGGTACTCATAGTCCTCATGTTAACTCGAAATGTGGTATTTTTATTTATCTACGATAAAAACTAACAACATTGATATAATAAGATAAAACAACATGAAGGTTTTTAAATAAAAATAACTTGTTTTATCTGTTATTTATTATCTCTCGCTCTCGCCTCGTTGGTCTATACTCTGATTCATAAACATGTAAACTGACAGATGTCAATTTGTCATGCCCATACATTATCTCTCAATTTGACACATGCAAAAATGCATAGAAACTTGTCATTTTCATCTGTCAGTTTACTTTACATGATTATCTATGAATCAAAGTATATAGTAAAGTAAGTAGTGGTCTCCGCTAAGGGTCTCGGTGTCCTCCGGTCGATTCCCGAATCAAGCAAAAAGTATGTTTCGATTTTTTCGAAATAGTCCGAACGAACTCGAAATAGCGTGGTGATCAAGCCCAATCCCATCATAGTAGCGATGACTTGATTTGTATAATGGATGCCTTTGCTCTGCAGTGGGACAGTATTTAAGCTGATACTTTACTTTTTTACTAGAGTTCCGTAGACAAATAGCAAAAAACGGCACCCTTATAGATTAATCTTATCTGTCTGTCTGTGGTTGTATAGCCTCTATGCATTTTGCTTTTTCTCTTAATAGATGAAGAATTAGTAGCAAGAAAAAATTTATATGGCAGGATGAGGCAATTTTGATGAATTTCTAGGAATCTAATACTTATTTAATTTCGTGCAGAACTAACCTACGGGTTATTTTAAATTAAATTAAAAAACATAATCAGTCAAACTTGTATATTTCTATATAAAATGCAGACGCAAAACATACACAATATATTCGACACAAAATATAGGTTCTCCTTATATTTAATAGATAGTCTTTAACTTATATTTAACATTTTGTATAATAATATTGTGACTAAAATCACTTTTAGTAAAAGTATTATGTAAATAGGGTATTTGCCGGTATATCACGTCACTTTCCTACTATGTTAATGACGTCACAACATGATGTGTTTTTGTCCACTAAGATTTTGTCATAATTTATTATATTTTTTTTACAATTGCAGGTACTATAGTGGTAGTTGCAGAACATATCTAGAATGTATCAATAAACTTAGTTTTAGGTGATCTGATAGGTGGCAGACGAGCAGGCGGATCAACTGATTATAAACGATTGCCAACTTCGCACGCACGCAAGCTCAGTGGAGTTGCACAAGTGCGTTTCCAACCTTCACGAATTGGGCCTTCGGTACCCTTACTCACTTGGCAAAAAGAGCAAGCGTTGCTTTACGCCAATTTACCGATTAGTACATCGTGTATGTTATTTACGTATCAGTGATATTAGCAAACACCCTAAGCTTGTATATATGTCGCAGTCATCTGGTTTGATCAGCTATTTGATTGGATGACTAGCACGTTCATTGAATGGCGACGTTTAATTGAATGACTAAAGGACAACTTGTCAAGTTGTTTAATATAACGTTCAACTTCTTGACTGAACGTCATTTAGCATAGTCGTTGAATGGGATATAGCTGACTTTGTAATGTTTGATATGTTTGAAACTTAGAAGATAACTAACTTTAGATAAAATAAAATATGAAACGACATAATAAACACACATTAGTAAGATATTTTTCGCAAATAAAATATCAAAACAGTGCTACTTTATTTGATCTGTACCAGCTGTTTGACGCCATTTTTGTTTTGATGAGCACCAACGCCGCAGTGGAAAAAAAAATGAACTAAATTACAATCACTTGACTGATTTTACGTCCGCTATGTGCAAAGAGCTATGCTTCTATCCGCTAATTTGTTGGACGTTGAGTAGGGCTTGTTCATTCAACGTTCAGTCTAGTCATTCAATTAAACGTCGCTATTCAATTAACGCGCTAGTCATCCAATCAAATAGCTGTTTCAACGAGATGACTGCGACATAATATATTAATAAACTGGGTATTGACGTGTAAATAATATTAACTACTGAGATTTTTTTAAATGTTATAATATGCGTAAAGGAGAGACACTTATCGATCAACTTTTATATAGCCAATATAAAATATAAAAAGCATAAAAAAACTAATCAAAAATTTTAAATTTGAGTATTCAGTACAATTTTCTTTGATATTATGACTATACATGACTTAAAAAATAAAAAAAAGTAAAAATCTTGTACATCATTCAAAATTGGAAGACGTGTCAGTCTATGGTCACAATAGTAACCGGTGGATGAAAAAATATGGCGGCGAACTAGCGTTCTATAATATTTTGTAGTCTACGGCAAAATAACGCATTTGGTTTTGAAAAACTTCTTGCTATAAAAGTCCAAATATTTTAAAGTCTAAGCAAAAACGTCAAGCAGTAGGTAAAGTACAATACAATGTACTTAACAATAAAAGTCGCTTTACATAATTGGGTATTTGACTAAAATTTCTTTATGTGTTTAATCAAAAGACGCCTCAATTTAAGAAACATCGTTGAAGGAATCACTTGATTCTCATTTGAATTACCTGAGATATCACAACTTTAAGAGCACATATTTTGGGCAAGCCCAAAAACGCTCTATACAAAGGCTATTGAAGTGTGACGTCACAACTTAGACTCCTGTGTGAGCGTCTAGTAAATTTTGTTTGGTAGCTATATCAAATGTTTCGTTTAAATAAATGGTTTTATAATAAAAGTTGTTGGAAAATGTACGGGTGGTTCAATGATATAATTATATTTTTTTATTTTATACTTTAAAAATGGACTTGAAACTTTGAATGCTCACAAAACCAGCTACACGTTATATTTTTAACTGAAAATGTTGGCCATTGGTTCTTATTTACCAATATTTTGATAGAGTATCAATATTTTTTACTATATCGAGATTAGTCAAATACCCTATTCCCGTTTTAATAATTTATAGTTGTAATGCAACGCGAACATCTAAAAAAACTATAGAATGCAAGAATATTTCAAAACCAAATGCATTAATTTTTACAAATAAACTTTCACTGATGAACAAATACTGGGATATGAAAAATGAAATATTAAAATATAATATGGCAAAAGCCGGAGTGGATATAAAAATACTTTGGAATATAAAATCTTATGCCTAAAAGTAATACTTATTATTTTAGATGCCATGGCAGTGCTTTTGAATTTTATCGTACAACTAGTGGCCCGCCCTCACTTCGCTTCGGGACCGTAATTCAGAAACGAACCAATAGATGGCGCTGTGCTCAATTACATCGCGCAAGCGTTTCGTGTTTCCGGTTTACCTATAAGCCTTATCGTTGTCTATAGAAGTTATCTCTTTATAAATAGTATAGAAGATAAAAATATGTCATGCTTCGATTTACACAGATCTCTTTTACAGGATTATTTTTTATTTTGACAGGTGGCAGACGAGCAGACGGAACACTTGATAGTAAGCGATTTCCGCCGCCCATTGACACCCAACACAATGCTCTTCATTAATTATACAAAAGAAACTACAATTTGTAGAAACATCAACCATTTTAGGAACAAATATTTTTTAAATAAAATAATCAGCTCAACTAACTTAAGTAATTTTAATAGAGCTTATTTTTTTACTGCAACAAGGCAGTTTCGGCTATCGGTAAAAATGTGAAAGTTACATGAGTGACATTTTATTTGAAAATCAATCATGTCACTGTAAAATAGCCCGAATAGTAAGTTTATTAATTCCACCAAACGACAAAGTGCAAAATGTTATTTTACGAAAATAGTTTAGTTATACTCTGATTCATAATCATGTAAAGTAAACTGACAGATGTCAATGTGTCATCCCCATACATTATCACTCCATTTGACACATGCAAAATGTCAAAATGCATAGAAACTTGTCATTTTCGTCTGTCAGTATACTATGAACCAGAGTATAGATTAGATAATAGGGTATTTTACGGTCGTTCCGATACCTAGACTCGATAATTTACTGTATGATTATTTAAAAAGTTTGTATACCTACTTAAAATAAAGTTACGGAGCAACAAACTAATGATATACCTGTCTCTTTCTTAAATAAAATTTTGTACGCCACTTGTAGGAAGCACTAGTCTAGTGACGTCATTGCGAACTTTGAAACTCTTTGGAACTAATGATGATAGATAAAAAATAAAAAGGGAGCTGTGATTCATACTTGAAAAACTTTAAAAGTAATAATTAAAAAAAAAGTCGTAAAATACCTTATTGGTGAGCAGTTCTAACCTAAATTAACTATTTTCGTCAAATAAACCTAACGCCGTTTAAATATTTAATGTTAACTGCAGTTTGTTGCATTCCGAAAGTTTATCAACATTCTAGGAAATTGATTAACTAACGATGTACGGTGACATTTATATAAACGATTTTTCGATATCTACAGAATTTACCTCTGTATAAATAGTATAGATCAGCGGTCGTCACACTTTAATCTTCAAGGGCCACATATCAATATGAACATCAGGGCCCGGGCCGCAATATATGCGTACTAAGCTGATTTCTGATAAGTACGAATATGTAGTTGACTAGTAATTAAATAAATCTACTATATCGCGGGCCGCACAAATAACGTCGGCGGGCCGCATGCGGCCCGCGGGCCGCAGTTTGACGACCACGGGTATAGATAGATAACAGATTTCTCTGTACCAGTAACTTCATAATCCACGCGCCTTATGATCCTTGTCGCCCTATGTTTTCAATAAGGCGTGTCGCACACACACTCAAGAGTCGAGGCGGAAGCGTTCAAGAGGCGCACCGCCTCTCACTTTTCTATACAATCAAATATGTCAACGCATACTGCCAGAGTCGCGGCGCAGTCGAGGCCGCCTCGACTGTGCCTTGACTCCGCCTCGACTCTGGCAGTGTGTTACCCGCCTAAATCAGTGTATTTATCATCAAGCGAGACAGATCAGCTGTTTCCCCTCGTCCATCTGAAACTGTACCTTGTCCGAGTTGGCCGCTTTGTCAGCTGTTTTCGAGAGAGCACTGGCCAGGAACACCAGGGCCACGCCCGTAGCCGTTACGAACATTGCCCACCCTGGAATTAATGAAAAACAAAATAAAAATTGAGACAACATCACATACATTAAAATGAATTAATCGTCGGGGTGTCAATGTGATTGACAAATGTCAATGTGTCAATGTGACAAATGAGTCATCTAGAAGCAAAGGCAGCAACATCCATATTATTTTTATAGGAAACTACGTAAAAAAAAAATGGATGTTGCTGCCTTTGCTTCTAGATGACTCAAATGTCAATGTTTCAATGTGACAAATGTCAATGTGTCAATGTGACAAATGTCAATGTGTCAATGTGAGTCGGGGTGAGGATGGAGTGGTAAGTTTTTTTATGAGATAGGGGGCAGACGAGCAGACGGATCGCCTGATGGTAAGCGATTACCGCCGCCCATGGACACCCGCAGAGAAGTCGCTAGTATGCTCTTTTGAAGGTTTGCAGGTCCAACAGAACCGTCCAGGGTTGAGAGAGAATTTATTCATACAATTTTCTAGTATTTATAGGGTTTGGTCCGCGCCATCTACCGACTTCTTAATAATCTAAGTAGTACAAATAAATAAGTTACGTGCTAACACTGAAAGGTAATATTATTATATATAATAAATTGAATCGATGTCTAGTTAAATAGACCACGCTCGCTAGATGGCGCTGTTAAATTAATTGGTAATTTAACAACATTTAAAAAAACAACTCATAAATGGGCCGGTACGGCCGGAGTGATACTACGCCCTCACAGAAGACCAGAATGAAACAGCGCCAGCGCTGTGATTCGTCGAGTGAGTGGGTACCGGAGGCCCAATTGGGGGCCATCCATAAAGTACGTCACACGAATTTCATGATTTTTGAGCCCACGTCACATGACACAACTAAAAGAACGACGTCGTTCACTCAGCGAAAGTCAATTGTCGAATGAAATAGAAACAATAAAATCACGCGAGGTGCGGTGCGTTTGGCGGCATAATCAAAGGGCTCGTAGGAGATCGGCGCGTGTCACTCGAGCGGCCGGTATGAACTCGTCAACAAAACAATTTAAACCGTATTGTCATAAAGATAGAGTTGAAAATATTTTTCAGTTTAATTAATATTTCAAATTACGCGATTTAATACCTCTAGATATATTAGATTTTGAAATGTGATGTCACGAAACTTAGGACCCCTCCCACCCCTTGTCACGCCATATCACACTTTGTCGACCCCCTCCCCCCCCCCCCTTTACGTGTGACGTACTTTATGGATGACCCCTTGGGGGGAAAAGGGGTTAAAGTTTGGCTGCGCACTTGTAACTCCACTGGTGTTGCAGGTGTATACGGGCGGCGGCAATCGCTTGGCATTGGGTGAACCGTCTGCTTGTCTGCTACCTATCACATAAAAAAAAATGCGCCTGACAATCACAGCGATCCACCTAGTCTCAAACTAGGGCAACCCCTGTACTTTGAGTACCAGATGACGATAATTAACTGGAGCGTCAACCCATAACCAAGAAAACTTAGAAAACCGTAGTAGGAAATGGACTTGACCGGGAATCGAACCCGGATCTTACGCGCTTCGGGCAAACAAATTAGCCACTGCGCCATCGAGGCCGTCAAGATGATGATGATGAATCAAAGGACTTACCGATAGAACATTCTCCAGGTATATAAGGTTCGGAATATTCTCCGCAGAGTCTTTTGACGCGGTCTGCTCCCCATCCCCAAGGATACAGCAGTAGACCAAGCACGCCGAAAAGACCTGAAATATTGTATAAGTAAAGTGAAGTATCAGCCTAAACAGGGTGTGACAAAAAGGCAGTATCAACCATAAATGGAAATAATGTGTAAGTTTAAAATTAGGATAGAAAAAAAATAAGGGAAATATAAACCATCTTACCGTAATTCATTTATAAAATTTTGTATGCAAACAATTGTCAGGAATGCAACGGGCGGTAAGTATTAAAAAGGAGCGGTCAAAGGTTATAATATTACCAACTGATTGCTCATTAGTGATGTGCGAATTGAAATGGATTTCACGAAGAATCGGATTTTCAAACAAATATTAATAATAGTAATATTAATTTGGCAGCTTAAAAACTTTAATATGAGATTTGTCAAATGTGTCAGAATCGGTTCACTTTAGGATGATACCCCCTTTTTGTTACACCCTGTATACTGTGCTAGTGCATGACAAGGGAAGAAATTTGACAGTTTTGTATACTTTGATGTGTGGCTGTACAAACTTATTATTTTATTTTATACCTACTTAAAAACGCCTCGTTGATTTAGACTCCGCGCAGACTACAAACTTTTAATCGGCCGATAGTTTGGTCGGCTTCTTAATCAGTATGAAGATGTATGCAGGTAGGCACATTACAGTGATTCAGTATCGGCCGATAAAAAGTTTGATGCGTACGAACCGGCCAACCCGACTAAACTATCGGCCGATAGTAAGTTTATAGTCTGCGGGGACTCTAATAGTTTAAGTACCAGGCCATGATCTTGTGGGTTCGATTCCCCTGGGTCGAGCGAAAGTATGTTTCAACCGGATTAGCAAGCGTGGTGATTAAACCTAATCCTATCATAGTAGTGATGACTTGATTTTCATGATGGAGGCCTTTGCCTTGCAGTAACAGTATATAGGCTGATACTTTATTAGCAATACTAGTGGCCCGCCCTCACTTTGTTTCGGGACATTAGTCCCACTCTCTACCAATAGATGGCGCTGGGTGTCGATTGCATCGCGCTAGTGTTTCAGCTTTTCGGTTAGTGTATAAGGTCTGTCGATGTCTTTAAATTTACCTTTTCATAAATAGTATGAAGATGGAGATTATAGAAACCTAATACCCTATTCTATGGTTTCATCTTACCTCCAAGAGCCTGTGTGGCTCCAGCGAGAGATATGACGCTCTTCTTAAATACAGATTGTACGCAGCACGCCATCACCCCAGATAGAACCGTCGAGAACTGCACAGCGGCGCCTGAAATAGAAGATAACACCAGGGTTGTTATGACATTCCGGACAAAGAAACCAAGTCTGTCAACTACCGTAAAAAGTGGTGAGATCCATGTTTTGCCAAGTCGGTTATTCATTTATTGACTTGGCAATCACATTAAACAACCGAATGAATTAAATGCATTACTTGTGAAATATGTTATAATGTGATTGCCAAATCAATAAATGCATAACCGATTGGGCAAAACATGAATCTCACCACTTTTTACGGTAGTTAGCGAGACTTGGTTTTTTTGACAAGTATTGTTTTTGATGGGATTATTTTTATATTGAGGAGGACATTCAAGATGACCTCACTCCGCCTGATGGTAAGCGGCCGTAAAATCGAAATATGAGGTAGACAGGCACAAAACATTTTCGATATCCGATATCGGGTCGGACAATATGAAAGACAGGTACATATTTCATACATTTTACTTACCCCGACAGAATTAGCAACATTCAACTGAGGGAGAAAACTAAACTGACGAATATTAAAATAAAAAATACACCTCCAAAAATGGAGATGGACTGGTCATATATTATGTTGAGATCTAGACTAGAAAAGTGGAGCCAAATCATAACAAATTGGTATCCAAGAGATGGCAAGAGAAGTCGAGGACGACAACACATGCGCTGGGAGGACGAGCTGAGGATCACTGCGGGGCCAAAATGGAGAAGGGTCGCACAAGACCGGGCACAGTGGAAGACACTGGAGGCTTTTGCCGACAGGCACACTGAGCTGAGAGACCTTTATAAATGACTTAAAGCAACTACCTAACAATAAGTCAACATCATCTTAGCCAGTACAAAGGGCTATAATACTTACCCCAATATCGGATCGGCGTCCGACACCGATATCGGATCGGATAATATGAAAACACTCTTAGACCCTCAAAAATCAAAATCAAAATAACTTCATTCAGTTTAAGTCGTTTAAAGTATCAGCCTATATACCTACTGTCCCACTGCAGGGCAAAGGCTTCCATCATAGAAATCAAGTCATCGCTACTATGATGGGATTAGGCTTAATCACCACGCGTGCCTAATGCGCATTGGTGATCACAAACTCGAGCTATGTTTGAAAAATTCGAAACATACTTTTGCTCGACCCGGGAATCGAACCCGGGACCCCGAGATCACGGCTCGGTACTTAAACCACTAGACCAACGGGGCGTTCAGAACAGAACAGAACATTTATGAATGTCCTTAGGAATCAGAATTAAATTATTTATCTATTAACATGCGGCATTTGTGGTTTTTGCGCGGTCAAAGTATTTTTCCGCAATAATAAGGATAAAAGTGTATTTTTCTTCTGAACTATTAGAATAACTATACAATGAACATTTTGTCATCAAAGAGGATAAATTCAGACTAATCACACCGATTAGTAAGTTATTTAATAAGTATCCATACTAATATTATAAATAGTGGCCCGCCCACACTTCGCTTCAGGACCGTAATTCAGAAATGAACCAATAGATGGCGCTGTGCTCAATTACATCGCTGTGGTCTTTGTTTTTCACGGCTAAAGGAAGCGACAGATTGATTGAGCGATCATTATCATTAATGCACGTCATTCATTAAATCACGTCATCGTTATCATTAAAAAATCAATCATCTTCAACTAGTTGAAGGGATGGATGAAGACAGGATCTAGTAATTTTTTTATTTTTTTTATGTGATAGGTAGCAGGCGAGCAGGCGGATCACCTGATGGTAGCAATTGCCGCCGCCATGGACACTGCAACACCAGTGGAGTTACAAGTGCGCTGCCACCTTTTATCCCCTTCCCCCCGGGTGGGCCTCCCGGTGCCCTCACTCACCTCGGCGAAACACAGCACAGAGGCTGCTTCACGCCGGTTTTCTGTGAGGCAGTGGTATCACTCCGGTCGAGCCGGCCCATTCATGCCGAAGCGTGGCTCTCCCACAGTCTGGAACTGTTCGATATCAATCCTTCTCAGAAATTATTTAGCGAAGTCATAAGGAAAAACCTTTACTGAAAATAAGCATCTGAGCGCCAAAGACACAAGAGAAGCACAAAGCTTGTGAAAGAGATGGCGAAAAGAAACGGTTTAATTCAGTTTCGTTGTAGGAACTCTGGATTCATTCACCGCAAACTGGGCTATCACAGTTGAGTCATTTTCCTTTACAGTAAATAGTATTTATATTGGACAAACAAATATACTTATTTTATTGAAACTAAACTAAACAAATGATTAATTGACTGAAAAAAACAGAAGTCATATAGGTCAATGCTCTGACAAATGAGTTAACATATTCAATTGCTGCAATGGTATTTATCTAGTGCCCTCATACTCCTACTTATTATCTGTTAACTAGTGGTGCATGGATGCAATTTAGTAATGTAAATATTCTGAAAAGTATAAATTCAGCTTTAAATTCATTACATCAAAGAAATCATGAAAAGCTTTTTCTTGCTCCATGCTAGATTTTTTTCTTTTTTTATGTGATAGGTAGCAGACGAGCAGGCGGATCACCTGATGGTAAGCAATGCCGCCGCTCATGGACACCTGCAACACCAGTAGAGTTACAAGTGCGCTGCCAACCTTTTATCCCCTTCCCCCCCGGGTGGGCCTCCGGTACCCTCACTCACTCGGCGAAACACAGCACAGGGGCTGCTTCACGGCGGTTTTCTGTGAGGCAGTGGTATCACTCCGGTCGAGCCGGCCCAGTCATGCCTAAGCAGTGGCTCTCCCACAGTTAATTTAACAGATTAAAGGGATGTGAAAACAACTTAAATTGCAGCAGATTCTTAATTTAGAGTCTGTCTAAAACCGTGATTTTAGTATAAAGTTCTTTAAAATACTGTAATTTATACCAAACTACTGCCTGCCCTGCTACTTTGTACGCGTGGAGTTACTTATAGTTAGAGGCACGAAAGTATAGCGATGACCATTTTTTTGCGCACTTGTAAAAAAGAAGACTTTCTATGAAAATTGGTTTCTGCACACTCAAGGTCATAACTACACTTTCTTGCGGCAGACTATACCATCATATTTAGGACAATCCACACAATATAATTTTATAAATTATAGCCCATCTGTTATTCTGATGTATAAGCTATATTATTGGAAATTTTCATTAAAATCCATCTGATCGTTTTAGCATGAAAAAAGAGCAAACATCCATCCATCCATACTTTCACATTTATACTAGTGGGATCATTTATAATAACTACTTACACAATGACAAAAAGAACATAGCTGCTTTCCATGGCTTCGGATAAACAGAATCGGCAGTCGCAAGACCGTAAAACGAAAATGAAGCGCAGTTGTTGATGTCGTTCCTCATTCGCAGGCATCTGGAAAATGATTAAAATACTCTTGAGTAATTTATATCAACTTTACTATATGGGAGAGTCACGCTTCAACAAGAATGGGCTGGCTCGACCAGAGTGATACCACGGACTCACAGAAGACTGGTGTAAAGAGAGAATCACAGTGTCTGCACTGTGAGTGAGTGGACAGTACTGGGGTTAAAGGTTGGCAGTGCACTGGTGATTTCACTGGTGTTGCAGGCGTCTCAGATAATCGCTTTCCATCAGTCATCCGTCTACTTGTCTGACACCACATAAAAATAACGTGGCAAAAGTTGTAAGACAACAATTACAAATACAAATGTTTTTATTTCAATAGTTTTGTTACAGTACCTATCATGTACTTAAAACTAGACTTAAAAGCTAAGATAATAATTGGAGAAACAAAATGGATAAGTATTAAGTACTTGTTTTGAAAGATATCAATAAAAAAAACTTTTTCAATGCTATTATTGTAAAAAAAGAACTATTGAAATAATAAGAAACAAAACAGGTTACCACAAGCTTCATGGAACAGTAAAAAAGAGGGGTTTTACCGAACAAATGAAAACTATTCAAAATATGTACAAGTTCTCTCATAAATACGACCATCTGGTTTATACATAAAGTTTTACAAATTCATAAAACTATGAAAGACTCAACTCCAAATGCTCACCTATTATATATCCCGACGCTAGGGACATAAAAGGACGTAATATTATTCTCGTTCAACACCACAGGCTGACCCAGCAGCCATTTAGGGGTCATAATTCCGGCCAAAATTAACATAAAAGCGAACACACTTAGCAACAACCACGCCAAACTTCTCCCTGTTATAATAACGTAGCACATTGTGAGTATTTTCAGCACCTAATGTTATAAAAGACTTATTGTCCTGCAGTCGGATCGAGTTTAATCAAGTTATTGTGCTTAAATGAATAAATTAAAGCGACTTTAAAAATATAAACAACTCCCGACTTCGCTTGATTCGAGATGAAATGACAGATGGAGGGTTCATCGGTTGACATTGACACTGACTTTGTATATTTTTTGATTAGTAAATTAAAATGCTGTACAAATCGATTTAAAGAGGGTTAAATCAATATTGAAACTTCGTACCGGTTGAATTGTCCGCAGCTAGACAATCGCATAGTTATTGCCTTCATTACCAAACTTCTAACAATCAATAAAATTGTTTTATGAAAAAACAAGTTCCAAAATTTTTGATGAAAAAATACAAAAAAATAATTTATTGCAAAATACGCCAAATAATGTCTACATTTGTCATGTCCTTTATTTTACTCTACTTTTAGCAAAACGATGTGTTGCCAGATACCATAGAAAATATATACATCTAACGGCCGCCCGCGGACCGTCCGAGTGGAAAAGGTAACTTTTTACCCCCCTTTCAACCCCCTACAACCCCCGTTCGACAATAAATTAAGTAGCCTATGTCCTTTTCTCAGGGTCTAGATTATTGTATACAAAATTCATTTCAATCCGTTAAGTATTTTTGGAGTGAAAGAGTAGCAGACAGACAAAGTTACTTTCGCATTTATAATATTAGTATGGATTTTACTAAAAACATAATCGATCGATTAAGATGACAGACAAAAATAATATTTCTTGAACGCATTCCAGTGCAGCGCCACCTAGCGACCAAAGAAGGAAGGAAACAGTTGTTCTCTCTTCTTCCTTGTTTCTCTTTTGATTCGATTGTGCAAAGAATGGTTGATCGAAATAGGGCCTATTTGAACTTGATTTTTCAGTACTGAAATACATTACAAACATTGTAATTACAAGTGATCAAATCGCGTTAACGTTATTTTGTGTTGTGCATGACTAGATGTAAAATGTGGTTGATGACAGCGTGAAAACGGGTGCTACGTAAGTATGATCCGACCAAATCAAAATCTCTAACAAAGTGTGAATATAGTACTGTTTTTATGTAGGGTTAACGTCAATCTGTATTTCGTCGCCTTGGAGTTCTATCTGTCACTAATTGACAGGTACTTATGTACCTCTACAAGCAAGCAAATCAGTCGTAATTTCTTTACATTTTTACATCGTAGAAAACGTTGTTTTATTGTTTATTTTACTCTAAACTAATGTGCCATGAGAAGTGTCAGTGAAATCGTTAAGGTGTGTACCTAAAACCCTTGCAATATGGGATGTTTAACAAAAAAAAGTATCATGTTTTCGTTTGCCCTTGTTTGGTTGCAAAATCACAATTCCTTTGTCAGATGGACTGCACTTTTACTTTTTTTCCACCTATTACTTGCGTGGACCGATTTCCCGCTATTTCATAAGATTATTTTTTTTCTGCGGGTAGAAAGTTAGATGCTACACTCTGGTCAAAAATGGTTGCATTTTTTCCAGCTATTTACGTCGAAGACATTATGTTAATTTAGCACAGTTTCTGCTTGAGTAGTTGCCACTGTTCTGTTGAGTTTTTGTTGAAAAATGCAGTTATACTCGTTTTAGACAGTATGGTAATAGGTTTTCATAAATTTGGATGTGTTGTGAGTTATATCATGCATGCTAGGTAGTTTTCAATAAACAGGTTTTGGGAACAGCTAGAAGGCCAGCCCTGTTGACTTTCCAATAGTTGTACATGCTAAATGCTGACTGTAATAAAACTATAATAGTTTATTTTTAAATTTTTTGCTTGTTTTTTATAACCGGCGTAGGTAGATTCATTATTATCATATTTTTTACATACCTACTATTGAACAAAACAGAACTTAATGTACTGTTACAGTCATAGTGTGTAATAAAGTCATTTTTATTATCTTCTAGACAACCTTCAGTGCAGGAAAATCTTTTTAAAATGTAATTTGTTGAAAAATATTGTTAAATATGTATGCATTCAAAATGAAATCGTAAACCTTTCACCATCAAATTTGATGTTTCAATGGTTAGAAATACTATGCTCATCATATAACCAGTTGACATATCCATAGAATAGACCAAAAGAGAGTCTTCAGTCCAGAAAATGGAGTACACAAGAGTATTATTATAAGACTCTTCTTTTCAATATTAATCTCTAAAGTATGGATGTACCTAATGATAAAAATATATCTGCAACTAAGGATCTTCCAGAATTTTATGAATACAAGCAAAAGAAAAGTAATGATGAAAAATAAAATAGGTATCATTGTAAGACCCAGACAGCAGACACAATAGAAAATCTATTATTTTATGCGTTTTAAACGGCTTTTGGGTCTCACAATGTTATATTATTAATAGATTTGCAACAAGTAGGTACTTCATAACATAGTTTCTGGTATCTAAATCCATGACTAATTATTTTTTTAATGAGAATAAGACTTGAATATATATGTCCTCCAGTTATAAGATAATTTATGAGTTCAATAAGAACAGTTTCATTAAGTATATTTTACCAATTATCTGTAATCCATTCAAAAAGTCTTTTCAAGTTGTTGTTTTTTTTATGGAAATTAAATACTTTTTTTTTTAAAAAGCTGTTTCTGTCATGTCTTGTTTGACAAGTAAAGGTCACAGGATAAAAACTAGCTTGCATCAAAATAGTATGATCAACCGCTATCATTTCAATGTTATCTAATCTATGGCTGAAGACCTGACAAAATCACTTTCATTCAGAAAGTTTTGGAAGTACTACTTGCGCGCGATAAGTCGAGACTCGTGTAGTATGAGAGTCCACCATCGGACAGAAAGTCTTATACTCAAAATGATCATGGTATTATTCCCCTACGATAGTGTTGTACAGAACAAACCACCATTTTATGTTTAGATTTTAGTCTCTTACTGCCACACTCACACACTTCATTTAACCTTAATGCTCATTATCTTAATTAGGTTTTTACTTAAGTGATAATTAAGGTTTAATTAAAGTCTCTGTGTGTGTCAGTTTCTGTAAGCCAGAAACTGTCTAGCTTAAGTCACGTAAAAATGCTGTTTTGAAATAACTGTGACGTGACTTCGCTCAAGTCTTAACCCTTATTAGTAGGTAGTGCAGTCAGCCACACATCAGGTTACCACAACCTGTCATAATTTCCTTAATTGATATTCAACCTAATATGTATGACAGTAAGATGGGAGTCAATTGAAGACATTTAACTATTGTTTTTACTTTGATGTGTGGCTGTACGTACCTACATATTAGTTATCATTAGTACCCAAAAAATTCATGATGATGATAATAAAGTCTTGACTGTGTGTGCGGACAATAACAAATATTTAAATTAAATTTTAATTGTCATCCTTCGTAATAATCTCAAATGTTTATTTTCTCAGTAAGTGACCTGTTAATATATCCGTGTAAACACGTTTATGAATACAGGCCTGTTTATCTGTTAATTTGCAAAGTCTGAGTAACGCAATAAGTGGGGTAGTCTATTGTGTTTTTATTTAAATTAACTAATTTATATGTTGCTCTGATGGTCTAGTTGTTTAAGGATTAGTCGTGATCTCGAGGTCCTGCGTTTGTTTTCTGAATTGAGCAAAAAGTATGTTTTCAGTCATAGCTCGGGTTTGTGATCACCAATCCGCATTAGGCAAGCGTGGTGATTAAGCCTAATCCCATCATAGTAGCGATGACTTGATTTCTATGATGATAGCTGATGACCTATGCACTCTCTATTTTTTTTATGTGGCGTGGACTGCGCTCTTGGGCACTTTAATTCTGCCAATGTCAAGTGAATAAAAAGACACGTTACGTTTTCTGGAGAAATCTCTATTGCCTTACCCTCTTAATTCGATAGGACAGCAGTGTAACACGACCGAAGAGGGAAAATTACATTCTGAGATGATAAAGATGTTTTTTTTGTAGGTGTTCGCCCGAAGCGCAAAAGGTCCCGGGTTCGATTCCCGGCCTAGTCAATTTAGGAAACTACATTTTCTTACGTTTTCTTGGGTCTGGATGCTCTGGGTTGACGCCCCATTATTAGTCTGGTACTCATAGTACAGGGGTCGCCCTAGTTTGAGATCAGGTTGATTGGTGTGATTGTCGCCAGATTTATTTATATTTTCCACTGTGTATATTAACCTATTTTTTTTTCTTTCCAGAAATAAGCGCAAAGGAATCAACTAACGCGGTCCGAAACGATAGCATTATTTTAATAAAACAAATTATGTTACTGTAAATATTGGTAATAGTAAAACATAATAACTGTGATCTCTATGCGTGACTAGAATAATATTTTTTTATATACATACTCATATGAATCGTGTTTGGTTTTAGTGCAATTTGAATTTTTTTTTTGTTCGTAAAACGGTTTTCGTTGTATTTATGAGAGAGAGAGACGGTTGTGCGCTATTATGAGTTCTGTAAGCAGTACTACGAGTGTGAAGCCACAGATGCCATTGCGGCAGAAGGATTTTGACCAGGTAAATATTCTATTTTTTATGCATATATATTTTTATATTATGGGCAGGGCACATTGCGAGGAGAACAGACGGCCGTTGGGGTGGAAAGGTCCTTGAGTGGAGGCCACGCGCAGGAGGCCGCAGCCGTGGCAGGCCTCCCACCAGGTGGACCGACGATCTGGTGAAGGTCGCGGGAGTCCCTTGGATGCGGGTGGCACAGGACCGATCTGTGTGGAGAACTTTGGGGGAGGCCTATGTCCAGCAGTGGACGTCTATTGGCTGAAATGAATGATGATGATATTTTTATAATATAGGAAGGCAAACGAGCAAGCGGGTCACCTGATGGTAAGTGATCACCGCCGCCCATGGACATCAGGTACACCATAACAGCTACACATCACATACATCTAGCTATTCGTTTTTTTGTATTTTTTTTATAGGTGGCAGACGGGAAGCACCTGTTGGTAAGCGACTGCCGTCGCCTATTTTTTTTTTATGTGATAGGTAGCAGACGAACAGGCGGATCACCTGATGGTAAGCAATTGCCGCCGCTCATGGACACTTGCAACACCAGTGGAGTTACAAGTGCGCTGCCAACCTTTTATCCCCTTCCCCCGGGTGGGCTTCCGGTACCCTCACTCACTCGGCGAAACACAGCACAAGGGCTGTTTCACGCCGTTTTCTGTGAGGCAGTGGTATCACTCCGGTCGAGCCGGCCCATTCATGCCGAAGCGTGGCTCTCCCACAGTTAGATAAAGGAATGACAGACAGCCTATGGACACCTGCAGCGCTAGTAGTCATGTGGGCTGCCAACCTTTAACCCTGTTACCCCCAAATGGACTTCCGGTACCCTCGACCAAACAGCGCAGGCGCTGCTTCACATCGGTCTTCGGCCGTGGTATCAATTAGGTCGAGCTGGCCCATTCATTCATGCCGAAGCGTGGCTCTCCCACGGTTAGCTTTAGATTTTTCCCGTCGGCCAAAAGAAGCTTGTCGTATTAAACTGTAAAGTTAGTTTTTGTTGTGGCTAGTGGTTACCATAGCAATTATTTGTAACAACAAAAGAAATTCCAAAACACAATTTACATAATATTGAAAGTTGATAATGTTTTAGTCTTCAGGTCATAGAAAAAAAAATGCTTAGGGTGGGAATTGAACCTACGATCCTATGTCGAGGATCGAGGGAGACTACCAAATGCACCATTGGACCATCGTTGTCATTCCTTTATTTGTTTACGTTTCTTATCTATACTATTTATAAAGAGATAACTTCTATAGACAACGACAAGGCTTATAGGTAAACCGAAAACACGAAACGCTTGCGCGATGTAATTGAGCACAGCGCCATCTATTGGTTCATTTCTGAATTACGGACCCGAAGCGAAGTGAGGGCGGGCCACTAGTCACTCATAAAAGATATTAATTAAGAACGCCACATTGGTTTAAGGTTTAAGTACAGACATGGTCACGATTTGGGGTCCCGGGTTCTGTTCCTGGGTCGAGCAAAGTAGGTATGTATCGAATTTTTCAAACATAGCTCGGGTGTGATCAGCGCACCGCATTAGGCACGCGTGGTGATTAAGCCTAATCCCATCATAGTAGCGATGACTTGATTTCTATGATGGAGGCCTTTGCCCTGCAGTGGGACAGTATAGGCTACACTTTTTTTTAATAAAAGATATTTAATAGGTGTGGACGTATAAAATTAAAATGCATTCCAACTTTATCACCTCTTACACATTACCTAGATAAGCATTGTCCGATAAGAAAGTAATTGACAAAGTGGTAATGACGACTTCTGTGACATCATAAAGAATATAAATATTTATAAGGAGAAACTGACTGACTGATTGACTGACATATCAAGCACAGCCTATAAGCACAAAATAATTACGCACAGAAGTTAGACTTTGACCCGATTTTGAATTTAGAAGAGTTCGTTGACATATGCTAGGGTTGTTGCCCGGCATAAGTACATAAGCGCGCGGCCTCTACCGTAGACCTCGACAGTTTGACAATCCTATGTCATAATTAATGTGGTCGAAAAGGCGTTTTTGCCCGTTAGTGCGCATGTGTGAGTACATGACATATTTTTAGCTCTTAGTGGGCAGTCAGCCTTCTGTGTCAATATGTATTTTTGTGCTATAAGGCTAAACGTAGGCACTTGAAATCTGGAAGGGTCGTCTTAGGTACCGTAGAGGTGCACTAAGAAAGAAATTCCCGAAAAGATGTCACAGAGGAGAACCAATGGCCTAGATTTGTAAATAACTTACAATTTATACCTATTTGTTTGTAGGTAACTTTATTTTCACGATCTCTGCATTCGACTTACGTAGACAAAAAAACTATGTAGATACGTGATGTTGTCTTAATATTTGTTATTGTTTAGCGTTAGGAAGAAGTCGAATCTAGTATTTCCTCATTAGATAATAAATAATAAAATCTTGCAACATCAGCCCTTTAGATCTAGCACACATTAAGCTTGACCGGTAGGTTGATCAATATTGCCGTGAATAAACGAAACCACTACTGGGTCCAAATCTTGAAAACCGCCTTAGTGTGCGTCAAAATGATTATACTCAAAACTGGAATTCAAGACCAAAAAATCTACGACAGATACGTCAATGTCAAATCTGTTAAAGTCACTTATGTCATTTTTAAGTGACGTTTTTAGGTTTCGCCAACCTTTTTGGCATTATTTTTCTTAATAAGCAGACTAAACTGTCAAGTTTCCATACATTGTTAAAATTTTGTGGGTAGATACCAAATATTATTAACACCTGAAGTGTTACAAGCGCAATACCATCTTTGAAAACTAAAGTTACGGATGGTTAAGTTTTTATAAAAGCGTCTTGTATTTACGTGACAAAAAGTAAATTAATTATTTTTTTTAAATTAAAGAATCAAAATTACCAATAAATAAATTACATCAGCGAGTGTTTTTAGAAAAAAGGGGTATACTATGGTACGACGATCATTTTATTGCAGTGGCAACATTGTAGTAGATTTTTTGGTCTTGAATTCCAGTTTTGGGTATAGTGGTTTAGTCACCCACCGGCACTAAACGTGGCCACTAGTAGTTCAGTTATGAGTACTAAACGAGACCACAAAATGAACCTAAAACTGAAATTCAAGACCAAAAAAACTACAGCAGGCAGCACACTTGACTCTACTGGCGTTGCGAGTGTCTATGGGCGGCGGCCATCGCTTACCATCAGGTGATCCGCCTGCTCGTCTGCCGCATGACTTAAAAAACAATTGATTTTCTATTGTGTCTGCTGTCTGGGCTTTACGACGTTAAGCAGTGACGTCAATCAAGACCTACTTTACGCACAAAATCATTAGAATAACAGAAAATTCGCATCCCATATTAGTGGGTGTCGAAACACTTATGTTGAGATAATAACCTATTGTAAGCCATGTAGGTCAACACACAACGTGTGATGATGGCTTAGCATGGCCAATTGATCTCTGGTGCATTTGTTATAAGGTTCAAGTTGCCATGTGTTTAAGTTGCATTTTGTGTTATAATAGTGCAGAAATCTGAAGGCGTTTTTGGTTACCTCGATCCGTTTTAAGTTCGCTTAAACTTAGTGGGTTTTGGTGATGTCTTCTGAAAGAGAGGTCCAAGGGTTTTTTTTATTTTTATTTTTTTATGTGACAGATAGCAGACGAGCAGGCGGATCACCTGATGGTAAGCAATTGTTGCCGCTCATGGACACTTGCAACACCAGTGGAGTTACAAGTGCGCTGCTAACCTTATATCCCCTTCCCCCCCGATGGGCCTCCGGTACCCTCACTCCACTCGGCGAAACACCGCACAGGAGCTGCTTCACGCCGGTCTTCTGTGAGGCCCGTGGTATCACTCCGGTCGAGCCGGCCCATTCATGCCGCAGCTTGGCTCTTGTGTTTCATCGAGTGAGGGTACTGGCCCAATTAGGGGTAAGGTTTACGGTTGGCAGCACACCTGTGAATACTGGTGTTGCAGGTGTCTATGGGCGGCGGCCGTCGCCATCAGGTGATCCGTCGGCTCGTTTGCCACTTATTACATAAAATGAATCTGTACTATAACATTCATACATAGCATTCTGAGACCACGCTACTTTTTTTTTATTAGACTATAGGCCAACGCTTGACCACAATCGCACCGATGGAAGTGACGATTTTGCCTAGAAGATGCCTTAAGGATACGCCCCAGACTCGATCTGGAGGTTCGGAGAACATCAGAGATCAACAACCTAACACATTTCTTGTTTCTCTTTACGCTATCATCTTCTAAATCAGTGAAATTATTTTGAAATGCATCTGTTGGCGTTTTGCCAGTGATATGTGGGATTAAAAACATTTACATATAGACACAGTTTTTAGCTATTTTTAGATTCGATGCGTACGATATCAATCGAACCCGTTGCGTGCGATTACTGAAAATATTGGTTACGAATGCAATATTAAAAAATAATAATATAGGAATAGGAATTGTGGGAGAGCCACGCTTCGGCATGAATGGGCTGGCTCGACCGGAGTGATACCAATGCCTCACAGAAAACCGGCCTGAAGCAGCCCCTGTGCTGTGTTTCACCGAGTGAGTGAGGGTACCGGAGGCCCATCCGGGGGAAAGGGGATGAAAGGTTGGCAGCGCACTTGTAACTCCACTGGTGTTGCAGGTGTCCATGAGCGGCGGCAATTGCTTACCATCAGGTGATCCGCCTGCTCGTCTGCTACCTATCACATAAAAAAAACGTCCCGCCAAACTATTGTCATAGTTTCTCTGCAGGATCACGCGTCTCTGACATAGCATAACTTTTAGGCATCTAAGCTAGACATAGTCAAAAAGCTAGATTCGTAAGTCAACATCCCGCAGCGGTATTTCTGAACCAGTACGACATTCAAATCTTCAAGAAACGAGCCTATACCTTCCTAAAAGGCCCGCAACGCATCCGCACTCCTTCTGGTGTAGCTGATGTCCATGGGCGGCGGTGTTCACTTACCATTAGTTGACCCGCTTGCTCGTTTGCCTTCCTATATCATAAAAAAAAACTGTTATGGCCTTTAACGAAAACGTAACTTGAATTCTATCGGTACAACGCAAAGCCAACGTATAGCTGGAGGCACGAAAGTATAGCGATGACCGATATTTTGCGCATTTGTAAAAAAGAAGACTTTCTATCAAAATTGGTTTCTGCGCACTCAAGGTCATAACTACACTTTCTTGCCTCGGACTATATCAAGGTTTTAAGAGATACTAACAGCAAATTGTTTTTAATTTAATATTAATTAACTTGTTAATGTTTTCCAGATATGGGGCGACTTGCAAGAAGGCATCGAACAAGTCTATAAGAGGCAGTACATGGTGAAGAAGAGATACATACATTTGTATACGTATCCTTTTAAATAATCAATACATTTAAACATCTCATACAAAAAATAATATTCACCAAGCGTGTGTGTGTTGTTTGTGTGTGTGTGTGTGTGTGTGGTGTGTGTGTGTGCGTGTGTGTGTGCGTGAGCGTGCGTTAGGGTGCGTTTCCACAGAAGCGATGCTGCGCTGAGTTGAGCGAAGATTTGTAAAAATTTACCAATCACGTTGCTCAAAAAGTCAAAATTATCATTTCATCTCTGATAAGCGTGGAAACGCACCCTGAGTGTGTATGTGTGTATGTGTGTGTGTGTGTGTGGCATGTGTGTGGTGTGTGAGGCGGAGTGTTTGTGTGTGTGTTCGAGTGTGTGAGTGCGTGTGATTGCGTGTGAGTGTGTGTGGTGTGTGAAAGGGAGTGTTTGTGTATGTTTGTGTGAGAGAGATTTTATTAAAAGAACCATGCCTTTGACATATTAAGTGCAGGTATACAGTTCCTGAATTGATAGTTACTTGATACTATACACACAGTTATTACAATAATGTTTATATACAGGGTGTATCTGTGAACATTAACATCCCTTTAACCACGTGTCCTACCAACCATTCTGAACAACATTTGTTCTATGACTTTGAAAATTTGCATAAAAATTGTTCATCTTCCTATACAAAGTCGGTCACGTGACTTGGTCATTTTGTATGGGGAGTCGAAAATTTTTTAGAAGAATTTGGAATACACCATACACCCTGTATTTATTGAGGAGCGACAATCAAGATGACCTCACTCCGCCTGATGGTAATCGGCTGTGAGATCCAAATATGAGTACGATATTCTATTATATATGAAATGAAATAGTTTCCCTTAGCAATTCACCAGGCATGTATACAACTACTGTACCTCGGTGAACCACCAGAGTTCCAGCACGACGTCGGCCGGCCGCAGCGGCTCCAACAATGGCGGGCGCAACAGCTACTCGGGCCCGAAGAAACAGGTTTGTACTGTGTACTTGTAGGCTCGGTTTTGACTCTACCAAACACCCTTAGAAGTTGTTCGTGTAGGACGATTCCAGGAGTGCCCATAGGAAGCCACAGACAAGGAGCAAACGGCACTTAAGGGGCTATACGAATGAAACTAGCGCCGCCAACCTATTTACACTGATTGTGGCGAAAATATGATATTTTTGAACAAAATAAAACATTGCAGACTTAGATCCAAGTAAATTGGCAATGAAAATTAAATATTTAATTTGTGTGTGTTGCCAGACGGGCCAAGTGCAGGGGGGCGCTCAGCTGGTCGGGCTTGAGCTCTACAAGCGGCTGCGGGAGTTCCTCAGGATCTACCTCATCAACCTGCTCCAGGTGAGGGTTAGGGACAAGTGTGTGCGCAAACACCTGGGCGAAAATACAAGGTGTATCTGTGAACATTAACATCCCTTTAACCACGTGTTCTACCAACTATTCTGAACAACATTTATTCTATTATTTATTTTTATAATGACTTTTCCCATAAAAAAACCATCTTTCCATACAAAGTTAGTCACGTGACTTGGTCATTTCATTTCAGAGTCAAAAATGTTTTTGATGAATTTCGAAAAGTGGTTGAACATATGTTATACAGAATGGTTGATAGAACACGTGGTTAAAGGGATGTAAATGTTCACAGATACATCCTGTATTTGTAATTACTACTGTTGGTTCTGATATCTGCTTATCGTTAGTTCGTAACACAGGTGCTTGAGCTACCTATCTCGGAGTCAGATCAATGTACTACTCAACCAAAACAATTAGGCGCATGACAGGAGTGCGGTTACCGCGCCCCGTACCCCGCACTTCGTCCCGCACATCCCGTAGTGACGCGCAATAAATACTTTTTCGGAACATTGTTGCCGTTGTCAATAGTACAACTTGATTAGATGTATCTTCTTAACATAAAATATGTATTGGAATCCAAATTGAACATAATAAATAACGAACGAATGGAAGTAGTAAGTATGAGATTATTTTAAAATAATTCAAATTATTAATGTATGTTTAAGTATAAGTACCTACTTATTAAACAAATTTTAGCAATGGTATACTTATTTTAGATATTCAGAAGCGGTAACACTGCATCGGCGAAGCCGGATACTTGCTCTGAGCGTTGGTACCTATATGTCTGTGCGGGATTTTTGTTATAATTTAGTTGTTTTCGTTATCTTGTTGGTTTTTGTTATTATTTGTTCTTTGTTAACTTTATTGTTATGCAATTAAATCAGAAGTCAAATAAATAAATTCAGTAAAGAAAAATAACTAGTACTATTAGTACTCATAGTATGTATCACTGGTATAATACAGATAAAAGTATTCCCATCTAGTCCTCAAGCCGCCATTTTCAGAATGCGCCTAATTGTTTTGGTTGAGTAGTACCTACTGTTACCAGTTAATTATGTCTTATGTGAGAGAAAAATAAATAATATTCGATTTGATTTGATATTAAAATAAAAGTGTTACAGTGATGGTCAATGTATGTTTCCTATTGTATTATGTCCACAGAACGGCGCAGACCTGATGGGCGAGGACGTGCTAGCGTTCTACACGAAGCAGTGGGAGGAGTACCAGTTCTCGTCGCGCGTGCTGAACGGCGTCTGCGCGTACCTCAACCGGCACTGGGTCAAGCGCGAGTGCGAGGAGGGACGGAAGGTGAGGGGGTGTACACACACAGACAGAGAGCGAGAGATACTATAGACACGCACAGACACAGACAGACACATAGACACTCAGTCACACAGACACTCAGAAACACAGACAGGGAAAGAGCTAGAGAGACTATACACACACACACAGACACTCAGAAACACAGACAGGGAAAGAGCTAGAGAGACTATACACACTCACGCACAGAAACTCAGAACCAGACGAGAGGAGCGAGAGAGACTATACACACACACACAGAGACAGAGACAGCGAGAGAGACATACACACACACGAACAGAATAAGGGAGATACTACACACGAGCAAAAAGAGAAACGCTTAACACACACACAGGGTGAAAGAGAGACGCTATACACACGACACACACACAGGGTGAGAGAAAGAGGCATTACTCACCCACAGAGAGAAAGATACAGAGAGAGACTATACACAAAGAGAGAAAGAGATACTATGCACACACAGAGAAAGGAAGGGACAGAGAGAGACTCAATACTCTTAAAATATCTTTATTGCATCCATAGTGCTTGATCTCGTGATTGAGTGAAGTGATCTCGTTGGACCTTAGTCCAGTAGGCGGTAAAATGTTAACATAATAGCAACTAGAGACCCTGTAAGGGCACTACTAGAGCCTAGACACTAGAGACCCGATGGGCGAGGATGTGCTAGCGTTCTACACGAAGCAGTGGGAGGAGTACCAGTTCTCGTCGCGCGTGCTGAACGGCGTCTGCGCGTACCTCAACCGGCACTGGGTCAAGCGCGAGTGCGAGGAGGGACGGAAGGTGAGGGGGTGTACACACCACACAGAGAGAGAGAGAGAGAGAGAAAAAGTGCGAAAGAACTATACACTAACAAAAGCACACAGACAGCGACACGACAGGACAGACAGAGAGAGCGAGCGATAGAGACGACACACACACATGCACACAGAAGACACATAGACACTCAGCCACACAGACTCAGAAACATAGACAGGTAGAGAGTAGAGAGGACACAACCACACAGAGACAGAGAGAGAGAGAGACTATACACACCACACACACAGAGACAGAGAGAGAGAGAGGACTATACACACACACGAGCAAAATAAGGGAGATACTAAACACGAGCAAAGAAAGAAACGCTTAACACACACACAGGGGGGGGAGAGAGAGGCGATTAACACACACAGGGTGAAAGAGAGACGCTTTACACACACACACCCAGGGTGAGAAGAGAAAGAGGCATTACTCACCCACAGAAAGAAAGATACAGAGAGAGACTATACACACAGAGAAAGGAAGGGACAGAGAGAGACTCAATACTCTTAAAACTTTATTGCATTCATAGTGCTTACACTAAAGTGCTTGATCTCGTGATTGAGTGAAGTGATCTCGTTGGGCCTTAGTCCAGTAGGCTGTAAAATGTTAACATAATAGCAACTAGAGACCCTGTAAGGGCACTACTAGAGCCTAGACACTAGAGACCCGATGGGCGAGGATGTGCTAGCGTTCTACACGAAGCAGTGGGAGGAGTACCAGTTCTCGTCGCGCGTGCTGAACGGCGTCTGCGCGTACCTCAACCGGCACTGGGTCAAGCGCGAGTGCGAGGAGGGACGGAAGGTGAGAGGGTGTATACACACAGCAGACACAGAGAGAGAGGAGACACACAGAGAGAGAGAGAGAGAGAGAGAGAGAAATAGAGAGAGAGAGAAATAGAGAGAGAGAGAGAAATAGAGAGAGAGAGACAGAGAAGAGAGACGATACACACACACGCACACAGAAAGCGACACAGACAGACAGAGAGAGAGAGCGAGACAGACGATACACACACACACACACAGAAAGACACATAGACACTCAGCCACACAGACACTCAGAAACACAGACAGGTAGAGAGCTAGAGAGACTATACACACACACATAGACAGAGAAAGACACTACACACACATGAGTCAGAGAGATAATATACAAACGCACAGAATTAAAGATAAACGCTAAAAACACACACACACAGGGTGAGAGAGTGAGACGATACATACACACAGGGTGAAAGAGAGGCTATTAACACACACAACAGATTGAAAGAGAGGCTATAAACACACAAATTAAAAGCGAGAGGCTATACAACACACACAGGGTGAGAGAAAGAGGCATTACTCACCCACAGAAAGAAAGATACAGAGAGAGACTATACACAAAGAGAGAAAGAGATACTATGCACACACAGAGAAAGGAAGGGACAGAGAGAGACTCGATACTCTTAAAACATCTTAATTGCATTCATAGTGCTTACACTAAAGTGCTTGATCTCGTGATTGAGTGAAGTGATCTCGTTGGGCCTTAGTCCAGTAGGCGGTAAAATGTTAACATAATAGCAACTAGAGACCCTGTAAGGGCACTACTAGAGCCTAGACACTAGAGACCCGATGGGCGAGGATGTGCTAGCGTTCTACACGAAGCAGTGGGAGGAGTACCAGTTCTCGTCGCGCGTGCTGAACGGCGTCTGCGCGTACCTCAACCGGCACTGGGTCAAGCGCGAGTGCGAGGAGGGGCGGAAGGTGAGAGAGGGTGTACACACACACAGACAGAAGACTATACACACACACAGACAACAGACACAGAACTATACACACACAAAGACAACAGACACACACACACACAGACAACAGACACACACACACACACACACAGACAGGAGAGAGAGAGAGGAGCGACAGAGACTAAACCACACACACAGACAGACACATAGACACTCAGCCACACAGACAGGTAGAGAGCTAGAGAGACTATACACACACACACACAGAGACAGACAGACACTCAGAAACCCAGACAGACAGGGAGAGAGCGAGAGAGGACTATATACACACACACAGATACTCAGAAACACAGACAGGGGATAGAGCGAGAGAGACTATACACACACGAACAGAATAAGGGAGATACTATACACGAGCAAAGAGAGAAACGCTTAACACACACACAGGGGGGAGAGAGAGGCGATTAACACACACAGGGTGAAAGAGAGACGCTATACACACACACACACACAGGCACAGGCAGAGAAAGAGAAAACGAGTGAGACTATACACACAGACACACACACACACACACAAACACCACACATACACACAGATAGAGAGAGCGTCAGAGACTAAACACACACAGGCACACACAGTAATAGTTACAGAGATATTATATACACGCACAGAGTGAGAGAGAGAGAGAGGCGACACTCACACACACACAGAGTAAGAGAGATACTATTCACACGCACAGAGTGAGAAACGCTAGATACACGCACAGTGTAAGAGAGATAATATACACACGCACAATGTAAGAGAGAGAGGCCATACACACGCACGGAGTGGAAGAGAGGCACACACACACAGAATAAGAGAGGGTATAAACACGCACACAATGAAGAGAGGTACTCAGCATTTTGCGCTTCTTCATTATCGGCCTGATGGTGATGCCTGATGGTAAGCGACCGTGAGATCCAGATATGAGGATGACAGGCACAAAAGAACAAACAATGTACCTGTTGAGTCTGTCATCCTCACCCTGAAGGCCTGCTGAGATACCGTTTCACGTTCCGCGTTAAAAACCCAGGGATTGTAAGAAGGAGGAAACACATGAACTGGAAGGGCATCCATGACTTGATGGCTCGGGGCAGGAACGAGGAGCTTAGATCTCTTGGTTCACGCCGGCATTGTCTGGATGTTATATCAACGCTGTGCATGTGTTCGAGAATGGAATCAGGACAAGTTTTAAGATGTTATGAGAGTTTTAATATAAAGTCCCCAGTACACAATGGCCAATGCTGGGCCACTAGAGGCCATCGCCATTGTGTACAGGGGGTAATGGTATATGATGGCGGACAATTGTCAATCGGCGTGTATTGGCGTGCTAGAACTAGAATTTTCCATCGTCCAAAATGTCAATATCGTGGAGCAATGAAGAAACTTTCAAGTTTATTGATTTATATCAATCTGAGCCTGCAGTTTGGGACCCAAATAATGCAAATAAATAGCCGCAGCCGTAATTACTTCGACATCCATCGCAAGTGGTTTGCCAAGCGGCAATGCGCCATTGTGTAAACACCAAATGATCGTAGCCTACAATTGTGCATTGCAAAGCGTGGCCCATCACAGGCCATTGTGTACTGGGGCCTTAATATTGTTATTAAAAGTGTCCACTCCCATTCCAGGGCATCTACGAGATCTACCAGCTAGCCCTGGTGACGTGGCGGGACAACCTGTTCCAGCGGCTCAACAAGCAGGTCACCAACGCAGTCCTCAAGCTGATCGAGAGGGAACGCAACGGGGAGACCATTAACACTAGGCTTGTGTCCGGAGTGAGTATAAGACTGCCAGCTAGCCCTGGTGACGTGGCGGGACAACCTGTTCCAGCGGCTCAACAAGCAGGTCACCAACGCAGTCCTCAAGCTGATCGAGAGGGAACGCAACGGGGAGACCATTAACACTAGGCTTGTGTCCGGAGTGAGTATAAGACTACCAGCTAGCCCTGGTGACGTGGCGGGACAACCTGTTCCAGCGGTCAACAAGCAGGTCACCAACGCAGTCCTCAAGCTGATCGAGAGGGAACGCAACGGGGAGACCATTAACACTAGGCTTGTGTCCGGAGTGAGTATAAGACTACCACTAGCCCTGGTGACGTGGCGGGACAACCTTTCCAGCGGGGGAGACCGTTAACACTAGGCTTGTGTCCGGAGTGAGTATAAGACTACCAGCTAGCCCTGGTGACGTGGCGGGACAACCTGTTCCAGCGGGGGAGACCGTTAACACTAGGCTTGTGTCCGGAGTGAGTATAAGACTACCAGCTAGCCCTGGTGACGTGGCGGGACAACCTGTTCCAGCGGGGGAGACCATTAACTAGGCTTGTGTTCCGGAGTGAGTATAAGACTACCAGCTAGCCCTGGTGACGTGGCGGGACAACCTGTCTCAGCGGGGAGACCAGTTAACACTAGGCTTGTGTCCGGAGTGAGTATAAGACTACCAGCTAGCCCTGGTGACGTGGCGGGACAACCTGTTCCAGCGGGGGAGACCATTAACACTAGGCTTGTGTCCGGAGTGAGTATAAGACTACCAGCTAGCCCTGGTGACGTGGCGGGACAACCTGTTCCAGCGGGGGAGACCATTAACACTAGGCTTGTGTCCGGAGTGAGTATAAGACTACCAGCTAGCCCTGGTGACGTGGCGGGACAACCTGTTCCAGCGGGGGAGACCATTAACACTAGGCTTGTGTCCGGAGTGAGTATAAGACTACCAGCTAGCCCTGGTGACGTGGCGGGACAACCTGTTCCAGCGGGGGAGACCATTAACACTAGGCTTGTGTCCGGAGTGAGTATAAGACTACCAGCTAGCCCTGGTGACGTGGCGGGACAACCTGTTCCAGCGGGGGAGACCATTAACAACTATGGCTTGTGTCCGGTAGGTGAGGTATGAGAGACTACCAGCTAGCCCTTGGTGACGTGCGGCGGACCAACTGTTCCAGCGGGTGAGGAGACCCTTAACATAGGCTTGTGTCCGGAGGTGAGTATAAGACTACAGCTAGCCTGGGACCGTGGCGGGACAACCTCTGTTCCAGCGGGGGAGACCATTAACACTAGGCTTGTGTCCGATGGGTATAGATTTACCAGATAGCCCTGGTGACGTGCGGGGTGACACTCTGTTCCAGCGGGGGGGCGGACCATTAACAACTAGGCTTGTGTCCGGATGTGAGTATAGACTACCCGCGGCCCTCGCCCTGGTGACGTGGCGGGACGACTGTTGTCCAGCTGGGGAGACCGTTAACACTAGGCTTGTGTCCGGAGGTGGATTATGAGTTGTTTTATAAAAACGATGCATATGCCAAGCTTATACTAAAACTCACCAAACTGGAAGTTCAAGATCCAAAAAATCTACGGACAGCCGATACGTCACTGTCAAATCTGTTAATGTCCACTTATGTCATTTTCCAAGCTGACTCGTTTTCAAGGTTTCCGCCAACCTTTTTGGCATTATTTTTCTTATTATGCAGACTAAACTGTCAAGTATTCCATTCATTGTTAAAATGTTGTAGGTAGATACCAAATGTTATTACCACCTGAAGTATTACAAGCGCAATACCATCTTTGAAAACTAAAATTTCGGATGGTTAAATTTTTATTAAAGTGTCTTGTACTTAAATGAAAAAAAGGTAATCAAATTATTATTTTTTTAATTATAGAATCACAATTACCAATAAATAAATAACATCAGCGAGTGTTTTAAGAAAAAAGGGGTATACTATGGTACGATAATTTTATTGCAGTAGCAACATTGTAGTAGATTTTTTGATCTTGAATTCCAGTTTTGGGTATAGGGAAATACGAAAACAATTTCGATAAATTTCGAAAACTCGTTGAACAGAATGTGTTTGATAATGGTTGGTAGAACACGTAGTTAAAGGGATGTAACTGTTCATAGATACTGTATCGATAGGCTCATACTTTATTTAATGTTTTATTTTGCCAGGTAATCGACTGCTACGTAGCCCTAGGCCTCAACGAGGAGGACCCGTCCGCCCGCGGCCAAAACCTCGCGGTCTACAAGGAGACCTTCGAGGCCGTTTTCCTTGAGGATACGGAGCGCTTCTACACGCGCGAGAGCACTGACTTCCTGAGGAACAACCCCGTCACCGAGTACATGATCAAGGTAACACCCAGACACAATAGAGGCCGTTTTCCTTGAGGATACAGAACGCTTCTACACCCGCGAGAGCTGAGAAATAAGCCCGTCACCGAGTACTTGATCAAGGTAACACCCAGACACAACTTTGAGGCCGTTTTCCTTGAGGATACAGAACGCTTCTACACCCGCGAGAGCTGAGGAACAACCCCGTTACAGAGTATATGATCAAGGTAACACCCAGACACAACTTTAACGGTAACTAAACTCTGTTTTTTAATCATGTGGAGTAAACTGACAGATGTCAATGTGCCATCCCCATACATTATCACTCAATTTTAATGATGCAAAATGTCAAAACGTATAGAAACTTGACATTTGCATCTGTCAGTTTACTTCACATGATTAAAAATTAGAGTATAAATTAATACGGAGGAACAACCCCGTCACCGAGTACATGATCAAGGTCAATTTTTAAAGTATACAATTTTAAAAAAGTTAATGTCATTGAACTACCCGTACATTTTTCACCAATTTTTATTATAAAACCATTTACTTAAACGAAACATTTGATATAGCTACCAAACAAAATTTAGTAGACGCGCACACAGAAGTTTGAGTTGTGACGTCACAATTCAATAGCCATTTGTATAGAGCGTTTTTGGGTTTGCCCAAAATATGTGCTCTTAAAGTTGTGATATCTCAGGTAATTCAAATGAGAATCAAGTGATTCTTTCTACAATGTTTCTTAAATTGAGGCGTATTTTGATTAAACACATAAAAAAGTTTTAGTCAAATACCCAATTATGATTGGATGTTAATGATTCTTTTTTGTTTGGTAGGCCATCATTCAGCAGTGGTCCCATATACTTTTCATCAAAATTAAATCAGTGGTACAGTGGCCAGCACATCAAGTTACTATAATCTGTCAAATTTCCTCAGTTGATATTGAACCAAACACGTTTGACATAAAAGTGAGGTTCGATTGAAGAAATTTGACAGATTGTAGTACTTGATGTGCTGGCCACCGTACCTTTGGAGCGTGAGTCCGAAAACGTACTTTGCCGGTTTTTTCCACCATTTATAGGCTTTTAAATAATAATAAATAATAAATAAATTCACGCACATCTTATACATTGATCTGACTCCGTACTAAGAGTAGCTTATGCACTTGTGTTACAGTTATCAGACACAGAGGATCACAAATATAATACTTAAATACATATATAACACCCAGACACTGAACAAACACAAGTGTTCATCACACGAATGTTTGTCCAGGGTGGGGATCGAACCCACGACCTTTGGCGTATGAGGCAGGGTCACTACCATTGCGCCAACCGGCCAGTCATGGACGGCTGATATTAAACTTTGAAGTATGTTTCGTCCCAGGCGGAGCAGCGTCTGCAGGAGGAGCAGCGGCGCGTGCAGGTGTACCTCCACGAGACCACCATGGAGCGGCTCGCGAAGACCTGCGACCGCGTCCTCATAGAGAAGCACCTCGAGATATTCCACGCAGAGTTCCAGGTGAGTCATCGTTCCAGCCAACGTCCACTGCTGGACATAGGCCTCCCACAAAGTTCTCTACACAGATCGGGCTTGTTGGTGTCACAAGGCAAGCATCCAAGGGTCTCCTACTCCATAGGCCACCCCCAACGTTTAAAAAACGTCCGACTGCTGGACATAGGCCTCCCCCAAGGTTGCCAAGACGTCCACTGCTGGACATAGGCCTCCCCCAAGGTTGCCAAAACGTCCACTGCTGGACATAGGCCTCCCTCAACGTTTCCAAGACGTCCACTGCTGGACATAGGCCACGCAGAGTTCCAGGTGATAACACCGACACACACACATATTATACCTGTAGAGACCACCATGGAGCGGCTCGCGAAGACCTGCGACCGCGTGCTCATAGAGAAACACCTCTAGATATTCCACGAAGAGTTCCAGGTGATAACAAACACACACACACACACATATTATACCTATAGAGACCATGGAGCGGCTCGCCAAGACCTAATAACACCCTCATCATTTCAGCCAATAGACGTCCACTGCTGGATATAGGCCTCCCCCAAAGTTCTCCACACAGATCGGTCCTGTGCCACCCGCATCCACAGGACTCCCCCCAACGTTTCCAAGACGTCCACTGAGGACATAGGCCTCCCCCAACGTTTCCAAGACGTCCACTGTTTGACATAGGCCTCCCCCAACGTTTCCAAGACGTCCACTGATGGACATAGGCATCCCCCACGTTTTCCAAGACGTCCACTGTGACATAGGCCTCCCCCAACGTTTCAGACGTCCACTGATGGACATAGGCCTCCCCCACGTTTCCAAGACGTCCTGATGTGACATAGGCCTCCCCCAACGTTTCCAAGACGTCCACTGATGGACATAGGCCTCCCCCAACGTTTCCAAGACGTCCACTGATGGACATAGGCCTCCCCCAACGTTTCCAAGACGTCCACTGTTTGACATAGGCCTCCCCCAACGTTTCCAAGACGTCCACTGCTGGACATAGGCCACGCAGAGTTCCAGGGAATAACACCGACCACACACACATATTATACCTCCACGAGACCACCATGGAGCGGCTCGCGAAGACCTGCGACCGCGTCCTCATAGAGAAGCACCTCGAGATATTTCACGCAGAGTTCCAGGTGAGTCATCGTTCCAGCCGAGACGTCCACTGCTGGACATAGGCATAGAATACTTAATAGTACATGTACAGAAAGCCCACTCCTAAAAACCGTTTATGGAAATGAAGACTCAGGCTACCATAACATAACGTTGAAATTCCGACCGCCCAGCGTTCAATGCCTACCATTATTCATACCTAGAAGTGCGTTCTCTTTCTATCGCAAGCAACTGTCGCGCGTGCGTCGCCGCTCGTTCGTGATTTTCTACTAATTTGCCCCTCCGGAGGGGATGCCGCATGTACTTGCAAGTTCGATACCTACACGCGGAGTGGGACAGGCCTGACATAGGCCTACCCCAACGTTTCCAAGACGTCCAAGTTCCACGCAGAGTTCCAGGTGATAACAGAGACGTGTACACACATACAGTGGTGGTTCTTTAACACACTTGCACTAAAGTCAAAAATGCCATATCAAGTTACATCATCATCATTTCAGCCAATAGACGTCCGCTGCTGGACATAGGCCTCCCCCAAAGTTCTCCACACAGATCGGTCCTGTGCCACCCGCATCTAAGGGACACGTCTCAAGCGAATTTATTATCCATAACAATCACACAAATCAACCTGGTCTCAAACTAGGGCAACCCCTGTACTATGAGTACCAGGTGGCGATAATTAACTGGGGACGTCAACCCAGAACACCCAGACCCAAGAAATTTTTGAAAATGTATTTTCCTAAATTGACTTGACCGGAAATCGAACCCGGGACCTTTGTGGCTAAGGTTAGCCACTGCGCCATCGAAGCCGTCGCATATGTTACTGTAAAAGCTCGAACTATGGTAAATCTTAAGATTTAAGTATAAGTCTTAAGATTTACCGACATGTGTTGGTAATGTAAGGAATGAGTAAATATTGCACTCAAAAAATTCCTCGGAGGGTTCAGGTGGGACTCGAACCCACAACCTTCCACAGACCGGGCAGACATGCTATCCACTTTACACCATCCGAACCTTACTAAGCCGACGAATTTCGTAAGTGCTTAACTCGCCATGAGCTGACGATAGTCTCATCAATATTGTAGGTATACATATACAATATCCAGTGGAAACATCATTCGTTTAGCAGTTTCATCTTAACTAGTGGTCAAATATTTGTAATAATGTTTCCACTGGAATGCTGAAAATACGACGGTTTTTTCGATCTTTTACCATTCGAGTTCAGTATCGTAGTGCCATCTATCGGCTTTTGTATTTGCAAAAACCCACATCACGAGACATGACCTCTGTTCCAGTATAATACGATCCGCTTTTTCTTTTCCAGAAACTTCTAGACGGCGACAAGAACTCGGACCTAGGCCGCATGTACAGCCTGGTGGCGCGCATCCCCGACGGCCTGTGCGAGCTCAGACGCCTGTTAGAGCAACACATCCACGCGCAGGGCCTGCAGGCCATCGACAAGTGCGGCGAGAGCGCGCACACGGTAAGAGGAATATGTCTTTACTATAGTCGGGCCGTTGTATCATGCCCGATTTGACAAATGTCAGACTGACAGCACTAGTGAGGGACAACGATAAAACTGCCGATTATAAAAGTAACAGTTATTTCCACTAAGGGCAGTTTCCTATATTGAAATTTTTTTTTTTTGGGTGTGCACTTGACCTCATCCTCACCTGATGGAGAGTGAAAATGAGGTCTAAGATGTAGCGTGTTTTCCCAGAAGAAGCCTATTCACTCTCGACTTAAAGACACCCAAATTGTAGCTATCTGTGAATACAGAAACCGGCAAGTTGTTCCATTTCTTAGCATTTCGTATTAAGAAGGTTGGCAGCGCATTTGTAACTCCACTGGTGTTGCAGGTGTCCATGGGAGGCGGCAATTGCTTACCATCAGGTGATCCGCCTGCTCGTCTGCTACCTATAACATAAAAAAAAACTGTAGTAGTGAAAGGTTGTGGGTTCGATCCCCACTCTGGAAAAACATTCGTGTGATGAAAACTTGTGTTTTTCAGTGTCTGGGTGTATTTAAGTATTATTATTTTTATCTGTGATACCTCTGTTGTCTGATACATCTAACACAAGTGCTTAAGCTACTTACTACGGAGTCTGGTCAATGTATGAGATATGTTGTTGTGTGAATCTATCATCAGGCCGCCTGCCAAAGCCTATTTTATTTATTTTTAATCCAAATAAAACGGAAATTGCCAATTACATTATACCCAAAACTGGAATTCAAGGCCAAAAAAACTACTACAATGTTGCTACTGCAATGAAATGATCGTACTATAGTATACCCCTTTTTTTAAAAAAACACTCGCTGATGTTATTTATTAATTGGTAATTTTGATTCTATAATTTAAAAAAAATATTTTATTTACTTTTTTTCACATAAATACAAGACACTAATAAAAACTTAACCTTCCGTAATTTTAGTTTTCAAAGATGGTATTGGGCTTGTAACACTTCAGGTGTTAATCACATTTGGTATCTACCTACAACATTTTACCAATGTATGGAAACTTGACGGGTTAGTTTGCATAATAAGAAAAATAATGCCTAAAAGGTTGGCGAAACCTGAAAACGTCACTTGACAATGACATAAGTGACTTTAACACATTTGACAGTGACGTATCTGTCGTAGATTTTTTGGTCTTGAATTCCAGTTTGGAGTATAGTTAAATTGTATGTTTATGTCTATGTTTTCGTTTGTCCCCAGGACCCGAAGGTGTACGTGTCCACAATACTGGAGGTGCACAAGAAGTACAACGCTTTAGTGCTGGTCGCCTTCAACAACGACTCGGGCTTCGTGGCCGCTCTCGACAAGGCCTGCGGACGCTTCATCAACAGTCAGTATACCGCAGAGTCCATAATGCTTTCATTGAACGCGTGAAGAAAATAAACTATTTTAATTGTAACGAAAGGTTTACATTCGTATCCACAAGCGAATAATTGTGGGAGAGCCATGCTTCGGCTCGACCGGAGTGATACCACTGCCTCACAGAAAACCGGCGTGAAGCAGCTCCTGTGCTGTGTTTCGCCGAGTGAGTGACGGTACCGGAGGCCCACTCGGGGGGGAAGGGGATAAAAGATTAGCAGCGCATTTGTTGCATGTGTTCATAGGCGGCGGCAATTGCTTACCATCAGGTGATCCGCCTGCTCGTCTGCTACCTATCACATAAAAAAAAAGTAAAATGAAGTATATACTATTTATAAAGAGATAACTTCTATAGACAACGACAAGGCTTATAGGTAAACCGAAAAAACGAAACGCTTGCGCGATGTAATTGGACACAGCGCCATCTATTGGCTTATTTATGAATTACGGCCCCGAAGAGAAGTGAGGGCGGGCCACTAGTCTATATCTATACTATTTATAAATTAATATTAGTAAATTCTGAAGACATCGACCAACCTTATATACAAACAGAAAAGGCGAAACAACTAACACGTTGCAATCAACGCCCAGCGCCATCTATTTGTAGACATTGGAACTATACTCCAAACTGTAATTCAAGACCAAAAAATCTACGACAGATACGTCACTGTCAAATCTGTTAATGTCACTTATGTCATTTTCAAGTGACGTTTTCAGGTTTTGCCTACCCTTTTTGGCATTATTTTTTTTATTATGCAGATTAAACTGTCGCGTTTCTGTGGGTAACTGTGAAACAAGCCGCATCGGCTGATGCAATCCAAAGATTTTAATTAGTATCTAGTGGTTTTTAGTGTACAAATTTGGTGTTACTTTGTGCAGTGAAGTGCCGCAGGGTGATATTAATATAAGAATCATTGAATTGGGTATTTGACAATTTTTTTTTATGTGTTTAATCAAAAGACGCCTCAATTTAAGAAACATCGTTGAAAGAATCACTTGATTCTCATTTGAATTACCTGAGATATCACAACTTTAAGAGCACGTATTTGGGCAAACCCAAAAACGCTCTATACAAATGGCTATTGAATCGTGACGTCACGATTCAACCTTCTGTATGCGCGTCTAGTAAATTTTATATGGTAGCTATATCAAATGTTTCGTTTAAGTATATGGTTTTATAATAAAAGTTGATGAAAAATGTACGGGTAGTTCAATGATATAATTATTTTTTTTTAATTTTATACTTTTAAAAATGGACTTTCCCATGAAACTTTCAATGCTCACAAAACCAGCTAGATGTTATATTTTTAACTGAAAATGTTGGCCATTGGTTCTTATTTACCAATATTTTGATAGAGTATCAATATTTTTTACTAAATCGAGATTAGTCAAATACCCAATTGTGTCGTTTTTAACACTGCTATTGTGTGTCGAGTGAGTTGTCACGTGAACAATTTGCTTTGACCTAATAGAGTCTTAAAACCTACGGCTTTGTTAAAAACAGTCTCCACAGAATCCTTAGGACATTAAAACGCTAAACACCGGCGCACAGTAGGCTGGATTTTGGCTTTCATAGACACCCGATTCAAAATGTCGAAAATGCAGATTTTTACAACTGAATATGATTAAAAATACTTTACAAAAAAATATGTTAAAACCACAATGTCATATCTTGTTTATTGGTGCGCCCAGAATTTTTTTTCGAAAATGTTGTATGGGGAAGATACGAAAAAAAATCATATCTCCGCTCTCGCTCAATTGGCCCTAATTCTTTTCAGAAGGTAAATTCTATAAATTATTTACAATTTTTTGACATACTTCATAATACGGTAAGAGGTGCGAAACATTTTTTTTTAAATAGTCATATATTATTTATTTATTTTTTGTGTCTAGTATCGAAAGTTTGACTTAATTTGACCTTGGCATTTATAAATATGGCCAAAATAATTAATTTAATTGCAAAAATATACCAGGGAACTCAGTTTTTTTTAAATATACCTGATTTTTGAAATAAAAAAACAATTAATTAATACGTGATTAGCCAAATGAAATAAATATCATTTAAATTATGTACAACTATAAAATAATTTCAAAGTCAAAGTCAAATATTCTTTATTTGCATAGGCACACACTTTTTGTACACAGCACTTACAAATGGTCATACATAAAGAAAATATTTAAAACTATTTAAAAATAATGTATATTATTTAAATAAAATTAAATATATATCTTGATACATAAGATATACTAAAAAATAAATAGACATAATGCGATTCTACCACCGGAATCGGAAAGTTGATTCTGACGAGAAGATCCGGCAAGAAACTCGCCAGTTACTCTTTTTAATCGCCAAAATGTTTATTACATTGTTTTCCTCATACCACCTCCTACAGTCTAATACTCAAGATGAAGAAATTTGTTAAAAAGCTAAGAATGAGGTAAACCGGAGCAGACCAGTCCCCAGAGGCGGCCTGTACACAAGTATGACGTATGTGTCAGCCATCATTTCACTCAACCATATCAGAGGGAATGTAATGACCCGCCACATGACCATTCCAATTCTCCTCATAAGTAAAAAAAAATATTTTTTTTTATAGTTGTACATAATTTAAATGATAGGTATTTATTTCATTTGGCTAATCACGTATATATTAAAAAATCACGTATATTTAAAAAAAACTGAGTTCCCTGGTATATTTTTGCAATTAAATTAATTATTTTGGCCATATTTATAAATGCCAAGGTCAAATTAAGTCAAACTTTCGATACTAGACACAAAAAATAAATAAATAATATATGACTATTTAAAAAAAAATGTTTCGCACCTCTTACCGTATTATGAAGTATGTCAAAAAATTGTAAATAATTTATAGAATTTACCTTCTGAAAAGAATTAGGGCCAATTGTGCGAGAGCGGAGATATGATTTTTTTTCGTATCTTCCCCATACAACATTTTCGAAAAAAAATTCTGGGCGCACCAATAAACAAGATATGACATTATGGTTTTAACATATTTTTTTTCAAAGTATTTTCAATTATATTCAGTAGTAAAAATCTGCATTTTCGACATTTTGAATCGGGTGTCTATGAAAGCCAAAATCCAGCCTACTGTGCGGCGTTTTATTGAGTGACTGTGACTTCGACTGACTTCGACTGTTGACTACACTTTATCAAACTACACTTGACATTGGCAAAATTAAATGTGTCATGAACACAATACAGGCCATATAAAAAAAACCGGCCAAGTGCGAGTCGGGCTCGCGCACAAAGGGTTCCGTAGCAGCAAATATAAGATTTTTAAAGGTGTACAATACTGTAGTATATTTTTTGATCTATCTTATAAGGTTCAGCCATCGTTTTCAGTGTAAGCACAATAACTTAACCAAAATTACAGTTAAATCAACCTATCTCAAAAACTATAAGAGATACTTTGATCAAACCAAAAATCGTTGAAAGAGTTAATTAGCATGCATCACCTCTATTTTTTTAGAATTTTATACCCGTAGTTATAAAATAGAGGGGGGGGGGGACATACTTTTTACGACTTTGAGAGCTGATATCTCAAAAAACCGTTCACTTTAAGAAAAATGTTTTTTAGAAAAACTTTATATCATTTTAAAAGACCTTTCCATTGATACCCCACACGGGTATGTACATCGAAAAAAAAAAATTTCATCCCTCAGTTACATGTATGGGGGGCCCCACCCCCAATTCCTTTTTTTACTATTTAGTGTCATATTTTTGTAGCGGGTTCATACAACACATCGCTCATTGAATGCAAAACAGCCACATTTCAAAAATAATTCAAAATAGTTTTATTTCGAAATTAGGCTCTAAAAGTAATATATTTTACGTTTTGCTGAAGACACCCGTAATTTTTGTTCATTTTGATGCCAAACTAGTTAACACCTTTTTTGTATTGAGCCGAATTTCGCACTCACGTCAGTTCAAAACTGCCATTTTGTCAGTTGCGACCCAGTGCTTGGAGCGAACGCACGCCAGTTTCGTACAAAACGGCCACAAGTAAAAAAAATCAAGCCAAATTGCCCTCAGGGTTCTGTGCAAAGGAGCCATATTTTGGAATGCGGCCGTGTTGCTTTTAAATGTTAAGTAAGTACACTCGGAATCTATTAATGCAATAATGCCATATTTTAGGATACGTACGTTTTGCATTCCAATGTGAAAGGAAGTAACGCCATTTTTACAAATCTGTACATTTTGCATTCTAATATGAAATAAAGCAAATGCCACATTTACAAATCTGGTACAATTTGCATTCCAATATAAAGTTAAGTTGTGCCATATTCACAAATGTGTTTTTTTATAATACAAAGGCGTGTACAGCTAAACTAAATTAATGTTTGTTTGGGTTCGATTCTCGGTCGGGTCAATGTGAAAAACTAACTTTTCTACATTGGCTCGGGTCTTGGAGTTGTAGTACCGTTGTTGTTTCTGATTTCTGTAACAAGTTCTTTAGCTACTTACCACAGAATCAGGGATGTTGTACAATATTTATTTATTTACAGAATGAGCAGAGCAAAAATGATTTTAAGGATGGCAGTATAGCAATACAAATGAAGAATCAGTTAGGATGCAAAATAAGCGCAGTATCATCCTGGAAGCAAGAGCTGGAAATCAAAAAACTGAATGTTGATAAGACATATTATTACTAAATCTTGTCAACATTCAGGTTACTCAAATACCTGCAATAGTTGGACAAAGAAGAGAATCGACTGATAGTTTTGATACGAACTCCTACCTTGACAGTCAGCCTGATCACAATATATTATTGTTGAGTGATGATGAAGAGAACTCTGATAGTGATACAAACAGCTCTACTTCAAGTAGTTCATCTGATTGTTTTCTCTGACGATAGTGTTAAAGATCTTAATTTTCTGCCTGAGAAATTCGTGAAGACTAATCGTCATTGTACCATCTTTTTTCTTCCATACGTGGACCTTCCAGGGTGGAAGATGAACCCAAAAACATCGATATGGAGACAACAAATAAAGATACTGAGCCACCCATCTCAGAAACAGAATTGCACACCGAGGCTCCTAATATTGACACCCAGCTCCTTAGTATTTTAGCACGGAGCCCACCACTTTTGACACGCAGCTCCCTAGTGTTGATACCCAACCCTCTAGTGTTGACACCTAACCCCCTAGTGTTGACACTAGTGAATCCTAATCCTAACTTTATATAAGTTAGGATTAGGATTCACTCATAAATGCGAAAGTAACTCTGTCTGTCTGTTACTCTTTCACGCCTAAAATACTGAATGGATTGTTGAAATTGGTATTTAGATGGTCTAGCTAGACCCTAAAAAAGAACATAGGCTATTTTTTTTTTTGCGAAAAGGGGGTTATAAGAGGTTAAAAAGGGGGGTGCAAATTATTAAATAATTAAAAATGCTACCCAAAGATAATATTCCACGCGGACGAAGTCGCGGGTAACAGCTATTTATCCTACTAAAATGGATAATTTTACTTAAAGATATATATAATAGAACATTGGTATCACGCTAGATCATATTATTGTAGAATGGCTGTTTTGTGACGATTCTACACTAAAAAGTCATTGTTTTTGAGTGATTTAAATTTGTCATTTTGTATGGTTGATTTTTGTCACATTTTTTGTCATAAAAATAATAAAAAAAGAAGTTATTGCTTCACATACCAAATATTTTTGTTGTTTTTTTTATTTTTATAATGTTTTTTTCTTTAAACAAATAAATATAGTATATTTCACTTAAAAAATGTTAAATTTTTTGAGATAATTCTTTTAATATTTATTCAAATCTTGAATGCAAAAAGGGCTTTTGTAGTTTTTTTCAGGTTGTGTTAGAGCTGTAACAGCGGTTATTATTTAATAAAATAAAACAAATTTTGACGAAAATAATGATATACTAATAACCTACTATTAAATTAAAAAAACATATTTTTTACAAAAAAACATGTTTCAAAATTTGTTTCGACTCTCCTATAAAATGTATAGTTTTTGGGTTGTGGCCGTTTTGAATTCAGTGAGCGACATATTCCCATCAAATTTCATCACTGTAGTACTTATAGTTTCCGAGTAAATCGGCTGTGACAGACGGACAGACGGACAGACGGACAGACGGACATGACGAAACTATAAGGGTTCCGTTTTTGCCATTTTGGCTACGGAACCCTAAAAAAAAGATTAAACTGTCAAGTTTCCACATATTGTTAAAATGTTGTGGGTAGATACCAAATCTTATTAACACCTGAAGTGTTACAAGCGCAATACCATCTTTGAAAACTAAAATTACGGATGGTTAGATTTTTTTAAAGTGTCTTGTATTTACGTAAAAAAAAGTAAATAAAAATATTTTTTTTAAATTATAGAATCAAAACACTCGCTGATGTAATAGCGAGTGTTTTTTAGAAAAAAAGGGGTATACTATGATACGATCATTTTATTTATTTATTTCAAAACTTTATTGCACAAAACTTCGTACAATAGGCGAACTTAATGCCAAGAGGCATTCTCTACCAGTCAACCTTTGGGTCAAGCAGAAAGGGCAAAGGTGCGGCGAAAAGAGGACTTGTGTCATTTTGTATTTCCAAAGTCGTAGAATAAATGTTGTTTTCAATGTTTGTGAATATGAATGAACACGTGATTAAAGAGATGTAACTGCCTACATATACACTCTGTATTCTTTGATTTTTTTTCGCGAAAACTTAAAAAAAAACTTGTATTTTTCTATCTCCAGGCAACGCCGTGACGAAGGCGGCGAACTCGTCGTCGAAGAGCCCCGAGCTGCTGGCCAAAGTACTGCGACCTGCTGCTGAAGAAGTCCAGCAAGAACCCCGAGGAGGCGGAACTGGAGGACACGCTCAACCAAGTCGTGAGTGTTGCCAGTTTTATCTATCAATTAGTGTTTTTTTTTTCTTTCAAACTTGGACCTGACCCTATTCATTAGTGTTTTTTTTTTGTTTCTGGACCTTACGTCAACGTAACGCCATATATCGCATTTTGCATTTGCAAAAACCCGACGACCCGTTTGGTTCAGTGGTAGTGAATGCTGCGTCTGGGCCAAGGGTTGCGGGTTCGATCCCCGCACAGTACAAACATTTTGTGTGCATGGACATGTTTGTTTGTATTGGTCTGGGTGTTTTCTATGTATTTTATGTATGTATTTACAAAAGAAAAGTATTATACGTATATATTTGTAATTTCCACTGTTGGTTCTGATATCTGTAACACAGGTGCTTGAGCTACCTATCTCAGAGTCAGGCCAATGCATGTGATGTAGTGAAATATCTTATTATATTATATTATTAAAAACCCTCATTCAGTAAATCCTTACTAATATTATAATTTCGGAAATTTATTTTGTTTGTTCCCTTTTCACGCCGTAATTACTGAACCGATTGCTTTGAAATTTTGCATACGTAAAGTTGAAAATCCGGATTAAATAGTAGGATACTTTTTATCCCAAAAAAATTGATATTCATGAGGGAGAACAAAACTATTGTTGGCTTGATGGATGGATTGGAGATGAACGAATTCCACCCGAGCGAAACCGCGGGCGGAAAGCTAGTATATTATAATTAATTTTAACTATTTAAAAGTCCTACCCGACGGCCCAATTCCGTAATTAGTGTGTATTCTAAAGCTAATATTTTATTTTCAGATGGTTGTGTTCAAATATATAGAAGACAAGGACGTATTCCAGAAGTTCTACAGCAAGATGCTCGCCAAGCGACTCGTGCAGCACATGTCGGCCAGCGACGACGCAGAGGTACGATCATCATCATCATCATCACCATCCATCATCATTATCGTTCATAATCATCTGTCATCATTGTCGGCCATTTTCATCCGTCGTCATTACCGGTCTTCATCATCCGTCATCACCATCGGTCATCATCATCCATCATCCGTCATCATCATAATATAAATATAGAATGGAAATAGAAATCCTCCTCAGTTTTGTGGAATAGTTTAGCTGCGGCAGTATTTCCTGACGACTAAGACTTCAAGAAAATAGCGTATTCCTTCTTAAAAAGGCCGGCAACGCATCAGCGACCTCTCTGATCTCGCAGATGTTCATGGGAAGCGGTGATAATTTACCAGCAGATCTAGCTTTGCCACCTCTAGTATAAGAAGCATTATGAGATATTAAAATTTGTTTCTATTTTCAGGCTTCAATGATCTCAAAGTTAAAACAGGCGTGCGGATTCGAATATACAAGCAAACTCCAAAGGATGTTCCAGGTATATTTACTTCCAACTTAAATAGTTATAAAACTGGTCTCAGGGACGCCATTTAACCTTATTGCCCATTATTTTAATAATTGATATAAGGATAAATTTTCTTTAAGTGTTAATTAAGGTTTTATAAACGTCTCTGAGTGCGGTAGCAAGTTAATTTAGGAAACTACATTTTCTAAAATTTCTTTGATCTTCTATGTTCTGGATTGACGCCCCCTGTTAAATAACGTCACCTGGTACTTATAGTACAGGGGTTTCCCTAGTTTGAGACCAGGTTGATTGGTGTGATTGTCTGGCGCATTTTTTTTAATTTTTTTTAATTTTGATTCCCAGGATATCGGCGTATCGAAGGACCTAAACGAGAACTTCCGCAAGCACATGGCCGACAGCTCGGAGCAGCCGCTACACATCGACTTCAGCATCCAGGTGCTGTCCTCCGGCTCCTGGCCCTTCCAGCAGTCGTCGTCCTTCCAGCTGCCACCGAGGTGAGTGAGATGAATGAATTATGATATACTTTTTATTGCAACACAAAACAGAGAGATGGTGCGATCTATTGGTAGACAGTGGAACTACTGTCCCGAAACGTAAGCGCGAGCCACTATACTCCAAACTGGAATTCAAGACCAAAAAATCTACGACAGATACGTCACTGTCAAATCTGTTAATAAACTTAAAACTTTATTGAAAAAACATAAGAGCTACAAAAGGTGTAAAATAATCTAATTAAACATAATGGAATCATTTGCAGTTTGCTGCCTGAACTAGGAATATCCTGTATCTCAGGCAAAACAATAAAGGGCATAATTTTAAATTAATTTTAACAATAACAGAACATTGATTTTATAGATGCATATTACCTAATCTAATTCACTTGTAAATAATCCAAACTAATACAAATACGTACGCCTGATTGACATAGTTAAGAATTTTGCCGATGTTGCTTACTTTGTGACACATCTACGAGCCTTAGCACCTACTTAATAAAAAATGTTGTAATGTCACTTATGTCATTTTCAAGTGACGTTTTCAGGTTTCTTAATATACAGACTAAACTGTCAAGTTACATTGTTAAAATGTTGTGGATAGATACCAAATGTTATTAACACCTGAAGTGTTACAAGCGCAATACCATCTTTGAAAACTAAAATTACGGATGGTTAAGTTTTTATTAAAGGGTCCTGTATTTACGTGAAAAAAAGTACACAAAATTATCTTTTTAAATTATAGAATCACAATTACCAATAAATATATTACATCAGCGAGTGTTTTTAGAAAAAAAGGGGTATACTATGGTACGATAATTTTAATGCAGTAGCAACATTGTAGTAGATTTTTTGGTCTTGAATTCAGTTTTGGGTATAGTAGGTACGGAGTTAGGTCAATCTATGAGATGGGTGCATTTTATTTATTTATAAATAAATGCACCCATCTCATAGAAAAATAATTATTTTTCGATAATTTTAAAAATCAATTTTTTGATTAACATTATACATCTCTCCACCATGACAGTCAGACAGACGGACAGACATGACGAAACTATAAGGGTTCCCAGTAGACTACGGAACCCACTTTTTTGCGCACTTGTTGCATGTGTTCATGAGCGGCGGCAATTGCTTACCATCAGGTGATCCGCCTGCTCGTCTGCTACCTATTACTATATACCTACTACATAAAAAAAAATTGATTTCGACTTTTGTCTATGGTAGTCTAACGTTTCCATATTGTCGTCAGTTGGAGCGATCAGTCCACCGGTTCACGTCGTTCTACTCGGCGCAGCCCTCCGGCCGCAAGCTCAACTGGCTCTACAACATGAGCAAGGGAGAGCTCGTCACCAATTGCTTCAAGAACAGGTGATGATCACACACAACCAACACCCAGTCACTAACACACACACACAGAGACACACACATACAGATACACATACACAGAGACACACACACAATACACACACACAGACACACACACAGAGACCTACACACAGACACACACACAGAGACCTACACACACAGACACACACACACACAGAGACACACACACACACACACACACACACACACCACACACAAACCACACACACACATAAACACACAGTCACACACACACACACACAGAGAGACACGCATAGACACACAAACAAACAGAGCCACACACACACACACACAGAGAGACACACACACACAGAGACACACACACACACACACAGAGAGACACACACACACACAGACACACACACACACAGAGAAACACACACACAGAGACACACACACACACACACACACACACAGAGAGAGACACACACACCACACAGAGACACACACACGCACACACACACAAGAGAGACACACACACACACAGAGACACACACGCACAGTCACCCAGACGCATACAGATCGCTCGATCGGTGTTACGAAGTTGTTATGAAACCACCAATGTCGTCAAAGTTGGATCTCACGTCAACGTAACGCCATCTATCGAATTATGCATTTGCAAACACACTCATTGTTTTAACTATTTATACTAATATTATTATTGGGAAATGAATGGGTGTGTCAGTCTGTCTGTATGTTTGTCTTTCTATCACGGCAAAACGGAGCGACGAATTGACGTGATTTGTTAAGAGGAGATCGTTGAAGAGATGGAGAGTAACATAGGCTACTTTTTGCCCCTTTACAAACCTTTCCAACTGTGGGAGAGCCACGCTTCGGCATGAATGGGCCGGCTCGACCGGAGTGATACCACTGCCTCACAGAAAACTGGCGTGAAGCAGCCCCTGTGCTGTGTTTCGCCGAGTAAGTGAGGGTACCGGAGGCCCACCCGGGGGGGAAGGGGACAAAAGGTTGGCAGCGCACTTGTAATTCCACTGGTGTTGCAAGTGTCCATGGGCGGCGGCAATTGCTTACCATCAGCCGCCTGCTCGCCTGCTACCTATCACACCTATCACATAACCCCCCCCCTATCACATAAACACCCCCCCCCCCCTTAGGGAAGTGGGGGGTCGCGAGCGAAGCCGCGAGCAAAGCTAGTAGGTACCATGTATTTTTTAATGTCGTATAAAGATTGGTCGAATCTCTCCTAAAATTGACCATTTATTAATTTTGTCACTTTATCCTTACAGATACACACTGCAAGCGAGCACTTTCCAAATGGCAGTACTGCTTCAGTACAACGAGAACACAGCATGGACGGTCCGCCAGCTAGAGCAACACACCGCATCAAGGGAGACTTCTTACTGCAGGTGGGTGGACGGACAATGTTCGCGCGC
>CM026301.1:2775418-2843700 GCA_014851415.1 Cnaphalocrocis medinalis | reverse complement strand
TATATTTATGACTTCGCCTAAAAAGATTGGTCACGTGACTTGTGTCATTTTGTTTTTACCAAAGTCTTAGAGTAAACGTTTATATTTGGGTGTTTGACTAAAATTTTTTTATGCGTTTAATCAAAAGACGCCTCAATTTTAAAAACATCGGTGAAAGAATCAATTGATTCTGATTTGAATTACCTGAGATATCACAACTTTAAGAGCACATATTTTACGCAGGCCCAAAAAACGCTCTAATATACAATGGCTATTGAATTGTGACCTCAAAACTCAAACTTCTGTGTGTCTAGTAAATTTTTTTGGTAGCTATATCAAATGTTTCGTTTGAGTAAATGGTTTTATAATAAAAAGTTGGTGGAAAATGTACGGGTACGGGTAGTTCAATGATATATATATTTTTTTAATTTTATACTTTAAAAATGGACTTGCCCATGAAACTTTGAATGCTCACAAAACCAGCTAGATGTTATATTTTTAACTGAAAATGTTGGCCATTGGTTCTCATTTACCAATATTTTGATAGAGTGTCAATATTTTTTACTATATCGAGATTAGTCAAATACCCAATTGTTGTTCCAACACGTGATTAAAGAGATGTAACTGGCTACATATACACTTTATTTTTAGATTTTTTTTCGCGAAAAGTTAAAAAACAACTTGTATTTTTCTATCTCCAGGCAACGCCGTGACGAAGGCGGCGAACTCGTCGTCGAAGAGCCCCGAGCTGCTGGCCAAGTACTGCGACCTGCTGCTGAAGAAGTCCAGCAAGAACCCCGAGGAGGCAGAGCTGGAGGACACGCTCAACCAAGTCGTGAGTGTTGCCAGTTCTACCTATCAATTATACTCCAAACTGAAATTCAAGACCAAAAAATCTACGACAGATACGTCACTGTCAAATCTGTAAATGTCACTTATGTCATTTTCAAGTGACGTTTTCAGGTTTCGCCAACCTTTTTAAAGTGTTGTGGGTAGATACCAAATGTTATTAACACCTGAAGTGTTACAAGCGCAATACCATCTTTGAAAACTAAAATTACTAGTATTTAAATGAAAAAAAGTTAATATATATATATTTTTTTTAATTATTGAATCACAATTACCAATAAAAAAATTAAATCAGCGAGTGTTTTTTGAAAAAAGGGGTATACTATGGTGCGATAATTTTATTGCAGTAGCAACATTGTAGTACATTTTTTGGTCTTGAATTACAGTTTTGGGTATAGTCCTTTTATAGTAAAACTTTGGAACTCACAGCTACCATCAGGCGGAGTGGGGTCATCTTGATTGTCCTCAATATATAAAAAAAAATATCGAGTCTTGGTATCGGATGTCGATATTTCAACGACAGTAAAATACCCTATTTGAAAATATTTTGAAGGGTGTATTTTAAAGCTAATATTGCTTTTCAGATGGTTGTGTTCAAATATATAGAAGACAAGGACGTATTCCAGAAGTTCTACAGCAAGATGCTCGCCAAGCGACTCGTGCAGCACATGTCGGCCAGCGACGACGCAGAGGTATGATCATCATCCATCATAGATAGATAGATAGATAATTTTTATTGCACAACACATTACAGAACTTAATGCTAATAGTAATTTACAAATACAATATCGGCGGCCTTATCGCTAATAGCGATCTCTTCCATCGTCATCATCCGTCATGATCATCCGTCATCAATATCGGTCATCCTCCATCATCTCCACCCGTCATCATTATCGTTCATAATCATCCGTCATGATCATCCGTCATCATTATCGGTCATCATCATTATCATTTACACTCGCGAACGATTTTACAAAATGGAAATCTAAACTTCATTTTTAATACCCGACTCAATAAAGACATGTGTTTGACATTAGGTTGAATATCAATTGAAGAAATTCTGTACAAAAACATTATGAGATATTAAAATTTGTTTTTATTTTCAGGCTTCAATGATCTCAAAGTTAAAACAGGCGTGCGGATTCGAATATACAAGCAAACTCCAAAGGATGTTCCAGGTAGGTATATTTATGAACTATACCCAAAACTGGAATTCAAGTAGTTATTTTATCTAATTTGTGCAATGAATGGCGATTGCGCAGTGTCTTAGGTGTTCGCCCGAAGCGCGAAAGGTCCCGGGTTCGATTCCCGATCAAGTAAATTTAAGAAACTACTTTTTTTAAAATTTCATGGTTCTGGCCAGTGACATCTTCTAACGAAGGTTGGCGATCATAATGGCGACATAAACCCTTGACACAGCTGCTCTAAACAGAGAACTGGGTCTGGGTTGATGCCCCCATTTAATTAATGTCATCTGGTACTCAGTACAGGGGTTGCCGTATTTTGAGACCAGGAGACCTATTTTTGAATTTTCGCTACGTCCGAACAAAACTACTCGTTTTGCAAGTCACGTCGTCTCGTAAGTCGCATGATTCAAAATTTTCCCTATTTTTGAAATCACTCGCTTAAGGTATTGCCAAGCTTGTCAAAGTATAGTTTTAACTCGTTTCACGTTGACGTAAATGCGTCCACTCGCTTCATGGAAACTAGTGGTTTACACCACTCGTAGCAAATCGCTCGTTTTCGAATGATTAAAAATGCGAATGTCAAAAATCATGCGAGTCACACATTTTTTAGTGACACGACAATTCAAAAATAGGTCTCCTGGGTCTGGGTTGATGCCCCCATTTAATTAATGTCAACTGGTACTCATAGTACAGGGGTTGCCCTAGTTTGAGACCAGGTTAATTGGTGTGATTGTCTGGCGCATTTTTTTTTATTATTTTAAATTAAATAAATTGAGACAACATCACATACATTGTCCTGAACCCAAACTAAGGTTTTCCCTTGTGCTATGGAAACCAGAAACAACGAAGGTATCACAAACACCCAGACCCAACACAAATATCTGCTTCATCAACAATCATTTGTGTTGGTGCGGGAATCGAACCCGCGACTCTTACGTCTCAAGCGGCGCTCAAACCATTGCGCTAAATGGGTCGTCAATTTTGATTCCCAGGATATCGGCGTATCGAAGGACCTAAACGAGAACTTCCGCAAGCACATGGCGGACAGCTCGGAGCAGCCGCTACACATCGACTTCAGCATCCAGGTGCTGTCCTCCGGCTCCTGGCCCTTCCAGCAGTCGTCGTCCTTCCAGCTGCCCACCGAGGTCAGTGAATGAATGAATGAATGAATATACTTTTTATTGCACACAAAAAAGAGAGATGGTGCGATCTTTTGGTAGACAGTGGAACTACTGTCCCGAAACGTAAGTGAGGGCGAGCCACTAGTAAAATATATTATGTTGCAGCCGGATCGTATAATCCGCCGTATTACATTGCGGGCTGTTTAGAAATGCGGCGGATCAACTATTAGGGACCATTCAAGTATTACGTAAGCAAGATTTTTTTGGAAATTTTATCCCCTTCCCCCTTTTCAGCAAAAATGGTAAAAAAATGTACTTTTCCTTCATAAATTTATCAAAAGTAAGCAGTGAGAAGACCACCCCCTCCCCCCCATCGATGCTTACGTAGTAATTTAAATAAATAAATAAAGTTTATTTCATTAAAAAGTTACACAATTTTACAAAAAGTGGTCGTAGTCACCTTGTAAACAAAATAATGCCCAACCCAAGCCCAAGAATGAAGTGAAAGAATGCACAACATCTCATACATTGGTATGATATAGTAATACACCGTTACTTTTGTCGTTGTAATCCCGAAGCTATTGTAATATGTAACGGGAATAAAGCATGTTAGATCATCAAAATAAGTAAAATAAAAGTAAGCTTTTCCATACAAAAAAAATATATTGTAATTAAATTGTATTTGTAAATTACTATTAGCATTATGTTCTTTAATGTGTTGTGCAATAAAAAGTATCTATCTATCTATCTATCTATATTCACTAGGCGAAAATGTATGGAACAGCTGATTTTTATTTGGCTTATTTTGATGATCTAACATGCTAAAGGGGCTTTATTAGTGTCACCTATGATGACGGCTTGGGGATTAAAACAACTAAAATTTGACGATGTATAATCGGTTTTTAGGAGTGGTCTTTCTGTACTTACACTATTGTAAGGTGGTGCCCTGATAGAGAAATGAAAGGCAAGACTGTTTGTTGTATGTAATAAAACAAAAAGGTTTGTTTTGTTGTTGAATAGACAATGTCAATGTGCAATGACAGACGTCTTTTATAAAGAAAAACTGTTTTAGAAATTTTTGACACTGAATACATACCTACGACGAAGTTACGAAAAATCTTTTACTTATTAATCTCAACAGGTTATGGGCCCAGAGTCCTGCCTGTTTATTGCTAAATAAAGTTTTAAACTCGAGTCCGTATAAGTAAAAGCCGAAATACGTCCATTTTTCTCGTAAAAGTGCGGCAGTAAAATTCGTAACGTCGTGTTTTGTTTTGCTGGCTTTGGATCTTCATCAGCTAAAATGTCTGCAAATAACCCATCAGTATTGATAGAAAAGCTGACCGGAAGAAGTAATTACCCTACTTGGAAGTTTGCGGTGCAGACTTACCTTGAGCACGAAGAATTGTGGACTTGCGTTGTGCCTGAAGAAAACAAAGAAATTGACAAGAAGAAAGACACTAAAGCAAGAACTAAGATCATTTTACTAGTCGATCCTATCAACTACGTCCACATTCAGGAAGCTAAAACAGCAAAGGAGGTATGGGATAATTTATCCAAAGCATTCGACGATAATGGGTTAACTCGTCGTGTCGGTCTGCTAAGGGAGCTGATAACAACGACCTTGGAAGGCTGTCAAAACATAGAAGAGTATGTAAACACTATAATGTCCACAGCACACAAGCTGAGAAATATCGGTTTCATAGTGAATGATGAATGGTTAGGAACCCTATTATTGGCTGGGTTACCGGAGTTATACCAACCGATGATAATGGCATTAGAAAGCTCTGGTTTGGCAATAACCGCTGATTCTGTTAAAACAAAGCTTCTGCAAGATGTTAGAAAATCAGAAAGTACTGCGCTGTATGTAAACAAAAGTAAAAGTTACTCGCAGAGTGCCAAACAAGCTTCTGACAAGGAACACAAACCTTATAAAGGTCCGAGGTGTTTTGAATGCCACAAATTTGGACATATTAGTAAGAATTGTCGAAATAAGAAAAAGGAACAAAAGTCAAAAGAGAAAGAGAACTCTGGATGTGTAGCTGTTTTCCTCTGCATCAGTGAAGAATGACAATGGCTGGTATATAGATTCTGGAGCATCAATGCATCTGACAATGCACCGTGACTGGCTCTACGATGAAATACCACCTCCGGTTAGCACTATTAAAGTGGCTGATGATAAGAAACTTACTGTCAAAGCATGTGGAAAAGTAAACTTACATGTAATGAATAAGAGCAGCAAATCTGAAATGATTTCCGTACACAATGTTCTCTATGTTCCTGAGTTGGCTACTAACCTTCTTTCTGTTAGCCAAATTATACACAATGGCTGTCAAGTGAAGTTCAATAAAGAAGGCTGTAAGATTTATAATAAAACTGGTCAACAAGTGGCTCATGCAAAATTGATGAATAATATGTACCGGCTTAACACACAGAGTGTTTCAGCATACATATTATCTGTACCTAGAGAAAGTGATCCTTATCTATGGCATCAAAGAATGGCTCATTTGAATTTTGAAGATTTGAATAAACTGTCTGAAAGTACAGGGGTAAAAGTTGAAAACAAAGACAAAGTTGTATGTATATCGTGTATGGAAGGGAAACAGACAAGAAATCCATTTCCCTCTGAAGGTTCCAGAGCAAAAGGGTTGCTAGAACTCATACACTCCGATGTCTGTGGCCCCATTGAAGTAAAGTCCCTTGGAGGTGCTTGCTATTTTGTAACTTTCATTGATGATTTTTCAAGAAAAGTATTTGTTTATTTAATGAAGAACAAATCAGATGTTTTTGATATATTCAAAGAGTTTAAAGCCACTGTCGAGAACCAAATTAACTTGTCAATAAAGACTCTTCGCACTGACAATGGTACCGAATATTTAAGCAATCAATTTAAGACTTACCTTTCTAGAAATGGAATTGCTCATCAGATGTCTACACCTTACACACCCCAACAAAATGGGATGGCTGAAAGGATGAATCGTACATTAATGGAGAGAGCCCGCTGTATGCTAATAAATGCCAAATTACAGAAAACAGTATTGGGGAGAAGCAGTCGCAACAGCAGCTTACATCACCAACCGCTGTCCGACTAGAGCACTGGCATTTTTATCACCTGAAGAGGTTTGGACCGGAGAAAAGCCCAACTTAAAACATTTGAGGATCTTTGGATGTGAAGCCATGATGCATGTACCCAAAGAAAAGTTAAAGAAATTGGATGCTAGAGCAACTAAAATGATATTCGTGGGGTACAGTGAATACACCAAGGGTTATAGGCTTTTTGATCCCAAAACCAAGAAGGTAAAAATTAGCAGAGATGTAATATTTCTAGAAAATTCAATTGTGAAAAATGGTGCTTACTTACCACTGTCAGAGTCAGATCCTAAGAAAGATCAGAATGAAGGGAGGAGTGAAGTGATTGTGGAATCTGATCAAAACGATACGGTTGTGGAATCGTCTGATCAAAACGATACCAGTGAAGAATCATTTCATTCTGATAACGGATCTTTATGTGAACCAGAAGAAAGTCCTGTCAAAGAAAGTACTTCAAGTATTATAACAAGATCGAAAAGCAGAATGCTGAAAGAAGCTAATACCTACTTATGCTCAGATCAGCAAAATGTCCCTGAGACATACAGTGAAGCTACTTCATTAGACAATGTAAATGCAGCACAGTGGAAACAGTCAATTCAAGATGAATTGTTGGCGCATGAAGAAAATAAAACTTGGCATCTAGTCAAAGTCAAAGTCAAAGTCAAAGTCAAATATTCTTTATTTGCATAGGCTTGTACACAGCACTTACAAATCGTCATACATAAAGAAAATATTTAAAACTATTTAAAGATAATGTATATGATTTAAATGAAATTAAATATATATCTTGATACATAAGATATACTAAAAAATAAATAGACATAATGCGATTCTACCACCGGTATCGGAAAGTTGATTCTGACGAGAAGATCCGGCAAGAAACTCGCCAGTTACTCTTTTTAATCGCCAAAATGTTTATTACAATGTTTTCCTCATACCACCTCCTACAGTCCAATACTCAAGATGAAGAAAATGTTAAAGGCTAAGAATGAGGTAAACCAGAGCAGACCAGTCCCCAGAGGCGGCACCTGTACACAAGTATGACGTATGTGTCAGCCATCATTTCACTCAACCATATCAGAGGGAATGTAATGACCCGCCACATAGCGCCACCACCTCAGGAACGTTTGAGCGTGCATGACCATTCCAATTCTCCTCATAAGATACAAAAAATAGTATGCATAATTAAATACTAATAAACTGTAGGACGTGGTGTACAATAACAGGTTGATAGTATCTTGTCAATTATTATTAATCATTAATAGTAAATGTACTCAATTTGTATATAAAATTAAATTCAATGCTGCAATGCCTAATTGATTAAAATTTATATAATAATAATTTCAGTATTAAAATACTGCAAGAAAATACAAATGTACAGGCATGGGGATGATTATACCCATGAATCCTTATCGTTGAGATAATCTACAATTTTATAGTATCCTTTCTTTATTAAGCAGGCTTTTACATGTGTTTTAAATTTATGAATTGGCAAGTCAATAACATTTTGTGGCAACTTGTTATACATTTTAATACTTAGTCCTACAAATGAACTACTAATCTTTTGGAGTTTTAGATTTGGAACCGCGAGTCTATGTTTATTTCTTGTATTAAAACCATGACATTCAGATTTTTTCGAAAAAAGATGAATATTCTTTCGCACGTACAAAATGCAGTCTAAAATATATTGAGATGCAACGGTTAAAATGTCAATGTTCTTAAACATTTCTCTAAGTGAATCGCGAGGTCTAAGGTTGTATATAAAACGGATGGCCCTCTTCTGCAATACAAATATAGTCTGTATGTCTGCAGCAGACCCCCACAACAAGAGACCATATGACATTATACTATGAAAATAACTAAAATAAACCAGTCTCGCGGTTTCAATATCAGTCAAATGTCTTATCTTCTTAACCGCATATGCGGCGGAGCTAAGTCTTCCCGCCAAGGCTGCTATGTGAGGACCCCATTGCAATTTGGCATCCATAGTGATGCCCAAAAATACAGTTGAATTAATGACCTCAATACGTTCATTATTCATGATGATGTTAGTGTTGACCTGCCTTACATTGGGCATAGTAAATTTTACACATTTGGTCTTTTTAGCATTGAGAAGCAAGTTGTTAGTGGTGAACCAATGGAGCACTTGTGAGAGGGAGTCATTTACGTCGTCGAACGTATCTTTTCGTCGATCAACATTAAAAATCAACGAAGTATCGTCAGCAAATAAAACTATCTCACAAAGATCTTGTGTAAAGTAAGGAAGGTCATTGATGTATATTAAAAAGAGTAAAGGTCCCAAAATTGAACCCTGGGGGACTCCCATCAATAAAGCAGCGCCTGAAGAATCAGTCCCATTAACATTTACTTTCTGAACTCTGTCAGATAGGTAAGAATTTATCAAACTTAATGAATTCTTTGAAACACCATAATGAGATAGTTTCAACAACAATGTTTGGTGCTTAACGCAATCAAACGCTTTCGATAGGTCACAGAAGACACCTATAGCATCCTGTTTGTTCTCCCATGCATCAAAAATGTGCTTGATAAGTGCAACTCCTGCGTCAGAGGTTGACTTACCTTTAGTGAACCCAAATTGCTTATTATGAAGCAAGTCGTTAACTTTAAAATGAGACAGCAACTGAACGAATATGACTTTTTCAAAAATTTTACTCAGTGCTGGTAATATAGAAACGGGCCTGAAGTTAGAAGGGTCACTTTTATCGCCTGATTTGTACAACGGTATGATTTTGCTGTACTTCATTAAGCTAGGAAATTGACCCTCATCAACACATTTGTTGAATATCATTGCCAAATGAGGTGCAATAAACAGTATTATGTTTCTTAAAATATCTACTGATAGTCCCCAAAGATCTTCAGTCTTTTTCATATTCAGCTCCTTGAAAGTTTTAACTATTATCTCCGGGGTTACATGAGTGAATTTGAAAGGTGTTTTACATTCGCCAACACTTGCTTTAAGCAACGATACAGCAATATCTGAACTCGAATCTAATTTACTTGTTGTTGACACTGGTATGTTGGTGAAGAAGGACTCAAATGCTTTTGCCACTTCAGCATCAGAGTCAAGACATTTGCCGTTGATTTTTAAAGAGAGCTTGTTTTGTTGTGTTTTATTTTTACAAGTCTCTTTGTTAATTACGTTCCACGTGATTTTAATTTTGTTAGTTGCGTTGCTTATTTTGTCTTTAATGTAGTTGGATTTCGCAACTGCACATACCTTCTTAAAGCACTTAGAATAATTCTTAACGTATTCAATAGTAGCGGGATCATTTGAACTAGCCTTAATATCATATAATTCAAACAATTTTCTCCTGCTTATATAAATCCCTGTAGTAGCCCAGTCACTAAATTTGTTTTTAGAATTATTTAATTTAATGGTCTTTTTTGTGAAGATGCCATTAAATTCCTTTTCAACAATTTCGAAAAGGTTGTCATATAACTGATCAACACTGTTTTCGTTACAGGGAATTGAGGATACTTTATTATAAATAGTATCTTTGAATTGTTGAACCCGTCTTTTAGTAATAGGCCTACACGTAAATATAGTAGGCGAATAATTTTGATGGCAGTCGATAACAGCCATCTGACCACTGTGATCAGAATTTATGAAATTTATTATAGCCTTTTCCCCTACATTACAATCACAGAAAATGTTGTCTAAACAAGTAGCCGAAGTGGGGGTGACTCTTGTCGGTTCGTTGAAAAGGTGATGCAAATTAAAAGACTTAAAAAGATTCAGAAACCTAATGGTGCTCTGAGAATCCTCTAGGATATTAATATTAAAGTCACCGCACACAATAACTCTTTTACTTGTTGCACAAACCTTTCTTAAGACTTCTTCCATGCTTGATTCGAATGAATCATAATTTGCAGAGGGGGGTCTATAAATGCAGACAATTATATGCTGATCCAGCTCTGCACAAGAAATTTCTATAGTTCGTTCTACAGATAGTGATTCAATGTCTTTACGTTGTTTACACTTGAGATAATTTTTTAACAAAATTAGTGACCCTCCTCTTATCGCAGAGTGTCTCGTGAACGAACTGATAAGTTTGTAATTATTAATACTAACAATTTGCTGTTGATGTTGATTTAACCAATGTTCTGTAATACATAGTATATCAACATTTGTTTCTTCTAAAAATAATTCTAACTCTAATTCTTTACCAGGAAGCCCCTGTATGTTCTGGTGAATAAGTTTTAAGTTATTAGGATCTTCCTTGGTCACTAAATTGCTAGAGACCTCCTCTATTGTCTTAGACTTAAATTTAAATGGCTTGGAATACTTTCCAAAGTCTGTTTAAATATTAGATTTATATTAAACGCTAACAACGTAGCTAGTTCTTTTTTCTCATTATAAGGCAAATAAAAAGTTTTGCCAGTCACTATTAAATTATATTTAATAAATTTATTTGTGTCAAAAAACACAAAGTTGTCGCTATGACTATTAACTAAGTTAAATAATGTGGTATTCAGTAAGTGAATACTATTATTTTGTTCTGTTACATATTGTTTGGAGAAAGGGAAAGCACAAATAACAATTTTTTTGACATTAATCCCTTTCAAAATTGAGAACCCTCTAATTATTTCTTTTTTACTTATATTGAGTCCGTTCCCCATCATCAATATAATAATTGTGTTTTTATTGTAATCACAATTTACCACACTGTCTATTATTTGAGTAAATGAAGCATTTGGCATGCAATAATTTGATACTTTACAGTGAAGTATTTTGTGTAAAAGGGGACCATAGCCAACTCCTATGCAGTCTGAGAATACTAGCACTTTGTTGTTTGTATTAACAGTACCAGTATTAGGCATTGTTGATTTCGGTATGACGGTATCCGCTTCCAGCCGGATGTTTGAAACATCTATTACCTGGTTCTGGGCGGCAGAGCTGCCATCCTGGCTGCACTCACCTTGGTCTGTGCCGCTGTTTATAGTGGGAACCTGGGGCTCGTCCGCACCCAGACCGCAGCTGCATTGGTCCATGTATCTGCTAGCGGCGAGGATGTGCTCATTTATCTGCCGCTGGGCAGAGGTGTAATTACCGGTCATACGTTCCAATGACCTTTCCAGACGCCTGAGCTGAGCCTGCAGTTCTTTAACATCAGACTCGTACCTTAGCCTACTTTCATTCAATTTTATACTATACAATTCTAAACTATCAATTAGATCTATCCGCTCCTTTCTTAAAAGTATGTTTTGGTGAAAACATTTTTTCCTTTTAATCAATTTATTGGTTTTCCTAATGTATTTATTTATTTTAATATATTTTTTAATTTTATTTCTACTACTTAACCTGGCATAATTATTATTTAAAGAATAATTATCAATATGGGAGATTTCGCGTCCAGTAGGGGCAGCAGGTGACCCGATCAACTCCTCATAAAGGCTGTGAGTATGTAAAGCCTCTTGACATTGTTTGTCCTCTTCGTACGATTTGATGGTCCTATTGGCGTCACACAGCTCCACTTCGAGGTCATGAATCCGTGTGAGTGACTGCTCGTATGTGTTCCGGCATTCATCAAAACTGCTGACTATTGAGAGTAGGTGGTCACGTTGAACAGTGACATCCACAAGCTGGGTATGAATATCTGCCATTTCCGTTTTTAATTGGGTATTTAAGTTAATTATTTTCATAGACTCCTCCTCATTCTCCTCACGTTCCCTAAGTAGTTGATTATTGTCCTCCCTTTGTTCCTTTAGTTCCTCAAGGGCACGTCTTAATTTCAATTCCAATTGTTGAGTGGTGGCCTTGCGAGTCATCATTTTGGTAATGAGCACCAATACTGAATCCTGGAATTATTTATAAAGACAGGTGTATAGCAATTATTTAGCTAAGAGTAAATGGTCAAAAAGAGAAAAAATAATAATTATCAACAACAATTTCTTTTAGTTATGTGGGATAAAAAACAGTTAAAATGTAGGGAGAATGAAATGAGATATTATTTTATTCAAAAGGAATACAATTTTATTTGGTCGTACTTCTAGTACCTACTGGTAGAAATCAATAGAAAAGACAGTTATGTAAATGTTATTGTCAGATTTACCCAAGCATAAGTATGCTTAATAGATAGGTAAGTATTGTTATGATTCTGGAACAAGAACGATTATTCAATACTTCTGTTAAGCGACTTTAGATTCTAATACGATATTAGCACTGAGAACTTGTAATACGTAACAAATGGAGCGGTAGATAACCTGTTTGTTATCCACTCGTAGGTAGGTACGGACCGCCCGTAGGTTGCCGTTTCGAGGTTATTGTTTGCACTAATTATAGTCAAACATTCGAACTGACGTATTTATCGTTACACATTGAAGAAATAAGTAGTTAAATTAAAAAATAACACTGATACTTTCCCGGTATATCCGTTGTAGGTTTGAATTCCTACGCGTTCACTTTGACAGATTGGTTGATGAACAATCTCCGTATGAAATTCCAGGAAATACTAAATCCACGGTCTTGCGCACACTAATCCTGGTTATTTATCCACTTAACTCAATAATTAACACAAATTTAGTACATATTTTGATGATTTACTTAATTTTTACAATTAAAATATTATCAGCTGGCGATTTGACGTGTATCGCTTAGTGTTGCCAGCGCAAAAAAGTGGAAAGACCACCAGGAGTTCGGACAATTGGTTGTAAATGGGTCTTCAGAATAAAAGACTTGCCATCTGGTCCGCTGTACAAGTCAAGATTATGTGCCAAAGGCTGTTCACAAACTTATGGTATAGACTATACAGAAACTTTTGCGCCTACAGTCAGGTATGATTCTGTCAGAGTTTTACTTTCAGAAGCTGCTCAACACAACTATGAGATGGTTCAGTTTGACGTGAAGACAGCTTTCTTGTATGGTGACATTAGTGAGGACATATACATGACACCACCGGAAGGTTTGGAAATCCCATCAAATCTGGTATGTAAACTCAATCGCTCACTTTATGGTCTAAAACAAGCACCACGGTGCTGGAATCATAAGTTTGACAGTTTACTAAAGAAGTTTGGATTTATAAATAGTCATGCTGATAAATGTGTCTATATAAGTAATGTAAATGATAATAAAGTATATCTACTTTTGTATGTCGATGATGGACTTCTATTTTCAAGCTCAAAAGATTCTTTAGATGTTGTCATGTGTGAACTAAGCAAGATCTTACAGATTAAGCAATGTGAACCAAAGAACTTTGTTGGACTACAGATAGAGAGATCCAAAGGGTGTATTTTCATTCACCAAACAAAATATATTGAAAAACTTCTTACTAAGTTTGACATGCAAAATGCTAATGGTAGTGTTATTCCAGTTGATACTCATACTACTCTGGAGAAAAGCTCGAGTGGACCAGACAAGAATATCCAGTACAGAGAAGCTGTTGGCAGTTTGATGCACCTGGCTATAGTAAGCAGACCTGATATTATGTATGGAGTCAGTCTGGTGAGTAAATATCTCAATTGTTATGATCACACCCATTGGAATGTTGTCAAGAAGATTATGAAATATCTAAAAGATACCAGGAATTATGGTTATGTTATACATCTGCAAATGACAACAATCTATTGGCATATAGTGATGCGGATTATGCCAAAGACACATGTACACGGAGGTCATTGACTGGTTACGTATTTATGAAAAATGGAGCTGCAGTAACTTGGGCAACACAAAACCAGCAGAGTGTTGCTTTATCTACTACTGAGGCCGAGTTTATGGCTGCATGTGCTACCACCAAAGAGGCCTTGTGGTTAAAACAGCTGTTAACGGACATAAGTGCGTTTCATCAAGATTGTGTGACTATTCATATGGACAATCAAAGTGCTATGTGTTTAATTAAAAATGTGGACTATCACAAACGTTGTAAACATATAGATGTTAGATATAACTTCATAAAAGAGAAGTTTGCTGACAAATGTATTGATTTGAAATATGTTTGTACTAAAGAGCAATATGCTGACATATTCACAAAAGCATTACCTAGAGATCAGTTTCAATATTTGAGAAATAAGATAGGAGTGGTTAAACTTAACTAATTTTGTTTTCTAACTTTGTTTACATTCTTATTGATCTCATCAGTATGGTTAATGTTAGGTAAGAGTATATCTCACTCATATTGCTTGAATATAATATTTAAACTGAAGTTATGTTAGTTATGTTAGCTCTAAAAAGAAAGGTTTTTCTTTGGTAAGAGTGTTGTATGTAATAAAACAAAAAGGTTTGTTTTGTTGTTGAATAGACAATGTCAATGTGCAATGACAGACGTCTTTTATAAAGAAAAATTGTTTTAGAAATTTTTGACACTGAATACATACCTACGACGAAGTTACGAAAATCTTTTACTTATTAATCTCAACACTGTTGGGTAAATACTGACTATATTTCCAATAGATCATCCCTTAAATAAGTACAAAAGTAGGTTACACAGTATACGTATAATAAGTCAGTAAGGTTAGTAAACATAATCTGATCAATACAGCTCACTATTAAGTATTCTGTGCTATGGTCTGATGTTTCCATATTGTCGTCAGTTGGAGCGATCAGTCCACCGGTTCACGTCGTTCTACTCGGCGCAGCACTCCGGCCGCAAGCTCAACTGGCTCTACAACATGAGCAAGGGAGAGCTCGTCACCAACTGCTTCAAGAACAGGTGATGATCACACACATACACAGCGAGAGAGAGAGGGAAACACACAGTCAGTAGTCACACAGCGAGGAGAGATACACACAGTCACTCATACACACAGTCATACACACAATGTCGCACATACACAGTGAAACACACAGTCACTCACACACAGTCCCTCACACACAGTCCCTCACACATGCACAGTCACTCACGTATACACAGTCTCTCACACCAACACCCAGTCACTAACACACACACACACAATCTCTCACACCAACACCCAGTCACTAACACACACACACACAGTCACTCAACTGGCTCTACAACAAAAGCAAGGGCGAGCTCATCACCAACTGCTTCAAGGACAGGTGAGGATCACACACACTATCATAGTCACACACACACAGTCACACATACACACACACACACACAGTCTCACATACACACACACACACACACAGTCACACACACACATCCCTTTAACCACGTGTTCTATCAACCATTCTGAACAACATTTCTTCAACAACTTTTCGAAATTCACACAATTTTTTTTTCAACTTCCCATACTTAATGACCAAGCCACGTGACTGACTTTGTATGGATAGATAATTTTTTTTATGAGAAAAGTTGTAGAACAAAATGAAGTTGAACAAAATGAGAATGGTTGGTTCGAAAGGGATGTAAATGTTCACAGATACCCGTTACCCGTTTGGCGCAATGGTTTGAGCGCCGGTTGAGACGCAAGGGTAGCGGGTTCGATTCCCGCACCAACACAAATGTTTGTTGATGAAACAGATATTTGTGTTGGGTCTGGGTGTGTGTGGTTCCTTCGTTGTTTCTGGTTTCCATAGTACAAGGGAAAACCTTAGTTTGGGACCAGGGCAATGTATGTAATGTTGTCTCAATCATCATCATCATCATCATCAGCAACCCACGCTCGTCCACTGCTGGACATAGGTCTCCTCCAATGCACGCCACCGCTCCCAACTTTCAGCCACTCTCATCCAGCTCACTCCAGCCAGCCTTCGAATGTCGTCATCCCATCTTGTCGCAGGGCGTCCAACACTACGCTTACCGAGTCGCGGTCTCCACTCAAGGACTTTATGGCTCCAACGGTTGTCAGTTCTGCGGCGAATGTTGTCTCTATATATTTATTTATTATTTATTTATACACCATGTGTATTTATTTAATGTCGGACAAAGATTGGTCGAATCGCTCCAAACATTGACCCATTTATTAATTTTGTTTCTTCGTCCTTACAGATACACACTGCAAGCGAGTACGTTCCAAATGGCAGTACTGCTTCAGTACAACGAGAATACAGCATGGACGGTCCGCCAGCTAGAGCAGCACACCGGCATCAAGGGAGACTTCTTACTGCAGGTGGGTGGACGGACAAGTGTTCGGGCGCACACGTGCGCACATGTTACAGTGCAACACAGCATGGACGGTCCGCCAGCTAGAGCAGCACACCGGCATCAAGGGAGACTTCTTACTGCAGGTGGGTGGACGGACAAGTGTTCGGGCGCACACGTGCGCACATGTTACAGTGCAGGTTGTTCACGTGACAATTCACTCGACACAACGATTCTCATGTTAATATCACTTAACAGATCATTTAACTGTGGGTGAGCCACGCTTCGGCATGAATGGGCCGGCTCGACCGGAGTGATACCACTGCCTCACAGAAAACCGGCGTGAAGCAGCCCCTGTGCTGTGTTTCGCTGAGTGAGTGAGGGTACCGGAGGCCCACCCGGGGGAAGGGGATAAAAGGTTGGCAACGCACTTGTAACTCCACTGGTGTTGCAAGTGTAAATGAGCGGCGGCAGTTGCTTACCATCAGGTGATCCGCCTGCTCGCCTGCTACCTATCACATGAAAAAAAACCACAGAATAACACCTAATTTGCACCCTAAATACCACTACATACTAATTTTACACTGAAATGTGGATGTTGAAAGTCGGTTTTAAAGTGTTAAAATTATCCAAAAATATCCCATACTTATACATAGCCCATCAAATTTTAAGTAATATTTATTTGGAAAGTAGTTGTCTAAACGCGACATTTCATATAGTAATTATACAAAGTTTATACGCCATGCGTAGAAAATACATAGCGGTGACGTCACGGCTCATAGCGTTGTTATATGAAGTACTAGTGGCCCGCCCTCACTTCGCTTCGGGACCGTAATTCAGAAATGAACAAATAGATGGCGCTGTGTCCAATTACATCGCGCAAGCGTTTCGTGTTTTCGGTTTACCTATAAGCCTTGTCGTTGTCTATAGAAGTTATCTCTTTATAAATAGTATAGATTAAGACAATTGTTTTCATCATCAGGTACTTCAAATCCTGCTGAAGGCCAAACTGCTTGTGTGTCAAGATGACGAGTCAGAACTGACAGAGTCCTCCGTCGTGGAACTCTACCTAGGATATAAGAAGTAAGTACCTGTGTGGCAATCAATATGGGTATTTCACTCGTAGAGCCCCCGCAGAACAGACTTACCATTGACATACTATATACGTCATCTCGCTCTGTAAACGAAAGTGACAGCTCTGGATTTGTTTACGCAGCAAGGTGACGTCACGATCGTAGAATAATATGGCGTCCTGAATTTGTCAAAACCGCGCGAAAATCCGCTAGATGGCGTGCTGTAGTACTGGGGTCCATCTACACCGTGATTGGTTTTTTTGAAGTGAGATGTCAAAATGTAACTAAAAAGCTATTGACTTTGAAGTTAAACAATACGGCATCTAGCGGACTTTCACACGCGATTACCCCCATTAAAATATACAAATGCAAAATCCGATAGATGGCGTTACATTGACGTGAGGTCCAACTTTGACGACATTGGTTGTTTCATAACATGACTTCATAATTTTGTCATGATACGTCAAATGTAACCAATCCACTCGTTGTTGGACCTGCCGTCAACGTAACGCCATCTATCGGATTATGCATTTGCAAACACCCTCATTAAAATGTGACGTCACAAAGTGAAGTAATTTGGCTTTGTGGCAATTTATTTGTTGACCAGTGATACTCGTACAAACTAATGCAAAATATACTGTATTACAAGGTATTACGTGTGTGTTTCCAGCAAAAAGCTCCGCGTGAACATAAACATCCCGCTCAAGACCGAGCTGAAGGTGGAACAAGAGGCCACGCATAAACACATCGAGGAGGACCGCAAGATGCTCATACAGGTGCGTCACATCTAGGGATGTTACGAATGTCAAAATTTTCCCATTCGCGAATGCGAATGCGAATGTTGACGCCGCGAATGTGCGAATGCGAATGTTAAGTACTTAAGACATCAGTCACATCAAATGTAAAAAAACAGCATATAAACCAATCATTTTTACTACTTAAAAGACAAAAAACATACAAAATGTACTGACTTGAAAGACATTCAGTAGTCAAAGTTTAATAAAGGCAAATTATATTTTAAGAACAGTCAGTGTCAGTCTAGCAAGATCAAGAGGCACGAGTTCACGCACGCACGACCTGCACACATTCGCATTCGCATAACATTCGCATTGATTTAAGCGAATGCGAATGTCGATGCGAATGTTAAAAACGATGCGAACCATTCGCATAAGCGAATGCGAATATTCGTAACATCCCTGGTCACATTACACTTGAATGGAAGAAAGAAAAGAAAAAAATATAATTTACTGAATACTTGACTGGAATAGCAAATGGAGACCCATCGGGGGGGAAGGGGATAAAAGGTTAGCAGCGCGCTTGTTGCATGTGTTCATGGGCGACTGCAATTGCTTACCATCAGGTGATCCGCCTGCTTGTCTGCTACCTATCACATAAAAAAAAATGTAGGTCGAATAGCTGCAAAATGGGATTGGGCAGGTCATGTGTGCACACATGACCTATATTCGTCGTATCGTTACGAATCCTACTACTATTATAAAGGCGAAAGTTTGTATGGATGTTTGTTACTCTTTCACGTAAAACCTACTGAATGGATTTGAATGAAACTTTACCACAATATAGCTTATACATCAGAATAACACATAGGCTACAATTTATAAAAATATATTGTGTGGATTGTCCAAAATATGACGGTAAGTGTCAATAATTAACTCCACGCGTACGAAGTCGCGGGCGGCCGCTAGTAAATCGATATCGTTTGGCGGAGTAGACCCTCAGAATGGGCCCTGAAAGATGGACAAAAATCGTCACGTCACGTCATCTTGATTGTCCCCAATATAAAAGACAAGTCAGGACAATGTATGAGTTGTTGTGTGAATTTATTTAATTATTTAACTCGTTGTTTTTTTCAGGCGGCCATCGTCAGAATAATGAAGACGCGCAAGACCCTGAAACACCAGCACCTGGTGGTGGAAGTCCTCAACCAGCTCTCTTCGCGGTTCAAGCCGCGGGTGCCCGTCATCAAGGTAACATCATCATCAGGAAAAAGCCATCACTGACACCATGGCCTCCTAGAAGACTGGCCGTTTGCTCGTCTGCCATCTATCACGTAAACGACGAAATGTGACGTCACACTAGGGAGAGGGAGGTCTCATAAATGTGACCGACTTTGACTGACTGAAGGGGGGGAGGGGGAACAAAAGAAGAATCATAACAATTTGTTTTTTTTTAAGGTGTTGTAGACAAGCAGACGGATCACCTGATAGTAAGCGATTGCCGCCCATAGACACCTACAGGATCAAAAGAACCTTCCCCCCCCCCCCCCCACCCCCCATGGGGGCTTCCGGTCTGCTCACTCAAACGACGAAACGATACAAGATAAAAAGTTGGCAGCGCACTTGTAACTCCACTGGTGTTGCAAGTGTCCATGGGCGGCGGCAATTGCTTACCATCAGGTGATCCGCCTGCTCGTCTGCTACCTATCACATAAAAAAAAGAATTGGTTTTCTATTGTGTCTGCTGTCTGGGCCTTAAGACGTTAAAATGTATTTAATAGCAATGTCTATTATTATTTCTTTTTCTATTAAATTAATTTCAAATATATTTGTTTATTGTCAACAGAAATGTATCGACATCCTGATAGAGAAGGAATACCTGGAGCGCACTGAGGGGGAGAAGGACACGTATAGCTACCTGGCGTGATGCGCGCGCGCACGCACCTAACAATATTACACGATGTAATGGACGATGTGTTTTATTTACCACCCCCTCTATAACACAGTATCAGTCTGTATAATGAATTCACACAACAGGGAAAATAGTTCCCAACAGATTTTGAACCTTTTCGATCACGACATAAGAGCGAAATCCAATGAAATTCTTCAATGACTCATATCCGTTTAAGGGTTAAATAGGGTGAAAGCTCCAGTAGTTGACCAATTAAGGCAGATTTCGATACAAAAAAATGTTTACTAAATATCTACTAGAAATTTGGACTTGATTATTGTGTACATTAAAAATTAGTTATTTATCAATATAAACTCATGAAATTTTAATTTAGTTTTACCATTATTTTATTATTAATTAATAAATTAAAATTTCAGCTAATGCGCCAGTAGTTGTCCAGAGGGATTTACTAGCGACTTTCTGTAAATTCTGATTGGTTGCTAGGCTGATTAGTTTTGACACATCCATTTGTAACCAATATGAACATCTGCTCGTTTGATAGCTTAATATCGGCGCTTAAATTGAAAATGGTCAACTACTAATACATGGTCAACTACTGGAGCACTGACCCTAGCTTAAGCATTTGTGTTACAGATGTCAGACTACAGAGAATAACAAATATAATAGGTACTTAAATACATAATATTACACCCAGACACTGAACAAACAATAGTTTATCACACGAATGTTTGTCCAGGGTTGGGATCGAATCCAGGACCTTTGGCCCATGAAGTAGGGTCACTACGAGATTGCCATCTGGCCAGGCAAATAATAATCTATCTGTACTCTAATTCATAATCATGTAAACTGACAGATGTCAATGTGTCATCCCCATACATTATCACTCAATTTGACACATGCAAAATGTCAAAATGCATAGAAACTTGTCATTTTCATCTGTCAGTTTACATGATTATGAATCAGAGCATATAAAGAAGGACACGTACAGTCGGCTGCAATTAGATAGCGACATCCAATGCTGTCAGTTCGGTATATACAGCCAATGTGGTAAAAAAGATCGATAAAGATGAAATTACGCACACATAGGACAATATACATACAGGCTAGACAACAAGAACAAACCATTTAAAACTAAAAAAGAAAAAAAATACAAAAAAAACGAAGAAAAAAAAATACCTACAATGCATGTTAGATCATCAAAATTACCCAAATTTTTACGTTGGCTAATAATAGGTACTCTACCTTCCACGGATGTATATTATAGCTTTGACAAGGGGGGGTCCCCCCTTGCAAAATTCCGTTCATGTGCGAGTTGACACGTGACAGGCAAGCGCAAAATCGGGGTTAGTCTAAAAGTGGAATACCTATAACCAAAAATAAAGTAAAAGTAGATTCCAAAATTTAACATGTATAACTGTTCCGCAAAGGACTTAAACAGAATAAAGAAATTTTCCCAGGGCTGTCAACAATTTGCTACCCCACCAACCTTGTCGATCCCTTAATTATGTCGCCCTGGGTTATAGCCGATTGAACCCTTATGTCGATCCAGACCTCAATGGGGGGGGGGGGTCCGGACCCCCTGGACCCCCCCCCCCCCCTTATATGTAAGGTTAAGAAGATTATTATAATTTATGACTCTACATAACATGCAGAAAGTAAATGACGTGAGCAGTGAGTCATAATATTATAATAATCTTCTTATCCTTAACCTACAAGTTGAGATTGCCGCTTTTGAAACCGATTACCTATTCCCATTTGTCCCCTCTGGGTGAAAACTGGGATTTTTTTCCCATTTGTCCCCTTCAGAGCCATATACAGAGGGGACAATTGGTACTTTTTTTTCCCAGTTGTCACCCCGCATCTCCGAGGGGGATCAGTTTTGACTTTTGAGTAAGGATCAGTGGCTCTGCCAACATTTGACCCCCTTTCCCCCCAATATTAGGCCTTCAATACCCTCGCACACTTGACGAAACACAAAATAATCTTAAAAACTATCCATAAAGTTATATAGGTACGTTTATTACGGTCTTTTCCTTAAAAAATCTCAATAACGCGTTCAAAATAGACCCAATCATTTAAAAGATTTTTTTCCAGTCCCATAAAACACTCGAAACATCAAGGAAACACAATTACAAGTTTATTATAAATCAAAACCTTCAGCGATTATAAAATAAGAACTTTGATTTATTCGTTAGACCACAGAACTATATCAATCAATCAAAGGTTTAAATTTTTTTTCATCTTAAATTTCCAAGCGAAAAGTATAGTACGCACACCGCAATTATAGAAAGGTGCATCTTTAACTTCAAGTGATAAGGTTGAGTTTCCCACAACAAGGACTGGTTGTACCATTAAATCAATCTTGAACGGACCAGTCATTACCTCTACGTTACCGCAGGGTAGTCGGTTCTGTGCCCGTCGAGGCATCAATCAAAACTCGTCTATTTTTCCAAAGCTTCGGATTCCATGGTGAATCTACCGATCTTACTTTCGTCTCTAGTATTTTGTTTTTAAGCAAATCGAACATACGGATAGCATACAGGGTGTATCTGTGACCATTTACATCCCTTTAACCACGTGTTCTATCAACCATTCTGAACAACATTTGTTCAACAACTTTTCCAAATTCTTCGAAAAATTTTTCGACCAAAATGACCAAGTCACGTGACTGACTTTGTATGGAAAGATGAAATTTTTTTATGCGAATTTTCAAAAGTCATAGAACAAATGTTGTCTGGAAATTAGTGGTCTTTGTACCCCCGTGACTCGGAAAGCGAGTTAAGTCGTTGGTCCTGCGCCTAATCTCTCTTTGGTCGTGTCACACTGGTGTCACATCGAATTAAGAGGGTAAGGGAATAGAGCGTGTTGCTTTGACCTAATAGAGTCTTAAAACCTACGGCTTTGTTAAAAATAGTCTCCACAGAATCCTTAGGACATTAAAACGCTAAACACCGGCGTTTTATTGAGTGACTGTGACTTCGACTGTTGACTACACTTTATCAAACTCACTTGACATTGGCAAAATTAAATGTGCCGTGAACACAATACAGGCCATAAAACAAAAAAAAATAGAGCGTGTTCTTGTGTTTGCACACACACTTGAGTAGGTATCCATAATTTTATTATATCCTGCGTACGTGGCTGATCTTTAAGATTGGCCGCCGTAGCGGGTAATATCGGTTGGAGGATTTATATTTACTAACTAGTGACCCGCCCTCACTTCGTTTCGGAACAGTAGTTCCACTGTCTACCAATAGATGGCGCTGGAGTTTGATTGTATCGCGCAAGTGTTTCGTGTTTTCGGTTTACCTACTTAAAGCGTGAAATATGAGATTAACCTCTTTATAAATGGCCCGCCCTCACTGTTTCGAGACAGTTTTGCTGTTTTCCTAGTATTTCGTATCGTTACCAAACCAATCAATAGATGGCGCTGGAATATATCGCGCATGTCTTTTGTCGTTTCGGGTTGCATATGCTTTGTGTTTGTGTAGCTACTATATAGAAGTTATTTCTTTATAAATAGTTTAGAAGATATAGATTTAAACATCCTAGCATTTAATCCCGTTTGTATCAAGTATTGTATAATAATGCAACACGAAAGTTTAAAATAATATAAGTAGTCGCGCCGTTGTATCAGGCCCGATTTGACAAATGTCAGACCTCAAAGCACTAGTGAGGGACAACGGTAAATTGCCGAATCATATGTCACAGTTATTTCCACTAAGGGCAGTTTCCCATATTCAAAAATATTTTTTTATATATTAGGTTAATGGGTTTGCTTCTGATCTCATCTCAACTGATGGAGAATGACAATGAGGTATAAGATGTAGCGTGCTTTCCCAGAAGAAGCCTATTTACTCTCGACTTAAAGACATCCAAATTGTAGTCCTCGGGAAAAACAGAAGCCGGCAAGTTGTTCCATTCCTTAGCAGTTCGTATTAAGAAAGAAGAAGCGAAGCGCGAAATTTATTTTCAAAATAAAATATTATAACCTTCAAGTGACAAATAACTAGTATTTAAAAAAATACGCGGTGAGTATTACCGCGATACCTTAAATCTCAAAGGGCGTAATCACCATTTTGGCCAAAATGACTTTTGAATGCTATCTTACTCCATTTTTTTTTCTCTATCGATCTGTATTATCAAAGTTTTAAAATTCGCAAAAAAGTGGTGATTACAGCCCACGTGTTTACCGTCGATAAACAAGTTTTTTTAGTCGTAAATACCTTTAAAAATTCATTATTAAGGTTTCGGTCGATACACCAGTTAAAATTATAATGATGTGAAAAATACTGACTATCGAATGAGGCGTATAGGACAGATATGTGTAACAGTGGCGTTTACGACTCGAGTTACTTTAAGAATTTAAACAAAATAAATAACTGTTAGGAGGTATTGGCATAGGAGTATGCGGTCCTAGCTTCGGCCGCCGCTTTTGCTGCTGCGTCCGCTGCCTCGTTCCCATCTATACCGATATGAGCCTTGACCCAGCAGAATTGGATGGATTTTTGCTTGCATTTAATAGCATGAACGTATTTTTGGATGGAGCACGCCATTGGGTTGGTATTGCTCCTGTCCTTGATAGCATATAAGGCGGACATGCTATCGCACAAAAGAGTCACAGCTTGGCATCTATCGTTTAACGCCTATTTGCATGCTTGTTCGATGGCAAATAATTCTGCTTGGAATACCGAGCAAGCTGGTGTGCAGACGGAATTTACGGGTTGTGTGATTCTGATTCCGTTCTGGATGGAAAGCGATAAAGGCTGCTGTACTCGTAGAAGACTTATTAAAATTAAGCTCTAGGTAAAAGTCCTGTCGATGCAGATATTGTTTATACAAATTTAAAAACAAAACAAAATTATAGAAATCAATAACTTTCGTTTGAATTTCAAACTAAAATGATTGCGTTTGTATAATTGAAATAATAAAATCGTTTTCATTTCTGTACTTGCCATAAACTTTGTAATAATGAAACTACACGTACTTATTTGTCTCTTAATTTGTATCTTCCTCATAGTGTTTTTACTTATAAAAAACCGAAAATAGCTTTTTAAAATGCATTTTTCTACAAGTTAACTAGGCTGTTACACCATAGCATAGAGCAGAATAGCCTTTTTTTCAAGTCGTAAGCGCCATTATACCATAACTTATTGCAAAACAGCCTTTTTTTTAGGTCGTAAAGGCCAAGTTGTCAATATTTTTTTGGCGTAATCACAAATCAGTTTGGCAAACATTGGTTGTTTTTTGAATACCATATAACTGTGTTATAAAGCTCTCGATACTCGATAATTACATCCAAATTTCATTTATATGGCATTATTACTTTAAAAGTTATGAATTTAATTCTTAGATTTTTTTTTTGTTTCGGCTCTCCTGAAAAATGATGATTTGGTGATTACGCCCTTTGAGATTTAAGGTATCGACCGGTTACGTCACTTTGAAAAAGTGTCAAACGGCGTAATTTTGTAAACGCGTAATACTGAGTGAAAATTTTACGTTTTCTTTTATTCTCAAATAATTTTAAGTAATAAAAGACAAATAATTAGATAATTAGGTGCCTTTGACATTATGAAATGAAGTTTTATATTTAAAAGTGTTTCTTTATGATTCGCGAAATGTATTCCTCATAACAAGGATAAATGCAAAATAAAAAAAAGGGTATTGTCAAATCGGGCATGATACAACGGCTCGACTATAGTATCTATTCTGCGTCTACGCATTAATAAGTAAATAACTCATCCGGGATGTTTACTTAGTATGCTGAATAGGTAGGATAGGTACTTAAGTACACTTAAGTACTATAAATGTGATATTGATCTAGTTACTTAAGTATAATTTATCCAATTATAATCCCCTTAACGTTAGGCTATGTCTGTCAATCTCCACGATCAGCCAAAGCAGGACATTTATAATGCATGCGTGTCTGCGCAAACACAATAAGTGCACTTTCCAATTTTCAGTGCGCTGCCAACCTTTTTTCTGGTTTTTTTAATTGATAGGTGGCAGACGAGCAGACGGATGGTAAAACGATTAAGCCCCCATCCGTAGCAGCATCAGTAGAGTCACAAGTGCGCTACCAACCTTAAACCCCCTTTCTCCTCAATTGGTCCTCCGGTACCCTCACTCACTCGACGAAATACAGCGCAGGCTGCTTCACGTGGTATCACTCCGGTCGAGCCTCTCCCACCCATAGTTGAAAACGTGTGGTTCGATATAAGAACATTACCCGTGCAACAGTAGGTACCCATTAGGGAGAGTTGGATAATACCGCGCGGTTGATAACTCCGCGCGTCAGTGTAATTCAAAACTATCCACTAGTTTGCGCTGTAGTGCGTATTCATCGAAGCCGGACATGCCCACACCCTCCCCCACGCACCGCCACTACGGCCCGCGCGACGACGTAGATAGCACGCACTCCAGAAGTTTTTTTCGTCATTGCTTATAATTTTTCGTATACTTTCCTTAAGAGGTAAGTAATACTGTATTTATATTATAATACTTTGATGCTATACTTTTTGAATGCTTTTGTACTGTAGAATTAATGTCAGAGTAAGTTTTTGCGTGCTATAATATTTTGCATATAATTTTGAGATTAAAAAATAAAATGATCAAGTTCGATAACTCCGCGCCGGGGGCGCGGTATTATCAGTCGAGGGCGCGATTGATTTAATCCCTAGAAAAAGATTTGAGTCTCCCTATTTTCCACAAGAAAAATACTTAGAGTTGTTTTTTTTTATTATTACTTTTGTTATCTACCAACTAGTGTGCAATTAATGTGGGCACGATTTTATCAAACCTGGGCACGATATTATCAGACCAGTTTGACAATACCGCGCTTTTAGCTATTTTCGTAAATTGAAAATAATTATTTTTTGTTTGAATTTTGTAAGCTCTTGTTAAACGGTATGCGTACCTAAATAAATGTCCTAAAAATTACAAAATTTTGTTTGTTTTAATATCAAACAGTTTCCTAATTATAGGTGAAATTCCTTAGGGGCTCGGTATTATCCAACTCTCCCCTACAACATTTGAGAGAGCCACACTTTGGTAGGTACCGTAGTGATACCACGGCCTCACAGAAGAGCTGTATGAAGCAGCCACTGCGGTATGTTTTGTCCAATGAGAAAGTTACCGGAGGCTCCATTTCGGGAAATGTCGTTAAAGATTGGCAACGCACTTGTGACACTGGTATTGATGTCTATGGGTGGTGGCGATCGCTTGCCATCAGGTGATCCGTCTTCTCGCCTGCCACCACAGAAAAAAGAATCCAGAACAAAAGTTCTAAATTAAATATAGGTTAAGTACTTAATTTAGACATTAGACTTAGTAACGCCTGTAGCTGTAATTGAGTACTAAGTTATGGACTCAATTCTTGGAAATGTAAATTATAGGTAATGCAGAACTAGGTAGTTTTCAAAGGTCACGCGCAACTGACAGTGTTGTTACTATGATATCGATAACGTTCCTTAGCCAGAAACAAATACCTATCTAGAATTTAACCTCGACGTCGTAATCCACATCAGGGGGTTTCGGTGACTTTTCAAAAGTCTTACCTACTGCACTAGAGACGTCATTTAACTTTAATGGTCACTAACTTAAGTATAGATAGTCTCTATGAGTTGAGTGTTAGAGTCAATATTTTTTTCTTAAGTAACATTTAACGTTATTGAAGGACTCTGAGTGCGGCAGTTTGACAGTTGGGCGCGTGGGGTGTCCGTTAGAATAGGCTGCATCCTTGGTCGGGTAAGAATTTTTCAATAGGATAGATGTAAGTACGTGTGAGAAGTACTTATCACTTCTTCATCTCTTCTTCAGCAGCATGTATTTGCCCACTGCAGAGCATAATATGCCTCTCCAATTTCTCTCCACTTCCTTCTGTGCGTGGGTAACTGGCAGTTTGTCCGCCAACACTCCTTCCGTCTCTTGGTCTCCATTCAAGAACATCCTTGAAGAGGAGAAAGTAGAAGTATCAGATAACAATATAGGTAAATAGGTATAGATAAAGATAAAAGACATTTAGATATTTGTTTCGCACACACGACACACATAGGACATTATACAAACAGGCTGCACAACAATAACATAACCACAGAATACTTAATAGTACTACATAACATTAAAACTAAAAAAAGAAAAAAACATAGATGCCTACAACAAAAACGAAGAAAAATACAAATAAATTGCTGTTATACTATCGATACTATCTACTACTATGGATAGATTATCACAGTATCTATCGATAGTTAATTTATCGACACCTTCCCATCACTAATACAAAACTGGCTGCACTTGGCGACAATGTTGTGACACTTACCCTCATAGTTTTAAAGATCAGAATCCATGTCAAAACCTTAGGACTTAAATTTTTAATCCACCTTTGTTAGGGAGTTTAGGAATACGCCGCCATTTTGTGTTTAAAATTTCAAAATGGCGTCAGCGATTTCATTTAACTTTCTTTTTGTCGCGGGAATTGTGTTTAAATTATTGGTACCTAAGGTTTTTTCGAAGGCTATCCTGTTTTATAATTCTAGTCTGATAATGTCAGGTTGAGTCTAAATAAGTAGACTTGGTATCTTTGAATAAAATGCAAGAAAACAGGTGACTTCTTAGTTTTTATTTATTGATACTTAGGTGGCAAACGAGCAGAATTATATCATCTCAAAGTCAAATTCAAAATAATTATTTATTTGCATAGGCTTGTACACAGCACTTACAAATCGTCATTAATAATGAAAATATTTAAAACTATTTAAAATAATGTAATATAATTTAAATGAATAAAAATATTGTATATCTTGATAAAAGATATACTAAAAAATAAAAAGACATAATGCGATTCTACCACCGGTATCGGAAAGTTGATCTGACGAGAAGATCCGGCAAGAAATCGCCAGTTACTCTTTTTAATCGCCAAAATGTTAGTTACAATGTTTTCCCTCATACCACCTCCTACAGTCCAATACTCAAGCTGAAGGAAATGTTAAAAAGCTAATGAATGAGGTAAACCGGAGCAGACCAGTCCCCAGAGGTGGCACCTGTTCCACCAGATGTGACCACCAGATGATAGTAAGCGATTGCTGGCACTCATAGATACCCGCAACATTAAGTGTAATCAAACTACTTCATAAATTTACTTTCAACAAGACTAGTACTACTTATGTATTTTTTGAATCTGCAACATAGCGAGCTATGTTTGGTATGGTTTGTGATTAGTACTTAATCTACATTTAGGCAAGCGAGGTGATTAAGCCTAATCCCATCCTAGTAGCAATGACTTGAATTTCCATGTTCGGTAGGCAGCGGCATGACTGTGCCTCGGCATTGTTGTTGTCTATGAGCGGGGTTACCATTTACCATCAGATGGGCCGCATGCTCGTCTGCCTACTTCAGCAATAAAAATATATGTATTGGCTGATACTTTACCTACTTTACCCAGAACTAAGTACAAGCGCCAAAATAAGTTTATACCTACAAATTTCGTAGGTAGGGAGTAAAACGAAACATGTAAAACGGCAATAAGTAATATTTCCCTAATAATGTAGTAGGTATAACTTACAGATTTAACTCCTAAAATATAAGGGCATGAAGTTGTACGTACCTAAGGCTGAGGGCAGACATGCATTTGACTGCATTTATAAGTATTTAGTTTGAACCCGAGCGCGCACTTCTGAATTTTTAAAATATGTACCTACTAAGGTTCTTATATGTACTTACTTACCTACTTACTACGCTGGCTCAGCGACCCGAAGTGGATCTTGGCCTCCGACACGAGAATTCGCCACTCCGCTCTATTCTCAGCCACCTCTTGCCAATCCGGCCTTTGAAGGTGACCAAGATCCTTCTTGACCTGGTCTTGAACTTGAAATTCCAACTTTTAGATGTAAAAGATGATATTGACACGTCTTGGCACCAAATTGAAAGCTCAATGAGAGAGGTTGGGCTGAAGGTCCTGGGCATGGACGTATATAAGGGGGGGGGGGGGTCCAGGGGGTCCTCTTGTTCTCCTATTGGTCTATGCGTTCCATGAAGTCGACTCGATATAGAAGGCGAAAACCGAGAATTGGCCTGGTCCTTACGGTGATACGCGCTTGGCCAGTCTATTTGATTCTTTGTTTAAAGTGTGTACCTATCTTTATGCCGTTCCTTGCGCGTACGCACTGCGAATATCATATGTCAGATCCCGCCAATGGCAGGCTGCGCCGGCGGCGGGTCACGACTGCGCGCGTTCCTTTTTTGAAATCTGACAGCATGTACGCTCGGACTGGCCTACAAATCTTAGGTATTGTATCCTTATAGGTAGGACTTATGTTTGTTTTTTTTTTTTGCTGGAAATATTTAACGGTTTTTTAAAACAAAATGGCGACGTGAGAACAAAGACTACATTACTAATAAGTAGGTACCTATAGGTACATAAAGTCAAATGTAGCATTTCTCAGAGTAATTTGGTATCTAATTTACCCAAATATGCAAAAAAACATCATCATCTTAGTATTTGGTCCCGGTTACGTCCCAAGCTGTCGCTTCGGAGTCTAGGGTCCACTTTCCTGCTACCTCCTCCACTTCGCACGGTTTTGGGCAAAGTGTCTTGTGACATCTAGGTACAACGATACAAGTAAATGCCATTCCAGTTTGAAGCAGAGCCTGCGCTGTGTTTCGCCGAGTGAGTGAGGGAAGCGGAGGTCCAATTGAGAGGAAAATGGTTTAACGATTAACCCCTATGTACCCTACGGGACCACCAGATTTTGTACTTCATGCAGTTATGATAATTTGAAAACTAAGTAATTTTAAAAAAGAGTTGCCTATACTCTGGTTTTTAATCATGTGTAGTAAACTGACAGATGAAAATGCAAGTTTCTATGCATTTTGACATTTTGCATCTGTAAAATTGAGAATTGAGTGATAATGTAGATGACATCATGACATAATCATGGACTTGTGGTATAGTTATGGGTTAAAAAGTTGGCCTTACTACTGGTGTTGCGAATGTCTGTGGGCAGCGGCAATCACTTACCATCAGGTGATTCATCTGCTATTCTGCCACCTATCACATAAAACCTTGGTATGTACCTACATCATGGTAATTTTCAAGAACCATACCTTACATACAATTTTCTTTTCGAAAAATATTAGAAATAAAAACGCATCCATCAATCGGTATGAGAACCATACATTTGGCTCCATACATCAAGAGGTTTGTTGTATAATTGCCCGGTTGGATTTTTCGCGAATCTAAACCAACTTTGGCCCTGATTGGAGTGCATTCGAAGGTTAGGGTCACCATCATTTATTCTCTCTCTCTCACTATATGGTACTTACTGTCGCAATGAGGTGGAGGCGGTATTGGTTTGAAATATATTTTATTGCTTTTCTGAAATTAATAGGTAGGTAGTTCAACTCTATAACTACCACCACCACAATCTGGGAGGATATTCCCTCCAAGTCCCTACTATAACGTGGGGTCTGGACCCTCCTTACTCTACTCCTCGCGGTATCAAATTCAAATCCGATGCGCTCCCGAGAGCGTGTCTGTTATTTTCAATGCATGGACAGATTCCCATTATAAAATCAGCCATAAACGGCGGCCAGTATCAAAGGAGTTACCATCGTTACAGTAGGTACAGACAGCCACACATCAGGTTACTAAAATGTGTCAAATTTCTGCAATCCTACCTGACTTTTATGTCAAACGCGTTTGGTTCAATATCGACTGAATAAAATTGACAAATTGTAGTAACCTGATGCGTGGCTGTCTGTACCTAATAAATAATCTTAATCTTAGCTGCCAAGTGACATATCCTCGGGATATTTAAACGGTTTTCCTAGTTCAGGCATCAAACTTTAAATGGCCAGACCATTAAAATTATCAGACCAGACTAACTGAAACATGATTTCTCAAGGTTACCTTTGTTCAAAATGGTTTTCGTCTCACCAGACTGAAGGTAGAATTATTACGCACATAGATTTTAATTTTACCTACTCGAATTAGAACCACCAATCACGACCTTTGACATGGAAGGTACTGAGCTACAATCGCTTTTATGAAGTGGGAGGATTATGATGGAATGAAAAAAAAACAATGATAGTCAACGTGGTGATGAAACGTGGGCATTTAAGTTAAGAAGATTTATTGCCGCACTAAGAGACGTCAATTAACTTTAAATGACACTTAATACCCTTATTTTATTTTGCAAATAATTTTTATACTTACTTTCTCATAAATAGAACGGCTATTGTACCTACTAATTTTATTCGCAAAAATCCTATCCATAATAAAAATAACTAGACTAGACGTTTATTAAAATAACTAGACGAGACTAGACGTCTACTAGTGCGCTAGTAGGTAGGTAAGTGCTAATAATTAAGTAGGTAAGTTAAGTATAAGAAATTTCGTTTTCCTAGGAAAAAAATAAAATTGGATTGTAGGTAGGTACTTACTGGATTATTTTCTTTTTTATATTTAGAAATTGTGATAGATTAGATAACACAACAGGTGATCTAGCGATCTTACTCTCGTCCTGATATATCCCTCAACAACTAACTTCTACCCACCCTACCCCCCACCGTGAGAACAGCTCGAACCACCCTCTATAATCAACCAATCGCACGCCACAATTACGGACAGACGGACACCCTGTATTACTAATTCGAGGTAATTAAATAGCGGATCCGTGGACAATAATGGGCCTAGTTGACCCTGGGATGCGCCATATAAGGCCCATGGTCATATTAAAATCATCAGCTTAGGTAATGTCTCCATCATGGACCATAGGTGTATCCAGTAGCCGTACCATGAGTTTGAAATACTATCCTCGCTATCGAAAACTATCGCTTTGTCTCTTTCATTGTGATGCATTTGAAAGAGACAGAGCAATAGTTTACGTTATGTCAGTTTTAGATGTCAACTTATGGTAGCGCTACTGGCACTTACTTATTTAGATATTTCACTGGCTCAGCGACCCGAAACGAGTCTTGGCCTCCGAAACAAGAGAACGCCACTTCGGTCGATCCTGTACTAGGTAACTTTTGCCAGTCCTTGGCCTGAAGTTCTCGCAGATCACTCTTGACGTCTTTCCGGGCCATGATCTTGGGGTCCCGGGATCGACACCCGTGTCGAGTAAATATATGCAACAATCAATCCGCATTAGGCAAGCGAGGTGAAAGCCTAATCCGATCATACTTAGTAGCGATGACTTGATTTCTATGATGGAGGCCTTAGCCCTGCGGTAGGACAGTATATCGGCTGATATTTTACTTTTACAACCAACAACATCTGATTAAGTAGGTATTAACGCTTAAGTAAATAACGCACTTAAAAATTCATCGACGGGTTCAACCAATCGACTTTACCTAAAGATTGTAAAAAAGAGCAATCAATAGACATGAAAATCTAATTTTTTCCAACTGTGCTAAGAACTGGCGGCATAAAATATTAAAAGACAAAGCTTTCCCTCGTTTCAGACTTATTTTCCCTCGAAACACTTGGGTACAGCTTGCAAAATCATTTTAAGTAAAATAAAAGCCTATATTTACTGTCCCACTGCAGGGTTAAAAGCCTCCGTCATAGAAAGAAATCAAGTCACCAACCCTAGACCAACTGGGCGTTCTAAGGTCGCAGACATAGCCCAAAGAATTGCGTGGCTCAAGTGGCAATGGGCAGGGCACATTGCGAGGAGAACAGACGGCCGTTGGGGTGGAAAGGTCCTTGAGTGGAGGCCGCGTGCAGGAGGTCGCAGCCGTGGCAAGCCTCCCACCAGGTGGACCGACGATCTAGTGAAGGTCGCGGGAGTCTTTTGGATGCGGGTGGCACAGGACCGATCTGTGTGGAGAACTTTGGGGGAGGCCTATGTCCAGCTGTGGACGTCTATTGGCTGAAATGATGAACTGGGGGTTTGTTATTAAGTTGAAAATGAAACAAAAATTCTCTACAACTGTCACTCACTCAGTTACTGGTTTCTTAATCCGTCTGTTTGCATTAAGTCGTCATTTCTGCTGACAGTACCTCGCCGGCCACTCGTAACTTATAATTTGAATGATTTTTCCTGGGCTAGGTAATAAATAGGTAGGCGAGGGTACCGCCAAGCGTAAGTTGGGCCCTCTGTATAATTATCGGTAGAAAAAAATATACTTAACCGTAGATATATAAGGAAATATGCCGCCTTTTGACTAGCTTAGTACAGGTTGATTCACGAAAGATGACCAATGACGATCGTCTACGCATGTAATCTCATGAAGTAAAGAGTTCAGACAAAAAATATGTTCAATTAAACGTAAAATGTGTTTAAGTAGTCTAAGCCCTTATAACGTGTCAAATTGAGAATGAGCCATATTCTTCATGGGATTACCGTATAATCGTCATACTTATTAAGTATTATTATGTTTTTTTTATGTGATAGGCAGCAGACGAGCAGGCGGATCACCTGATGGTAAGCAATTGCTGCCGCTCATGGACACTTGCAACACCAGTGGAGTTACATGTGTTTATCTCTATAATGTGCGCACTTGCACTAGGCCATCGCTGCAACGGGGCGTTGGTACCTAAGTAAGTAAATATCATTCACCATCATCATTCCAGCCAATAGACGTCCACAGCTGGACATAGGCCTCCTCAACGCTCTCCACACAGATCGGTCCTGTGCCACCCGCATCCAAGGGACTCCCGCGACCTTCACTAGATCGTCGGTCCACCTGGAGGCTTGCCACGGCCTCCTGCACGCGGCCTCCACTCAAGGACATTTCCCAACGGTCGTCTGTATTCAAATATCATTATTCCTTGAAAAACTAGATCCTTTCTCAAGAGCAATGTCCACTTTACATACATACATCTGTGAAAAAGGACAAAAAACTCAGTCCAAACAAAACAAGGCAGCCAAGCACCGAGGACGGTAATTTCGCTGCGCACGCGATGCCAACACGCACGGTTCGAGAAGCCTTCTGATCCTCACAATTATACCTCGAGGAATCGAGAATATAAGCACTTGTAAGTTGGGCGGTTTCGAGAAAACGTGAAAAGGTATTTAAAAAGTTTAAAATCTAAGTTTGAGTTTATTACTTCTGGGCTTTATTTAGCTAATCTTAGTCGATGAAAAAATACCTAGGTACTCAAAAGAGATAAATCCTATAGACACCGACAAGGATTATAATAAGTACAACTGAAAAGTCAAAACACTAGCGCGATACAAACGACGCCCAGCGGCATCTATTAGCAGAAAGTAGAACTACTTATATGTCTCGAATTGAAGTGAAGACGGTCCTAGACTATAGTACTTTTACAACCACAACATCTCATTAGTATACGCTTAAGTAAATAACGCACTCAAAATTCATCGACGGTTCAACCATCGACTTTACCTAAGATTGTAAAAAAGAGCAATCAATACCTAGACATGAAAATCTATTTTGTTCCAACTGTGCTAAGAACTGGCGCATAAAATTAAAAGACAAAGCTTTCCCTCGGTTCAGACTTATTTTTTCCCTCGACACTTGGGTACAGCTTGCAAAATCATTTAAAGTAAAATAAAAGCCTATATTTACTGTCCCACTGCAGGGTTAAAGGCCTCCGTCATAGAAAGAAATCAAGTCAACAACCCTAGACCAACTGGATGTTCTAAGGTCGCAGACATAGCCCAAAGAATTGCGTGGCTCAAGTGGCAATGGGCAGGGCACATTGCGAGGAGAACAGACGGCCTTGGGGTGGAAAGGTCCTTGAGTGGAGGCCGCGTGCAGGAGGCCGCAGCCATGGCAGGCCTCCCACCAGGTGGACCGACGATCTAGTGAAAGTCGCGGGAGTCTTTTGGATGCGGATGGCACAGGACCGATCTGTGTGGAGAACTTTGGGGGAGGCCTATGTCCAGCTTTGGACGTCTATTGGCTGAAATGATGAACTGGGCGTTTGTTATTAAGTTGAAAATGAAACAAAAATTCTTCTCTACAACTGTCACCTCACTCAGTTACTGGGTTTTCTTAACCGTCTGTTTGCATTAAGTCGTCATTTTTCTGCTGACAGTACCTCGCCGGGCCACTCGTAAATTATATATTTGAATGATTTGTTCTGCGGCTAGGTAATAAATAGGTAGGCGAGGGTACCGCCAAGCGTAAGTTGGGCCCTCTGTATAATTATCGGTAGGAAAAAAATATACTTAACCGTAGATATATAAGGAAATATGGCCGCCTTTTGACTAGCTTAGTACAGGTTGATTCACGAAAGATGACCAATGACGATCGTCTACGCATGTAATCTCATGAAGTAAAGAGTTCAGACAAAAAATATGTTCAATTAAACGTAAAATGTGTTTAAGTAGTCTAAGCCCTTATAACGTGTCAAATTGAGAATGAGCCATATTCTTCATGGGATTACCGTATGCGTAGACATTCGTCATACTTATTAAGTATTATTATGTTTTTTTATGTGATAGGCAGCAGACCCAAGGACACCTGCAACACCAGTGGAGTTACATGTGCTTATCACTGTAATGTCAAATGTGCGCACTTGCACTAGCTAGACCATCGCTGCAACGGGGCGTTAGTACTATTGTAAGTACACTATCATTCACCATCAACATTTTAGCAATAGACCGTCCCAGCTGACATAGGCCTCCCCCAACGCTCTCAACACAGATCGGTCCTGTGCCGCCCCGCATCCAAGGGACTCCCGCGACCTTCACTAGATCGTCGGTCCACCTGAGGATTGCCACGGCCTCCTGCACGCGGCCTCCATCAAGGACCTTTCCAACGGTCGGTCTGTATTCAAATATCATTATTCCTTGAAAACTAGATCCCTTCTCAAGAGCAATGTCCACTTTACACTACATACATCTGTTCAAAGGACAAAAAACTCAGTCCAAACAAAACCAGCAAGCGAGGACGGTAATTTCGGTGCGCACGCGATACCAACACGCACGGTTCGAGGAATGCCTTCTGATCCTCACAATTTATACCTCGAGGAATCGAGAAATATAGCACTTGTAAGTTGGGCGGTTTCGAGAAAACGTGAAAAGGTATTTAAAAGTTTAAAATCTAAGTTTGAGTTTATTACTTCTGGGCTTTATCTAGCAAATCTTAGTCGATGAAAAATACTAGGTAGGTACTCAAAAGAGATAAATCCTATAGACAAGGACAAGGATTATAATACAAACTGAAAAGTCAAAACACTAGCGCGATACAAATGACGCCCAGCGGCATCTATTAGTAGAGAGTAGAACTAATAATGTCTCGAAATGAAGTGAGGACGGGTTACTTAGATCTAAGTTTGAATGGGCTACTTCTGGGTATGCTCGTAGGCTTTAAATCAACTCAGTTCAGCAACAAAAAATACCGCTCACACCCTTACCTAGTTACCTCCTTACGCCACCCGGATTCTGGAAGGTTAAAGGTTCGAGTCCCACCTGAACTCGTCGATAAATTTTTAAGCGCGTTATTTACTTAAGAATATATTTCACGTTGGTTTGAAGATGAATATGTCCAAGACAAAGGTTATGTCCAACCGTTCTGGCATCTCATCACACGTCATTAAGATAGGTGGTGAGGCTCTGGAGTCTATTGATAAATATGTTTACCTTGGACATATTCTTTCTTTTGACAAGGAGCACCATAATCAGGAGGTCAACAGGCGAATCCAGCTCGGGTGGGCGGCGTTTGGTAAACTGGACGGACGTTCTTGAGGTCAAAGAGATCCCGCAATGCCTGTGAAAACCCGTCTCTATGACCAATGTATCCTGCCAACGATGACTTATGGTGCGAGACTAGGACTCTCGCTAAAGAGCTGTGCACAAAATTAGAGTAGCACAAAAGGGCCATGGAGAAGGCATACTCGCATCAGACTTCAAGATCGAGCTCGGAACTCTGAAATCCGACGCAGGACTAAAGTCCAGGACGTCGGATTGAGAGTGATGGAACTAAAATGGAATTGGGCAACATTTAGCTAGGCCGCGGTGATGGCAGATGGAGCAAGATTATGACCGAATGGTGTCCGAGAAACGGCCGACAAAGTCCAGATCGTCCGGTGGCACGATGGGTTGACGACATCCTACTAATCCTACTAATATTATAAAGGCGAAAGTTTGTAAGTATGGATGTATGGATGTTTGTTATCTTTCCACGTAAAAAAACTACTGATGATGATGATGATATTTCAAGAATTGCTAAGTATAACCAAAATAAAGCTCACTAGTGGCCCACCCTCACTTCGCTTCGGCACCGTAATTCAGCAAATGAACTAATAGATGGCGCTGTGCTAATTACATCGCGCTAAGCGTTTCGTGTTTTTCTGGTTTCTCTAATAAGCCTTGTCGTTGTCTATAGAAGTTACTCTCTCTATAATAGTATGGTTATAATCTCACAGTCTACAAAACAAAACAACAGGCATTCCTGACAGATTCACGAAACGAAAAAAAAGACCGTAACCTCAATTGTCGAGCAAATGGATTTAACTTTTGTTAGAAAATCCTTATAATTGCGTCTAATTCTTATTGCCCGGGGGAATGATTACGGGAATCGAACCCGCAGAATGGTGCATTAACTCTGGGAGATTAGATTTATGGCCTGTGGATGTATTTTTTTTTGTTTTTTGGGTTGTGATGTTTTGAGTTTTGGTGAGAGATCGGTGAATGTAAAAAAAACTTCATCCCCCTTATAAGGTCCAGACAGCAGACACAATGGAAAATCAATTGTTTTAAGCCTTTTAACAGGCTTTTGGGTCTGACAACGTTATTATAAACGAGACCCTAAAATAAGTGTGATTTTTATAAGTACTAATACTTCATATAAACGGGACTAAAACGCGACGAAATTTTATAAGCACATTCTAGCACTTACTGCTTACAAACCGAGGGCCGGAATTTGTTTTTTTTTTTTTATGTGATAGGTAGCAGACGAGCAGGTGGATCACTTGATGGTTAAGCAATTGCCGCCGCTCATAGGACACCTGAAAACCCATTAGAGTTACAAGTGCGCTGCCAACCTTTTATCCCCTTCCCCCCCGGGTGGCGCCTCCGGTACCCTCACCCACCTCGGCGCAACACAGCACAGGGGCTGCTTCACGCCGGTTTTCTGTGAGTTTTTTATGATAGGTAAAGGAAGGTAAACAAGCAAGCGGGTCACCTGATGTTAAGTGATCACAGCCACCCATAGAAAAAGCCCTTTTAGCATGTGTATCTAGAAATTATGTTAATTGCATATCTGCATAATTTCTAAATATCAGTTTAAACCATTCAAATAAATCGATGTTTAGTAAATTAGTTATGCTATTCGACACGAGATGGCGTTAGTATAATTCAAATACTTATCACCAGATAGATAGATAGGTAAAGATAATATAGAATTAGTAAAAGAAATAGATTAAGTACTTACATGAGTGAATCAACAGCAATAAACAGTACAATAAGGCGGTCTTATAGCTTGTAGCGACTTTTTCCAGACAACCAATAGGTAGGTATAGGTACTTAGTTACATAATAGGTATCACGGTCCGCACTAAGAACGACGCTATGACGGGGGGTTCCAGCGGCTCGTAAAATCAACTACGATGGGGGGTCCGAGTGGCTACGATGGGGGTCCGAGTGGCTACGATGGGGGTCCGAGTGGCTACGATGGGGGTCCGAGTTACTACGATGGGGGGTCCCACTGGCTACGATGGGAGGTCCCAGTGGCTACGATGGGGGGTTCCAGTGGCTACGATGGGGGGTCCGAGTGGCTACGATGGGGAGTTCGCAGTCCGCACAGTATGGTTCGGCGGTCCGCCATTTGGTGACCCCTGGTATAGAAAAGGGGGTTCTCTTAAAAGGATAGCCTTTTAAGAGCTAAGTAGGTTGATGAACATGGGTCGTATTCGAACCAATTTTTTTTTATATAGGATAGGGGTCAGACGAGCAGACGGATCACCTAATGTTAAGCGATTACCGTCGCCCATGAGCACCTGCAACACCATTGGCTTCACAGGTGCGCTGCCAGCCTTTACTCTTTAATAATACTAAGTACCTACTTCCTGTTCAGAACGTACGTATACCTATTCACAAAGCTATAAGCTTTTGTTTGTGCTGTGTTTCGCCGAGTGAGTGAGGGTACCGGAGGCCCACCCGGGGGGAAGGGGATGAAAGGTTGGCAGCGCATTTGTAACCCCACTGGTGTTGCAAGTGTCCATGAGCGGCGGCAATTGCTTACCATCAGGTGATCCGCCTGCTCGTCTGCTATCTATCACATAAAAATAAAAAAAATACCTATAAAGTGATCCGAACACCTCAAAAATAGAAGTCATAACTCAAAAAATCAAATTTTCGGGGACCGACGTCCTTGACGGAGGGGCCTGAGGCATTAATCACGATGTCGGATCGAATCCCGAATTTTTATTCGATATCGACAATTAATATGTCGAAAATAAGAATGGAGGAAAACGCGCATCAATTAAAATATTAATTGGGAAAACTGTGGAGTCGGGAAAGTGTGAAAAGATGAATGAAACTGGAAAAAAAATATTATGTTAAAATTACATACCTAATTTGAAACATACTTTTTTTTTATTTGTTTTTTTTTCATAATTCCAGTTTGTGATCACCAAACCGTAGTGTTAAATCTGTGATCCGTTGGGAAAGTAGGTACCTACGTACAGCCACACATCAAAGTATACACTGTCAAATTTTTTCAATCGACTGTCATCTTCCTGTCAAACACATTAGATTAAATATCAATTGAGGAAATTCGACAGGTTGTAGTAACCTGATGTGTGGCTGAATGTACAAGTAAAGTATCAGCCTATATACTGTCCCACTGCAGGGCAAAGGCCACCATCATAGTAATCAAGTCATCGCTACTATGATGGGATTAGGCTAATCACCACGCTTGCCTAAGCGGATTGTGTGATCACAAACCTCGAGCTATTGTTAGAAAATTCGAAACATACTTTTGCTCGACCCGGGAATCGAACCCGGACCTCGAGATCACGGCCCGGTAGGTACTTAAACCACTAGACTAACGGGGCTCTGAATGTACATACAAGTAACACGCTTCTGGTTATGACCGCTCCTGACGTTTATTTGTCGTAATTTCAGTCAACCAGATATGGCGAAAGCAGCTGCTAGTGTATCGAACACAATCTGGTTCATATTATTACACGTAGGTACCCTACTAGGCAAGCGTGGTGATTGAGCCTAACCCCATCATAGTAGCGATGACTTGATTTCTATGATGGAGGCCTTTTGCCCTGCAATGCAGCACTTTTACACTTTACGTTGACAGATCACCTGATGGTAAGTGATTGCCGCCGCCCAAACTGCAACACCAGTACGAGTCACAAGTGCCAACCATTTTACCCCCTGTTCCCCCCCAAAAGGCCTGTCGCGTATCCTCACTCACTCGACGAACACAATGCAGGCGCTGACAAACCATCCGAGCCTGTGAAGCACACGGTTTTTTGTGAGGCTAATGTACCTATCACTCCGGTCGAGCCGGCCCATCTCATACCGAAACGTGACTGTCCAGCGGTCAAAGGTTAGGAGTTATTTTAAAATTACTAAGCCTTCCAAAATTTCTCTACCATTACCGACTCCCAGCTTTCCCTGTCCCGATCGATTCATCACCGCATCAATCAAAGCATCTTGTGAGCAATAAATTTTATTTTTTCTACTACCCGGCTGTACCTTATCATTAGGCCCAAAATAACGAGGTGTATGTAATTAAAGTTCATATCTATTTGAATCTAGCTTGCTACAATGTTTTGTTCGAGCACCTTTAAGTATAGAAAAAGGGTAAGTAGAATTAGATTTTTAAAAATTAACATCATAGCCATAGACTGAATGCGTCAAAAAGACAGGGTGACACTTAGGGTGAAATGGCGACCATTGGGAGAAGCATTATGTCCAAGAATCCAATTCTCGTGCACTCGAATACGTATGTAAATCGAATAAGAGATTTCCAAACATTTGTTCATATATAAATGTTTAATTCGATATGTATATCGAGTATACGAGAAATGGGCTTCACTCGCCTAATTCTCAAGTTTGTGATTATTTATGCAAAATAGATAATACTTATATCGCAAAAACTTACTTTTTTTTGGATAGTTTTCATGCGATATTCCGCCATGTTTTCATATCGAAAATCACGAAGATTGGGGCTAGTAGTGCACTAGGAGACAGGCTGATGATGATGATGATTTTGGCACCAATAGAAATATTAGTATTAAAAAACCTGGAAATTATACAACTGTAGGTTACCCTGGTTCTGGATGCAACCGGAAAATTTTACGCTCAGATTTTAATGACTGGCCGCAGGCGCATTTGGTGGTGACCCTGCCTCATACGCCAAGGGTTGTGGGTTCGATCACCACTCTTGACGAACAAATTTTGTGTTTGTTCAGTGACTGTGTTAGTACGTATTTGTGTACGTATGCGTGTTTGTCTGATATCTGTAACGCAAGTGCTTAAGCTAGGACTTAGTATGGAGTCAGGTCAATGTATGAGATGTAGTGAGGATTTATAATTTAACTAGCTGCCCGCGGCTTCGCTCGCACCCCCCAGTACCATAAAATGAGGGGTTAGATAGGGGCAAAAAGTAGCCTATGTTATTCTCCATCCCTACAACTATTTCCACTTAAAAATTACGTCAATTCGTCGCTCCGTTTTGCCGTGAAAGAAAGACAAACATACATATAGACAGATGCAGTTTTCCATTTTATAATATTAAGTATGGATGTAATGTATCTATTTTGTCGATGCAACCCTGTATATTTTGATCTATGTTCTCAGAATCCGTCATGATGCAATGTGGTGCGGGCGTGTTGCACTTAAAGGTTGCACATTTAACGATTAGTATCTTGATTTTAGTTTTTTCTTATTTCTTTTGGACCTCCTTGTTCAAGCGGGGATTCCATCTACTGTTGTGGGCACTGTGGGTAATTGGGTTCATTCCCATTGCGACGTCTCTAAACAACCAAGTCTCAAGGTTATAACCTAAAAGTTACTGGAGGACGTCGCACCTTTATTCTCATCAACATTTAGAAATAGAAATAGAAATATTCTTTATTCAATTTAAGTCCTTATAGAACATTTATGAATGTCCAAATATTAAGTAAGCTACTGATGATTCGGAAATTTGATCAGCAGTTTTCAGTCTAAGAGAAAAGAGGGTTGCCAGGGGAGGCTGTACCCACAACCATGGACTAGGAATGGCTAGGGCGGACAAGCCGCTAGAACAGGAGGGTTTCAGTATGTTTCAAGTCAGAAAATTCCTTTTTTGAGGTCTGGATCCGCCCTTGCCTCTGTTTTAGCAATCTTAGTATGACAAACGTATGTACTTTGTTCTGATTTGTTTTTTATATAAGGACAATCAAGATGACCTCACTCCGCCTGATGGTAAGCTGGCCGTGAGATCCAAATCATGAGATTGACAGGCACAAAAGAAGAACAGATAAGTACCAATTGAATCTGTATTTTGTGAATGTAAGTATACTTCTTCTATTACTTTATTTTAAGGCGTCACCCATCAAGTTGGAGCCGTAAAGTCCTTGAGTCGGACCGCGACCTCGGTCCGCGTAGTGTTGGACGCCCCTGCCACAAGATGGGATGACATTCGAAGGCTAGCTGGAGTGGGCGGGATGAGAGTGGCCGAAACTCGGGAGCGGTGTCGTGCATTAGGTGGAGACCTAGTCCGCAGTGGACGAAGTGTGTGGGGTTGCTGATGAGACGTCACCCAAGGTCCAGGTTGAAAAACCAGCGCCCGCAGCAGCTGCTCACGGCGGCTGCAGCATCATGCTGACGGCTGAACCTTGTTGGCCGCAAACTTCTATGTTCCTTTATTTTGTCTTTTTGTCTATGTGTAAATGTGTTGTGATCAATAAATGTTTTTTCGTGTCTACTCTTCATCATCATCATCATTTCAGCCAATAGACGTCCACTGCTGGACATAGGCCTCCCCCAAAGTTCTTCACACAGATTGGTTGTGCCATCCGCAATCGGACTCCCGCGACCTTCACCAGATCGTCCGGTCCACCTGGTGGCGAGGCCTGCACAGGCCTGCGGCGGTCCTGCACGCGGCCTCCACTCAAGGACCTTTCCACCCCAACGGCCGTCTGTTCTCCTCGCAATGTACCCTGCCCATTGCCCACTTCAGCCACGCAATTTCTTCGGGCTATGTCTTCTGCGGCATCTTCTGCGGATCTTATCATTTCTGACACTCTTATGGTATTCGTTTCGTTCTTATATTGGGTAAATGAATTAAATTTTTACACCTCTAAAAGCAGTAAACCATCATTGGCTTCCTGAAGGCTCTAACATATATTTATATGTTTTTAGAGTTAGTAAAAGGTATTATTTATGTGGAAACGGTAGCCCGCGATGGGTGTAAGTACAATAATTCTTAAATTATTAAATCGTGACTTGACCAAAATTCCAGAACGACTAAGTCTGTCTTGTACGGTCAGCAGAAAAGAATAAATAATTTATTAAATTCATTCCGCACCGGACGGAATGGCACATTTTGTAGTGAGCCAGCCTCATACGCCAAAATTGTGGGTTCGATTCCCACCCTGGACAAACATTCGTGTGATGAACACTTGTGTTTGTTCAGTGTCTGCGTGTTATGTTACATGTTAGGTATTTCAGTATTTTTGTGTTCTGTAACACAAGTGCCTGAGCTACTATGGACGGCCCAACGGAGGTGATACCGCGGCCTCACAAGAAGACAGCATGAGGTAGCGCCTAAAATGGTCGCCGAATGATGAGAGTGCCTCTTACAGATGAGAGTTTGGTAAGGCAAGGTTGGCAGCTTGTGATGTTGTTGTACTCCACTGGAGCTGCAGGTGGTCTATTGGCAGCGGCAGTGGCAAACGCTTACCACCAGGTGGGCTGATTGCTTGTCTGCCACAAAAAACTGTAAAGTTTCATCTTCTAAACTGTCCCATTGCAAGGCAAAAGCCCATCATGGAACCAGGCAAAGGCCCATCTTATAATCATTGACGGCCGAAACGAGAAAGGGCCCGGCTTCGATTCCCGGTTAAGTCAATTTAGGAAACTACATTTTTTAAATTCTCTTGGGTGTCCTGGTTTGATGCCCCCAGTTAATTATCGTCACCTGTTGCTCGTAGTAGTACAGGGGTTGCCCTAGTTGAGACCAGGTTGATTGTTGTGACTGTCTGGCACATTTTAATTCTACAGTCATCGCTACTATGATGGAACTTGGCTTGATCACCACGCTTGCAAAAAACTGATATTATTAAAGACTGTGGTTTTAGCGACTGGCCGGTTGGCGTATTATATACAGGGTGTATCGTGAACAATTACATCATTTCACCACCTGTTTCTACTAACCTCCTGAACTATTTGTTCTTATGACTTTTGAAAATTCGCATAAAAAATTTTCATCTTTTATACAAGTCGTCACGTGACTTGGTCATGTATGGGGAGTCGAAATTTTTTTCGAAGAATTTAGAAAGTTGTTGAACAATGTTGTTCAGAATGGTTGATAGAACACGTGGTTAAAGGGATGTAAATGTTCACAGATACACCTGTATATTTGTGTTCTCTGTTGTTGATATCTGTAACACAAGTGCTTAAGCTACTTTAGTTTCAGAGTCAAATCATATATGAGATGTTGTGTGCTTTTGAAAGAAAAAAAATATATTCTTGCCTTCTCTTGCTATCTCTACTCCTGGCATGAGCCTCCGGCATTTTGAGCTTGATTTTTATACATTAAGTCCGTCCGTCGGTCCTGCTTAGAATCGTGTTTTTTGTTCGTTTTTTTTTCAGATTTTTTCTCGCAACTGTCGAATCTTGAGCATCCATTAATACTGCATCCGCTGGTATGCCTTCAGGGAATAGGATCTGGGTGTTAGGACCTGTATAATGGTTGTTAACCCTTGGTCCGTCCTAATGTGGAATAATGTATCCAAAATAGTATTTTTGCATCAGAATAAAAATTTTGTTGACCTGTTTAGCCGCATAGTTAGAGCGCTTGTGACGTAAGGGACACGGGTTTCAAGGGTTACAGGTAGGTACTTGTGACTCTATTGTTGTTGCAGAATTCACTTACCATCAGGAGATCCGGCTGCTCATCTTGCCAACCTAAAACTTTTGACATGTCATGAAATTCGCTTCAAAGCAAGCCTTACGGCTATTTTTATCAACAACGAGCAGCGCCCGCGACTTCGTCCGCGTGGAAAAGTAACTTTTTTTTTACCGCCCTTTTTAACCCATTACAACCCCTTTTTCGCAATAAAAAGTAGCCTATGTTCTTTCTCAGGGTCTAGTACATCTGTATACCAAATTTCATTTAAATCCGTTTAGTAGTTTTGGCGTGGAAAGATGTTTAACAGACAGAGTTACTTTTGCATTTAAAAATATTAGTTAGGATTTTTAACCGATAAACCCTTTTTATCAAAAAAAAAACGATCGATGGTCAAAAAAGTAAAAATAGCCAAGTTCGGTCGGAAGCCAAAAGGTTACGATTTTAATGGCGTCCATTACAGAAACGATAGATTAATTTGATAAGTACATGTTGTAGCCTGCAATTATGATTTTTAAACCGTAAGGAATTATTAAGTATCTCTTGTATCTTTTTTCGGTTTTGGTTTGAATGTTAGAAAGTGATTCATGATGATGTAAGATATGATGAAGAGACTATGCTCAGATTTTTTTTTATCTGAAAATGGATTTAATGGAAGTTTTTGGGGAGAGCCACGCTTCGGCTGAATGAGAATGAAAACTTCTCACAGAAAAACTCAGGCACAAATTAATTTTGGCCCAAATCCGAGTATCGAACCTGGGTCCCCAAGCGCATCCCAAGCAGTAGATTTAATGGAAGCTTTTGCCGTAGGAGAGCCACTCTTCGCCTTGAATGGGCCGGCTCGACTAGAGTGATACCAACGGCGTAAAGCAGCACCTGCGCTGTGAATGCTGTGATTCGTTGAGTGAGTGTAACGGAAGTCCAATCGGAGAGAAAGGGAGTTAAAGGTTGGTAGCGCACTTGTGACTCCACTGTATTGCGGTGTCTATGGCGGCAGCAATCTCTTACCCTCAGGTGAATTGTCTGTCTCGTCTGTCTACCTATCACATCAAAATAAGCCAAACCTACCAAGGTCACTTGACCGACTAGGTATATTAAATATAGAAGCTAATGAAACTCGGGACCATGCGCTGTGGAAATGTCAGCTGTATGAGAGGTACGGCAACAGATGCTGAATGACTGGAACAGGAACGAGATAGGACATATACCATCAAGAGATGGTCAACTCTGCAGAAGGTTTTCGGGGGGACGGTTGCGTGCGTTTGCCAAAAAGGCTTGACATTAGGACGGAGTTGGATTGATGTGGAACTGCCCGAGCGCGAGTCGCTTGTGCTGTGGTGTTTCAACGCCCCTATTTGGGGAGAAGTGACATTGTAGTGGGCTAAAGACACAGACTTTGTAGGAAAACGCACCGTGGAAAGAGCCCTTAGCAAGTACCTGGTGAGCGTCTCCCAAGATTCGGTCCGTATGCCGAGACGGTAGGAAGGACCATGGGCTGGTGGAGGGACCTGTGATCGACTAATATGAAACTTTTTTATACGAATTTTTAGTAGTCATAGAACAATGTTGTTCAGAATGGTTGGTAAAACACGTGGTTAAAGGGATGTTAATGTTCACAGATACACCCTGTATGTATACCTATAACAGTATTAGTTATATCAGTATCGTATAAAAAAAATCTAATTTGAATTAATGCTCTTTTATTTTCGTAATGAGTATCTTTATTGTATTTTACTATAAATGGACACTTTATAATTTGAACCCCTCTTGATGATATTTGTGAGTAATAAGTTTTGCGATAAACCGACGTAAATATTAATAAAAGTGTTTTTTTTCCGGCCATTTAATACGATAATTTTGAAATTAAATATCCATCAGACATGAATCGAATTTAATTAATTTAAACAATTTATGAAATTATCTGTTGGATAAAAGTAATAATCTAAAGTGATCAGAGAAATTATCACTTAACAGGTGATATTATTGAAAAGGCTTGAAAATTATATCAAGTGGCCTGATCTTTCGACTACTGGAATACAAGTTAATTTTGTCATATTTATGTTGACAATATTACTATAATCTTAAGCACTTGAGTACCTATTGAAAAAAATTCTACACCGTTGAATTTGAGTAGTTTTAATCCCGAAGCTTTCATAATAGAGTAACACGAATAAAGTCCCTTTAGCGTGTTATATCATACGAATATGTAAAATAAAATCAGCAGTTCCTTAAATACTTAAGAATATTCACCAGGCACATTTGAGTCTATCATCCTCACCCTGAAGGCCTGCTGAGATGCCGTTTCACGCCCCGCCTAAAAACCCAGGATTGTAAGAAGGAGGAAACAAATCTGCAAGCGGTGGTGATTAAGCCTAATCCCATCATAGTAGTGATGACTTGATTTCTATGATGGAGGCCTTCGCCCTGCAGTGGGACAGTATATAGACTGACGCTATACTTTATCGAAACCCGTCTTTTCCGTTGATTCACGGCTAGGGCCATGCTACTCCACCCCCTTCCCCTTGGAAAAATCCCATTGCCACTAAAAAATATAAGTTGCAACCAACGTCAATTTCCAAAATCGATTAAATGTAGCACATTTGTCAACATTTGATCGATTTGCACACATTCGATCAAATGTTATGTAGGTACAGCACATTTGATCGATTTTAAAAATATCGGTCCCATCAATATTCATTGCGAGTTACTTTAAAATATTCAAAATAACTCCATCGATGTCATGACTACGCGACATACATAAAAATGCGATCGAAACCCTAAAAATTAATAATCAAATCTATTATTTACGATTAAAGTTCAATTTTCAATAAAAGACCAAATTGGCACTTATGTCATTGTGCTCGGACGACGCTTTGCGGTCAAAGACTGACATAAATTATTCCTTTAAAAATAAGTCAATATTTCCGATTAGCAACAAGTGAAAATGAGCCCAAATGCAATTAGAATACAGTTTAGAGTAACATCGTCGACATTACAAATAAATTTATTTGAATCGCTTATCATTTGTATCGCGTTGAAGTCTGCAGAGGAAAAATGTCGTAAGTTGATATTTCTTTGTTTTTGATTTTGAACTTTTTTGTTATTTTTTTAAGTTTTTTTTTTTCGTTTTAAGGTTTTAGTTTTCGAGTTTTGGTAACTCGCTGCTACCTTACAAAGGCGTATGTTGGAACTCCGCCTAAGGGGTTTTATGTACGAGCTATGTTGATGACATATTGTAGGTATGCGTGTTGGATTTTTTTTATTAGAAAAGTAAAAAAAAAAGTAGACATGATATAAATTAGTTGGGATACGCCCCGTTATGCTACTTGGAAGGTAACTGGAATACCTGTTTCATAATTATTATTATGATGTTGTTTGAAATAATTATTACATTATTACTTATTATATTAAAAATCTTATTGGTGGTATCTAAAGATAAAAAATGAACAACATAATTTTTTGCTTCAATTTTTTTTGTTTACTTATAGATCAATAAGAAGGTTATCAAAATTATACCGTTTATTTTATTAATTAAGATTGTAAGATAACATCATAAATTGGTCACAAAATCAACAAAAACATAAATAGAAATACCACAGTACTTACCTATATAAGTAGGTAATAGTGACTTTTTTTAGGTATCGGTAGCAGACGAGCAGGCGGATCAACCCTGATGGTAAGCAATTGCCGCCGCTCATGGACACTTGCAACACCAGTGGAGTTACAGTGCGTTGCCCCCTTTTATCCCCTTCCCCCCGGGTGGGCCTCCGGTACCCACACTCACTCGGCGAAACACAGCACAGGGGCTGCTTCACGCCGGTTTTCTGTGAGGCAGTGGTATCACACACAGTTAAAACTGGCCGGATGGTGCATTTGGTAGTGCTTGACCCTTCATACGCAAAAGGTCGTGGGTTCGATTGGACAAACATTCGTGTGATTGGGGGGAAAGGGGTCAAAAAACGGCAGCGCATTTGTACTCTACTGGGTTTTGCAGGTGTCTTTCGCTTACCATCAGCTGTTGATCCATCTGCTCGTCTGTCACTTATCATCAAAAAGACCTAGTATAGTTACAGAATTTATATAAAAAAAGACCTATTTAAAGTTTTTTATTCTTTATAAGTCACCGACGTAGCCCACCGAATTAGCAAACTGAAGTGGCAGATGGGCTGGTCACATTAGCCGCAGAAATGACAACCGTTGGAGCCGGTAAAGTCCCTTGAGTGGAGACCGCGCTCGGTAAGCGTAGTGTTGGACGCCCTGCTACAAGATGGGATATGACATTCGAAGGCTGGCGGGTGGGCGGCTGGATGAGAGTGGCTGAAAATCGGGAGCAGTTGTGGCATTAGAGGAGACCTATGTCTAGCAGTGGATATGAGTGTTGGTTGCTGATGATGATGACCTAGCTTGAAACTGATTTGCCCCCCCCCCTGGCCCAGAAACCTGGGTACACCCAGACCCTATCACATAAATAATAAGCAAATAGTAGCTGAGGCACGAAATTATAGCGAGGACCGTTATTTTTGCGCACTTGTAAAAAAGAAGCTTTCTATCAAATTGGTTTCTGCGCACTCAAGGTCATAACTACATTTCTTGCCCCGGACTATACTTACTAATAACCTTTTTTAGGTTAAGCTAATTCAGAAGCTCAGCTCAATAAGCTTACATTGTATTATTATAAAAGCTCACGATACAGCCTCAAATTGGCTTGTAAAGAAAGTTCCCGAAAGCTCCTTAACAATATTGTAGTATAACGATTAGACAGGATGGTTTGGTGGATTTGGTGGTAGTTTAATTTTGATTTTGGACAGTTTCTCGTTTATAATAATCAGGTGATCCGTCTGGTCATTTGCCACATTTCACATGTTCCCGGGAGAAAAAATTGTCTGAAACCACACACTATGCGCGATCATTGGGGTTCGATTTTTTCGAGTATTAACTATTTTTAAACTTTGTTGGCTTTGATGGCGCAGTGGCTAAGGTTCACTCGAAGCGCGAAACGTCCTGGGTTCGATCGGTCAAGTCTATTTAGAAAAACTACTTTTTCTAAGCTACTTTTTTTTACTGGGTCTGGGTGTTCTGGGTTGACGCCCCTAGTTAATTATCATCACCTGGTACTCATAGTACAGGGGTTGACCTATTTTGAGACCAGGTTGATTGGTGTGATTGTCTGGCGCATTTATTTATTTATATTTAGGTATTTATTTATTACTTACGTAACCTATTGCTGTGTCTCTTTCAAATGCATTGCAATGAAAGAAACAAAGCGATAGATTATGATAGCGAGGATAGTATTTCAAACTCATGATAAGGCCACTGATGGAAAGTGGCAACGAAGTCTAGGATGACACACGTTTGCCTAGAAGATACCTATTCACTTCTTGTTTTTTACTCGACTACGGCAAAGCAAGGAGGGTTATGATTTTGACAGGCTATGTATGTATGTATGTATGTATGTATGTTCATCTGTTTCCACGTAACGTCTAACTACTAATCAGAATTTCGACAAATGGCATATAATTTTTAAGCGTCTTAATATTGTCCGCTGGTTATAGGCTATATGAATTTTCACATAATCTAATGTGGCGCCCTCTAGCGGACAAAACAAACAGAGTAAAAAAATAAACGTTATGATAAATATTGCCGTGTTTGGTATCATTTGAAAGCGCTTGACTTGTACATTTTGAATATATATACATTACTAGCACTTGGACACCAAAATAGTACAAATAAACAAAAAGTAAAAAAACTAAAACCCAACTTTGACAAAAAACGACGCTGAAAAAGTATAAACAAGCCTTCGTTGTCAATTTATGTGGATTTCCAAACATGAAAATTATCTCTACATAGTGAATATTGCATACCTACTTCAGAATTGTATGACATTATTGTAAATTGACAAACGAAGGCTTGTTTATACTTTTTCAGCGTCGTTTTTTTGTCGTAGTTGGGTTTTAGTTTTTTTTACTTTTTTTTTTCTATAGATAGTGGTTTACACTTTTAAGTTTAATTGTTACTTAGTGCCAAAACCTTCACCCAAGCTCACGGAATCTAAACCGGCCATTTAAGGTGGACTTTTTGTTCGTTCCCAAAGTTTATCTGCTGCATCTAATCACGGTAGTCCGCTGCTGTTCCCCGAAACGCGTAATTACATCGGCGGGCATGCGCCTGCGGCGGGTGTACTCCAATGGCGCCGACACAAGTTTTTTTAGAGGCTCAATATATCGAAAATCAGAACGCACCGATGATGATCTAGTACAGTGGTTCCTAACCTGTTAATTTTTTTTTTATGTGATAGGTAGCAGACGAGCAGGCGGATCACCTGATGGTAAGCAATTGCCGCCGCTCATGGACACTTGCAACACCAGTGGAGTTACAAGTGCGCTGCCAACCTTTTATCCCCTTCCCCCAGGTGGGCCTCCGGTACCCTCACTCACTCGGCGAAACACAGCACGCTTCGGCATGAATGGGCCGGCTCGACCGGAGTGATACCACTGCCTCACAGAAAACCGGCGTGAAGCAACCTGTTCAATGTCACTACCCCTAAGTTCCCTAAATTGGTTTCACTCAACGCGCATCTCATGTTATACACAACATTCAGACGGTGTCTGGCTTTTGTTCTTAATGTAATAACAGTTGAGAAATCTTTCACATCTCTGTAGGTTGTAGGAAATGGAATCAACATTGCTATTTTAATTCTATTTCGTGCCATCCCGTGCTACCACCCCGCAAGAATCTATGTTTTAGAAACCATTGGCGTCCCAGATCAGCAAAAGTATGTTTCAAATTATTTCGGGTTTGTGATCACCAATCCGCGCGACATAGCCCACCGAATTACTGGCAGTGAGCAGGTCACATTAGCCGCAGAACTGACAGCCGTTGGAGCAGTAAAGTCCTTGAGTGAAGGCCGCGACTTGGTAAGCGTAGTGTTGGACGCCCTGCGACAAGATGGGATGATGACATTCAAAGGCTGGAGTGGGCTGGATGAGAGTGGCTGAAAATCGGGAGCAGTGGCGTGTATTAGAGGGGGCCAATATCCTGCAGTGGACGAGTGTTGCTGATGATGATGAATTCTTTTGCTTTTTTAGCGATTTTCCCGAGTTCAACCCATTTTCGCCCCGATTTGGCCTCCGGTTCATTCCCCCTATCTGCTCGAAAACACCATCGTTGGCAGTTATTAATAGGTACCACTTTCTTCAGATGAGATATTAATAGAAAACGTACAATTTCAAGTAGAACAAAACACAGGACACAGAACACAGGTGCCTTAATTTCCCTTAATTCCTCTTTCAGACTTCGAGCTGACACTGAGAATTTCTGAACAGCCAAACTCCTACAAATTTTTGGTCCGAACCGGGGATTGAACCTGAGACCCCAACCACAGCCATCACTTTCAAGTGCGACCCACTACTCACTGCGCCACCGAAGCAGTCAATCATCTCCTAAACCTATACTCTCATTCTTAATCATGTAAAGTAAACTGACAGATGAAAATGACAAGTTTCTATGCATTATGACATTTTGCATGTGTCAAATTGAGTTATAATGTATGGGGATGACACATTGACATCTGTCAGTTTACTTTACATGATTATTAAACAGAGTATAGTGTCGTATTAAATGGAAAACGCTCCACTAGGCGCTAAAGCATACCCACACGCTTCGTATTTTTCAGAAACACTAACTATATTATAATGATGATATTATTATTGCTTCAAATTAATAAGTCTTAAGAATTTTTAACTGCTTTTAAGTATATTTTATGATCATTGTTAAACAAATAAAAGCTCAAGACAAATGGCTGTAAAATACGCTCGAATGCTGAAATAATCAGTATTTTTTTAATGTTTCCAGCGATATAGTCCGAGGCAAGAAAGTGTAGTTATGACCTTGAGTGCGCAGAAACCAATTTTGATAGAAAGTCTTCTTTTGTACAAGTGCGCAAAATAACGGTCATCGCTATACTTTCGTGCCTCCAGCTATACCTAGGACGACCAACAGGGCGTCGACCCATCGGTCGGTTCTGTAGCACTACCATGAGTTGACATCGAAAACTGACATAACGTAAGCTATTGCTCTGTCTCTTTCAAATGTATCAGAATGAAAGAGACTAAGCGATAGTTTTCGATAGCGAGGATAGTATTTCAAACTCATGGTAAGGCTACTGGTATGTTTTCTTCACGAGACGATCCTCGTCCAGTGTCTCGAGGTGGCCAAGCGAAGACGGAGCGTCTTGGTCTCACCGATGATATGAGGCCAAGACTCGTTTCGGGTCGCTGAGCCAGTGGAGTAAGAGTAGGTAGGTAAGTATTTGATTATCCTCGCATCTTTTTGCCCGCGGCTTCGTGGGGGTGAGAAAGGGGCAAAAAGTAGCCTATGTTACTCTCCATCCCTTTAACTATCTCCACTAAAAAAATCACGTCAATTCGTCGCTCCGTTTTGGTGTGAAAGAAATACAAACATACAGACAGACAGGCAAACAGACACATTTTTTTTAGGCAGTAATAATATTATAAATGGGAAAATTCCTCACAGAAAACCGGCGTGAAGCAGCTCCTGTGCTGTGTTTCGCCGAGTGAGTGAGCTGTACCGGAGGCCCATCGGGGGGGAAGGGGATAAAAGGTTAGCAGCGCACTTGTTGCATGTGTTCATGGGCGGCGGCAATTGCTTACCATCAGGTGATCCGCCTGCTCGTCTGCTACCTATCACATAAAAAAAAAATTTGTAAGTATAAGTATATAGTATCTTATAAGTAAGTAGTATGGATGGATACGAGGTGACAGTAAAAATACTGATTATTTTACACAAGATAGCCGCCATTCAATGGAGTAAACTGTTAAAATTAAAGGAAAATCTATTTCTACATTGTATTGTTTTTTTGTCACAAGAATCCAAGATGGCAGCTCACCCTTATGAGGGGAGTTGTGGGCAGAACTAGTCGCCCCGTTTTTATTAAATTATTCATACACAACTTTGTACATAACGTTTTTACATTACTTACCAATAAGAGAGGGAATGAGTAGGTATTTAAATTGAAAAAAAGTGATTGGAAATTTCTTGGGTAAGGGTGATTGAAAATGTATAAACGTTTGAAGTGATTTTGAAGACATAAATTCGTATTCACATCATCATTGTACATGGGAAGTCTTTGGTAGTTTTAGTGTAATAAATAAAATAAATTCACACATCTCATACATTGACCTTGACTCCGTACAAGAGTAGTTAAGTCTTGTCTTCAGAGATCTGCACTGCCTTATAGTCTAACCCTTGTAATTCGCTGTATTATTCCTCCCAAGGCTGTCTGGTAGAGATTTTTGCAATAAAGAGTATCTATCTAACTATCTGACAACAGAGGATCACAAATCACAAATATATATAGAGACTTGTGTAAATACATACACATACTTATTAGGTACACTCCGATGTTAAACTTAAATACCTACACATAAGTACTTATGACACCAGACACTGAAAAGACAGTATTCATCATACGAATGTTTGTCCAGGGTGGGGATCCAAACCACGACTTTTGGCGTATGATGCAAGGTCACTTCCAAATGCGCCATCGAGCCAGTTCTTTACTTCTTCAGTCGACTTACTGTCAAACACATTAGGTTGAATATTAATTGAGGAAATTTGACAGGTTGTGGTAACCTGATGTGTGGATGTCTGTACTTATTATTTACTATTTTTCCAAACCAGATCTATACATTTATAAACTTATTTGTATTTGTGACTATCTTTCTGAAAAACCCAAAGTGCTTAAATATTCATAACGCCACTCAGGGACATCAATTTAATCAATTTAAAAGCTCTACTTAATTGAATTAATTAATCAACTGAATGAATTTACTTACAAATCGTTGATAAATGTTTACCATATGAAATTATAGAAGAAAAATAAAAAGATTATAAGTAATTGAAACAGGTAAAGTATTTGAAAAAAGGTATGATTGTATCAAATTATTTTGATAAAATTATATGTTTTGACATTCATGTGTTCTGTATGGAGAGTTTCTGTAACTTGAATTATTATTAATATTTTTTCTTTTTCTAGTTTAATAGGTTTAAGTATCGAATCGTGATCTGTTAAATTCGCGGGTCGATTACGAATTTTCCGAACACATAGCTCGGGTTTGTGATCACCAATCCGCATTAGGCAAGCGTGGTGATTAAGCCTAATCCCATCATAGTAGCGATGACTTTGATTTCTATGAAAGAGGCCTTTGCCCTGCAGTGGGACAGTATAATATACGTTGATAGTTGTTTATATCAATTTAGCTTAGTGTTGGACAAATATGTGGTAGAGCCTACACTTCGGTATGAAACGCCTTGATCAATTCTAGCGTGAAGAAACTTCTGCACTGTGTTTTGACGCAATTAGGGGATAGGAGAGTTAAAAAGTAGGCAGCGCCTTGTGGCTCTATTCGATTTTCAAGAAAAGTTTACTGTACTCATCTGTACAACATCTGTATTTTTGGTGCAAAGATAATTTTCTTCTATTCTATTACTGTTGGGTGTCCGTCCATGAGTTGGGGCAATTGCTTATCAGGTAGTCTATCTGCTGGTTTGCCATCTATTTCATAAAATAAAACCTAGGTACCTAGTTCAGTGAAAAATCGTGTCACATGAAAAGAAGGTCGTATATTCAAATCAGAGCCCCTCTGCTCTTTTTAAATCTGTTTTTATATGATAGGTAGCAGACGAGCAGACGGATCTCCTGATAGCCGATTGTCGTCCGCCGCCAATAGACAATCAGAACACTAGAGTCTAGTCACTAGATCTCAAGTGCGCTGCTAACCTTTTCCTTTCCCCCCGAATATGGTACAATAACCCCGATTAGATTTCAACTAAACAATAAAATACATATTTACTTAAAATATTAAATCAATAACAACAAAACAATGCCTAAAACAACTAAACCCATTATAACCTAAAAACAGCGCGCAACAAATAATTTAGTTCATCTACTCGCCAACAGATGGCGTTACCCGTCCCACCATAACCACCGGCGCCATTATAATTATGCTTACGACGAAATTGCATTTTCTCTCGGCCATTTAGCCGTAAGAACTCGACGTAGCCACTATTAATAATTAATTAATCATTTAATCAACCTTGTATTAAGTTATTAGCGACTGCCTATTACAGAGATTTCAGCTTTGTTTAGTAGAGGAAAGTATGTTTTGAGTTCAGTGGTGATTTTTGTAAATTAAGTGCTAACTGGGTTTTTAGGTTAGTTTTAGGATAGGTTCTTGAATTAAAACTGGGGTAATGTCCTATTTTATGAAACAGTGGCGCGATTTAAAAAATGATCAGGGGGACATTTCACGTGCATTCGACATTGAAGTCGAATTTAAAGATTTCATACATTCGTCCATACAAATTTTGAATTCGACTTCAATGTCGAGTTCATGAGAATTGCTACCCTGTCGTTGAACTAGCTTACCTACTCGGTATCTTATCTTAAATAAAATGCTTTTTTATCTAGATTAATTTAATAATAAAATAGGTATTCTATTTTTTTATCGCGGAGCAAAAATTGTTAGCATTACAAAAATATTAATGAATGAAATACGCTACCGACTGTTATTCTTTACTTATAAGTTGAAGGGTGATACTTACCTACTGTCATAAGTCTTTGCATTCATTACTTAAAGTTGAAGGTGAACTCATAACATAGCCCGTACATAAAAGTGTGAAAAACACATCTCTCCTCCTGCCATATATTATTTTTAACAACCGACTTATTTCCCATAATTGTGAAGACACGATGCTAAACGATTATCGAATTAATAAAACTGTCCACAGAGTTATTCGGAATATGTCGTATGTTACCTCAAGATGGACATTCCATTGTTTAATAAATTTCTCATGATAAAATATCGCATTCCTTTTTGTGAAAAAGGATGTAAAGAAACTTAAATGTTTGTTCAAATTATTACTTAAGTGCGATAGTGAATTGTCTTTCTTTTCTTTCAATTGTCTTTTGACAATTTAAACTATTATTTTTTTCAAATTCAAATATGTATTTCAAATGATTCTTTATTCTGTAGCTAGTATTACCCGCGACTTCGTCCGCGTGGAATAGTATCTTTGGGTAGAATTATTAGTTATTTAATAATTTTCACCCCCCCCCCCCCCCCTTTTAACTCCTTATAACCCCCTTTTCGCAATAAAAAGTAGCCTATGTTCTTTCTCAGGGTCTAGACCATCTGTATACCAAATTTTATTCATTCTGTTAAGTAGCTTTGGCGTGAAAGAGTAACAGACAGACGAAGTTACTTTCGCATTTATAATATTAGATACTTAGTTAGGATTAGGATTAATTTCACAATATACAGATAACTTTTGCTTACCCACTCAGCTGGTAGCTATCAGCTGTCAAATTTTTGATATTTGTGTGTCCTTTCAGAGGAATTGTCACTGACAGAAATTGGAGCACAAATTTTTGGAACCTACAAAACCCGAATTGAATTAAACTTGGAATGCAATTAAGTATTAGTGTATCGCTAGTGTATACTCATCACAGCTAGACATAGGTTTTCCCCAAAGTTCTCCACATAGATCGGTCCTGTGCCACCCGCATCCAAGGGACTCCCGCGACCTTCACTAGATCGCCCCTGTATAAATAAATAAATTCACATAACACCTCATACATTGACCTGACTCCGTACTATAGCTTATGCACTTGTGTTACAGATATCAGACAACAGATGAAACACAAATATAATACTTAAATAAATAATATTACCTCAACCTGAGTCTTGTTGAATAGTTTAGCTGCGGCAGTATTTCCTGACGGCTATGACTTAGGGACCTTCAAGAAACGAGCGTAAGTAGGTACTCTTTCTTAAAAGGCCGGCAACGCATCAGCGACCTCTCTGATCTCACGGATGTTCATGGGCAGCGGTAATTACTTACCAGCAGGTGACCCGCTTGCTCGTTTGCCGTCTCTAGTATAAAAAAAAAACCTACACCCAGACACTGAACGAACATAAGAGCTCATCACACGAATTTGAAAAGAGTAACTACTGAGTTTCTTGCTGATTCTTCTCGGTAGAAATCAACTTTCCGAATCAGCGGTAAGTAGCTTACATAATATTTGACATTCATAAATGTTCTATAATAGGACTTAAATTGAATAAAGAATATTTCTATTTCTATTTCAATGTTTGTCCAGGGTGGGTCGAACGACCTTTGGCGTATGAGGCAGGGTCACTACCAAATACGCCGGCCAGTCAAAAAACTGCTTACTACAGTATAAATAAAATTCTTTGTCTGTCTTCTCAGTACCAACATTCAAATTTGATCATGCCCCTTCTGAATGCCGACAAAAACATTGACGTAACAAGAAAGAATATTTCAGCATCCAGGGACTAACTGTTTGCATTTGCTGGATGCTACTTTGTTCTCAAATGTTTTGTGTTGGACACAATGTTTTTGTAATCAGTAGCTCGACTTCTGGAACTAGGAGTTAAGCGGCGTCTATCAACTTTAACAGCCTCGCATTCCTCAAAACTATTCGAACACGTTATTAAATTTAAGGCATAAGGAGGACCCATGATCTACCCTATGGAAGATGCACGTTCTTCATTTTGATCATTCATTCATTGAATTTCATTTCATTCATTCTTCTTGTTCATTCATTATTAAACTCCTTCTTACCGGGTGACACGCAAAAAGTAATGATTGGACTTTGATGAAAATTATATACCTATTGTACTTATATTATCCAAAATATAATGATAATTCTATCACCACGCAGGTTAAAACCTAGAGATAACCCCTTACATTCACCTTTTCGCAATAAAAAGTAGCCTCCGTCCTCTCTCAGACCATCTGTAGGTACCTATACCAAATTTCATTCAAATCCGTTCACTAGTTTTGGTGTGAAAGAGTAACAGACAGACCGACAGAGTTCCTTTCGCAATGGGGGCTACTGCGTGTGGAGAATCCGCTAGATTGAGGTCCAACTTCAACGTTATTGGTCGTTCAGTGACATTTTGACATCTCACATCAAAAATAACCAATCACCGTGTAGTTGGACCTCAGTCTACACGTACGCCATAAAACGGATTTTCCACACGCGGTAGCCTCCATTATAATATTAGTTATGATACTTTACTTTTTATCTGACTACTGCCTACCCCTAAGCTGTGCTAATATCTGGCCTTCACTGTTTTGTCTTGAGGACGTCCCGTGAAAAACTGCCTCAGTACTAGAGTGCAAAAACCCCGCGGCTCGACTGGTTAGAGAGGGAGGGCAGATGCGCGAGCGAGAGGGGGGAGAAAAACCTGCGCAGGCGATGCAATGCTTGCATATCTGGGAAGTGGGGGCAAAGGGAGGGTGCGCGCAGAAGGGTTATGTGGGGTTAACAGGGAAATTGGGTCTCAGAGGATATTAGTAGGTAAGGTTCTGTGGTGATGGTAGCTGTCGATGCTAAATGCGTGAGGGAAATACCAAATCTACATACAGGTGTTTTTGTGAACATCCATACTATATACCTACTATATTAATATTATAAATGCGAAAGTAACTCTGTCTGTCTGTCTGTCTGTCTGTTACTCTTTCACGCCAAAACCACTGAACGGATTTAAATGAAATTTGGTATACAGATGATCTAGACCCTGAGAAATAACATAGGCTACTTTTTATTGCGAAAAAGGGGTTGTAAGGGGTTAAAAAGGGGGTAAAAAGTTACTTTTCCACGCGGACGAAGTCGTGGGCGGCCGCTAGTTTATTATATTATTATACCTTTGACCACCTTCTTACAACATTTATTAATTTAGAATTTTGATGACTTGATTTCTATGATGGAGGTTTTTTACCTGCATAAGTACATATTATAGGCTGATACTTTATACTTTTACGTCAAACTTGTAAATAAATTCACACAACATGATTGACATGACTGACATTCTTCATCTCGATTGACCTTCTCACATTGACATGACTCCGTAGGTACCTACTAAGTAGCTTAAGCACTTGCCTTATAGATATCAGACAACAGAGGAAACACAAATATGATTGCGAACCAGGTTTCGTACCCGTCACCGAGATCCCTCCCCACTTAATGACGATGAGAGTGGTGCCCAGGGGTTTTTTGGCGGTAGACCCCCGCCGTCATGCGGGGGGAGTCCGACATAGTCCGCATTTTTTTTTCTTTCCCAGGGGAAAACATCATGGCCTTCACCTTGCCACATGTGGGGGACAAGGTGGTGTGTGGGACTCTAACCCTAACCAAAACCCATTGTCCGCTCAGCAGGGTGTCCATCTCAGCGCAATCGCGGTCGGATACCCCACAGCCGGGACTGGACCGTGCCGCAAACATCGCGCTTGCCACTTTGAGCCAAACTGTTTGGCGCAATGCAGCCCTTCCCAAATGCGCGACCCTACTAAGGACACCCAGTAGGATTTTTTCCCTCGCGGAGTCGTGATACTGAGCAAGCCACTCTCCAGTAGTGGCATGCTCACGCACTCCGAAGCCCGTTTAGTCGCCTCTTACGACAGGCCGGGAATACCTTGGCAGTATTCTTAAGGCCCCTAGCCACAGGGCACATAGTCCGCCCCCTAGGCCGACGGGTATGGTAAAACATTTCTCCTGGGAAAAAAAAATTACGTATGAGACAGGGTCACTACCAAATACCAAAACTGACCATCCGGCTAGTCGAAGTTGAAACCACTTGCGCCCTCTGCGTCCGCCATTCTTTGAGATCAAAGCTTGCCGACTAAAGGCTTTGATGTGCCGGTACCCGATCGGTACAGAATTCATAGGCCTAGTTTTAATAATGCAATAATTGATTCAATATATTTAACTTTCCGGGGACCCTTGACGCGTAGGAATTGGCCATTTTTTTTCAGCATTCCTGAAGTATGTTAAGGTAATTTATTTTATGCCTATTGGATGATTGTTGTAAGAATAAGAAGGGGAAAGAAAATGTTAGAAAGAGAAAAATACATAGGTTATATTTTGTGCAATAAAAATACTTACTACTTGTACACTTTAAAAAAAATATCTATCGTTCGATTTTTCGAACATAGCTCGGGTTTTTGATCACCAATCCGCATTAGGCAAGCGTGGTGATTAAGCCTAATCCCATCATACTAGCGATGACTTGGTCTCTATGATGGAGGCCTTTGCCCTGCAGTGTGACAGTATAGGCTGATACTTTTTTACTTCACACTCTAAAAAGCGGCCAAGTGTTGTTGAACTTGCCCATAAAGAAACTTTTTTTTTATTAGAAATCTCATTATATTATTTTTTAACCTATTTTGAAGACCTGTCCATTGATTACCCCATGCATATGGGTAGGATAATTTAAAAAAGTAGTTTTATGGGTGGCTTTAATTTTTTTTCCTATCTTCTTCTATACTATTTATAAAGAGATAACTTCTATAGACAACGACAAGGCTTATAGGTAAACCGAAAACACGAAACGCTTGCGTGATGTAATTGAGCACAGCGCCATCTATTGGTTCATTTCTGAATTAAGTTCCCGAAGCGAAGTGAGGGCGGGCCACTAGTATTTGTATTAAAAATTTTAATTCGGTTCTCAAAATACATCTACTTACCAAGTTACAGTTCTTATAGTACCAAAAATACAGTTCTCATATTCTCGGAAAAAAGTTTTTTTTTTATGTGATAGGTAGCAGGCGAGCAGGCGGATCACCTGATGGTAAGCAATTGCCGCCGCCCATGGACACATGCAACACCAGTGGAGTCAAAGTGCGCTGCTAACCTTTTATCCCCTTCCCCCCGATGGGCCTCCGGTACCCTACTCACTCGGCGAAACACAGCACAGGAGCTGCTTCACGCCGGTTTTCTGTGAGGCAGTGGTATCACTCCGGTCGAGCCGGCCCATTCATGCCGAAGCATGGCTCTCCCACTAGTGCCTGTGTTATACGGACGAACAAACAGACAGACTCCATTTTTTGTCACTTGGCTACGGAACCCATAATATGTGTGAAATGTTGTAAGAATTCCGCTGGCCGGATGGCGTATTTTGCTAATGACGCCAAGGGTTCTGGGTTCGATCTTCACCCTGGACAAAAACTCGTGCCACGAACACTAACTGTGGGAGAGCCACGCTTCGGCATGAATGGGCCGGCTCGACCGGTGTGATACCACTGCCTCACAGAAAACCGGCGTGAAGCAGCCCCTGTGCTGTGTTTCGCCGAGTGAGTGAGGGTACCGGAGGCCCACCCGGGGAGGGAAAGGGATAAAAGGTTGGCAGCGCACTTGTGGCTCCACTGTAGTAGGGGAGCCCAAGAGGGGATTTTGGGATTTACTCAAGCGCGGCAGATTACTATACAGGCAGGTACCTTGTACCCCATTAAATACCTCCACTGAGTATGAGTCCTGTATATGTGGCCGTGCGTCAAGGATAAAGGATCAGATTAGTAAAAAAAATTGATCATCTGAAATTCTCGAGCGCGTCAGATTAAGATAGGATAAGTTAGTTATATGCTAAAAAGTGTATATTCCACTAATCTGACAATTTTCGATTGACGATAAGAAGTTAGTGGGTTACAAACTTGTAAAAAAAAAACGTCATCTTGACTTTCTCGAGCGTGGCTAAATTTTTTTTTATTTTTAAGGGAATAATTCAACGTTCACGAAAAATATATAATCTGACGATTTCCATAAGCCGAAGGAAGGAAAAATAATAGATAAAGTTTAAAGCGTGCAGCTACGTGGTGCCGGTATTCCCCTCTCCGAGTTTCTCTCAGAACAATAACTATAGTCTATTTCAATTATGATGTCCCTTTGGAAAGGTGTCAAAAGTTCAGTACTAAGGAAGTGCTCTTAGAAATCGATATTCAGCGGTATCGATTATCGATTTGTAACCAATTTTAATCAAAGTAACTTTCAACAACTAAGGTTTTTTAGAGATTGTCGAAAGAACACTTTTAGACTTTATTTGGCATTACAAACAAAACAATAAACGACACTCAACAACAAAACAACAAACTAACTTAAGAAAAACACGTACGTCTTATTGTATAATCCGCGGCATCTAACAATAGCGATGACCGTTAGTTTGCGCACTTGTAGAACAGATGAATTTCTACTAAAATTGGTTTCTGCGCACTCAAGGTCATCGCTATTGTTTCATGCTGCAGACTTAGTTGTAGGCTTTTCTGAACTCTCCTCTTAGTGAATTGAAGTGACACTTAAAATGGCAGATGATGATTAATGAACACGATTTTTTTAAATCGGCACATATAGAATTTGTATCTCTGGAACATGCCGAATACTTGAGGTGCGTCACTATGTTCAAAAGTCAATCACAAACCATAGTACGTAACCGCAATCGCGCAAAAATAACTATTGTTTATTTTGAAGTTTACATTATTTTGAGCATTAATATTCAAAAACATATGTTAATTTTGCTTGTGAATCAATTGTAGGATGTTTTTGGATTATTGTATAATTTTCAAATGACGATTAACAACCAAATACAAAAAGGGACTTCATAATTGAATGTATTGAAACAGACTATAATTGTAGGGTATTTTTGTATAATTGTATATTTTCCTAATGACTGATTTACTACCAAGTACAAAAAGATATAATATTTGATTTGATCTATAGATCTCGCGCGTTACGTACACGTAACATGCAGAGTTACGTTCTTCGGAATGTCCAGAGGACATCATAATTGAAACAGACTATAAAGCAATAGAAACCGTACTAAAATAGCAACAGAATACAGCCAGTTTGTACTATTTTCTCTTATGATATTGTAAATTTGTCAAAAAGAGATGGATATACATCTGGACATTCGTAATTCAGAAGGTTGTCACCCAGCCTTCGTCCTTCCATCTTTCAGCTTTCAAATGCTAGTGTTGTGGCCGTGTCGAAATAAAAGTCGATAAAAAAGTAAGAATTAGAAAATTGTCAGATGAAATCAATCAATCGAAAAAAAACGTAAATCAACATAGCACGATTCATTGATTTTATCTAAAAAACGGTTTATTTTTTCAAAAATTCGTTCAATTGTCAGTACAAGTCTAAATTCTATAAGATACGATTTTAGCACCGTATAAAGCTCACTTTACTCACCCATACTATGTCTATATAAATAAAAAAGGCTGACAATTTTCAGTACCCAAAAACTTTTATTTTAAAAGTTACCTCTTTACAACAACAAATTATGGTAGCTTAATATGAAAGTTCGCCTTGCGGCACAAACTACTTAGTAATTCTGTTGCAGACGCTTTACAGTATTGTAAAGAAAAAGGGCGTACCAGGATTTGAAAAAAGCGTTTACATTGCGTGCTTGTGGAGTAATGCCCATAAATCTAAAATTATTGATCTTTCACCGACGGACTATGGGTGGAGAGTTGTCGATGAAAAATTTTACTTCAAAAAATATATACTGGTTTATTTGCATGCTATTTTTTCAGTTTTTCAATTTCGTTAAGTTAAAAGATTTGAAAAAATAAAAAAAAAAAAAAATTCTATTGTCAGATTAGGCCAATCCCTCCAGATAATTGTCAGATTATGAGACAACACGTTAAGGGTACATAGATGAACCATATATATCTTAATCTGACGCGCTCGACTATTTCAAAATGGCGCATTTTTTTTTTGCTCATTCAAATAATGGCCCGCGAGTTTGGGTCACATCTAAATCGTCAGATTATTATATAAGAACCTTTTTTAGGTTCACTTAACACCCCCTTTGAAAATCTGACGCGCTCGATTAATTTTTTTTTTTTTTCCGATTTTACCCTTACGTACGACCACCTCCACCAATGGAAACAGTCAGAATTAAAATATGTATGTTTTCAAAAAATACGTAAGACATGGATGCTATTAATATCTGGACGCGCTCGAGTATGTCCATGCAACTGTTTTTTTTAACATTTTTGAAAATTTACAGCGACTTCCCCCACCGATGGAAGTATGGATATTATATGACATTTTTTTTTTCTTATCATGTAAGCTTCGCAATCCAATATGTCTCTTTGACGCTCGAGTAAATCCCGATTTAGCATCCTGGGCTCCCCTACTACTGGTGTTGCAGGTGTCCATGGGCGGCGGCAATTGCTTACCATCAGGTGATCCGCCTGCTCGTCTGCTACCTATCACAAAAAAAAAAACTTGTGTTTGTTTAGTGTCTGGGTATAATATAATGTATTTGTGTTTCCTCTGTTGTCAGATACCTATCTGTAACACAAGGTGCTTAAGCTAGCTAGTACGGAGTCAGGGCAATGTGTGAGATTTCAATAAATTACTAGCGGCCGCCCGCGACTTCGTACGCGTGGAGTTAATTATTGACACTTACCGTCATATTTGGACAATCCATCCATACTAAATCCATACTAATATACTATATACTAATATACTAATAATATACTAATATCCTAATCCTAACTAATATTATAAATGCGAAAGTAACTCTGTCTGTCTGTCTGTCTGTCTGTCTGTCTGTCTGTCTGTCTGTCCTGTCTGTCTGTTACTCTTTCACGTCGAAACTACTGAACGGATTTAAATGAAATTTGGTATACAGATGATCTAGACCCTGAGAAAGAACATAGGCTACTTATTATTGCGAAAAGGGGGTTGTAAGGGGTTAAAGGGGGGTAAAAAGTTACTTTTCCACGCGGACGAAGTCGCGGGCGGCCGCTATCCATACTAATATTATAAATGCGAAAGTAACTCTGTCTGTCTGTCTGTCTGTCTGTCTGTCTGTCTGTCCTGTCTGTCTGTCTGTCTGTCTGTCTGTCTGTCTGTCTGTCTGTCTGTCTGTCTGTCTGTCTGTCTGTCTGCTACTCTTTCACGCCAAAACTACTCAACGGATTTAAATGAAATTTGGTATACAGATAATCTAGACCCTGAGAAAGGACATAGGCTACTTTTTATTGCGAAAAGGGGGTTGTAAGGGGTTGAAAGGGGGGTAAAAAGTTACTTTTCCACGCGGGACGAAGTCGCGGGCGGCCGCTAGTAATATTATAAATGCGAAAGTAACTCTGTCTGTCTGTCTGTCTGTCTGTCTGTCTGTCTGTTACTCTTTCACGCCAAAACTACTCAACGGATTTAAATGAAATTTGGTGTACAGATAATCTAGACCCTGAGAAAGAACATAGGCTACTTTTTATTGCGAAAAGGGGGTTTTAAGGGGTTGAAAGGGGGGTAAAAAGTTACTTAGCCACGCGGACGAAGTCGCGGGCGGCCGCTAGTACAGTATATTTTTATAAATTGTAGCCTATGTGTTTTTCTGATGTATAAGCTATATTGTGGTAAAGTTTCATTCAAATCCATTCAGTAGGTTATACGTGAAAGAGTAACAAACATCCATACATCCATACATCCATACTTACAAACTTTCGCCTTTATAATAGTATAGTAGGATTTGTGTTTCCTCTGTTGTCAGATACCTATCTGTAACACAAGGTGCTTAAGCTAGCTATAGCTGGGCCGTTGTATCATGCCCGATTTGACAATGCCTTTTTTTTAATTTCGCGAATCATAAAGAACTTTATGATTTAAAAGTAGTTCTTTATGATTCGCGAAATGTGTTCCTCATAACAAGGATAAGTGCAAAATTAAAAAAAGGTATTGTCAAATCGGGCTGATACAACGGCTCGACTATAGCTATCTTTCGGCTGCGATAATTCGATTTTTAACTTTTTTTTCGCACTGCGCTCTTTTCATTCCGCTGGCGTCATTTTGTTTTATTGGTCACGCGGGCGATCGTGTTTTGTTTGTGTTTAATTTATACCATCATGAGCGTCATAATCGTTTTCTAAATTCAAAATTTAGAATCTGCGGACACCAGCCAGTGTGTGAATATTTTTTTGTGTTACAAAGTGTGAGCGAAATGTGTGTGGTGTTGTGATACAGTGCAGATAATGTGCATGGAAAATGTTGGCTGGCGAGGAGACCAGCATCGAGCTGGTGCAGAGATGGCTCCAGGCGAGGAACAGCGAGGAAGTGATCGATACGACAGGTAGTATTTATCACAGGCGGTCGACTAATTTTACTGAAATGAAAAGTTTAAGTTTTCTGTTTCAAATACTTATCGTAAAACACATCTTAAAGTTCACTTGAAAAATATCCAATATTGTTATCGTCAGAAAAAAATAAAATGTTTTTTTATGGATATTTTTAAGTTCAACAAGGTACTTTGACCTTGATCTCTCTTTAAACAGGCGATTAAGTTTTTATAGAAGTTACTATCTACGTACACACGGCAGCACATCAGGTTACCCATTATACATAACTATAACTACGACGCATCAGTGTTTAAAGAAAGTCGCTTTGATATTATTGGTGGATTTTCTACAGTATGCCTAAATTAGCCAATGGTTGATCTGACATAAGCTGAGCGCCAATAGA
>CM026301.1:2689589-2775318 GCA_014851415.1 Cnaphalocrocis medinalis | reverse complement strand
CGCCCTCACTTCGCTTCGGAAACGTATATTCGGAAATGAACCAACAGATGGCGCTGTGTCCAATTACATCGCGCAAGCGTTTCGTGTTTTCGGTTTACCTATAAGCCTTGTCGTTGTCCATAGAAGTTATCTCTTTATAAATAGTATAGATTAATTAATTTCTTCATTTATAATCATTTAATTTTTGTTTTATTAATTAATTTCTGATTTTCTCTTCCAGAAACTCCTAGACGGCGACAAGAACTCGGACCTAGGCCGCATGTACAGCCTGGTGGCGCGCATCCCCGACGGGCTGTGCGAGCTCAGACGCCTGTTGGAGCAACACATCCACGCGCAGGGCCTGCAGGCCATCGACAAGTGCGGCGAGAGCGCTCATACGGTGAGGATTATATACTAATTATACAGATAAAGCACCTATATACAACCAATAGACTTCTTATGTAATCCAAAAAGACAAAACACTGCCGCGATGCAACAGACACCGAGCGCCATCTGTTGGTAAGGCTTAGATAAATCTATACTTACACAACACAACACAAATGTTTGTTGATGAAACAGATATTTGTGTTGGGTCTGGGTGTTTGTGGTTCATCGTTGTTTCTAGTTTCCATAGCACAAGGGAAAACCTTAGTTTGGGACCAGGACAATGTATGTGATGTTGTCTCAATTTATTTATTTACTAGCTTTTGCCCGCGACTTCGTTCGCGTGGACTTCAGGTTCGTAGAAACCTCAAAAATTGTAGCCTATGTGTTATTCTGATGTATAAGCTATATTGTGGTAAAGTTTCATTCAAATCCATTCAGTAGTTTTTACGTGAAAGAGTAACAAACATCCATACATCCATACTTACAAACTTTCGCCTTTATAATAGTAGTAGGATTATTTATTTTATTTATTATATTACTAATACAGTCTGTATCTGTGAACATTTATATCACTTAAAGTGATGTGAAATGTTCACAGATGTAGAGAAAGTGAGCAAGCACCAAGAAGGGTTTTTTTTCTACAGTAATGAGGGTTATTGCAAGTGCAAAATCCGATAGATGGCGTTACGTTGACGTCAGGTCCAACTTTGACGACATTGGTTGTTTTATAACATAACTTCATGATTTTGACATGATACCTCAAATGTAACCAATCCACTTGTTTTTGGACCTGACGTCAACGTAACGCCATCTATCGAAGATTTAATTTGCAAAAACCCTCATTAACGCATTGGACCGCTCTTCTGTAAAGTTGCAGTTTTTCACATCGACTTTAATAGTTATGGAAGACTAGCTTTTGCCCGCGACTTCGTTCGCGTGGACTTCAGGTTCGTAGAAACCTCAAAAATTGTAGCCTATGTGTTATTATTTATTTATTTTTTCTGATATATCCATACTAATATTATAAATGCGAAAGTAACTCTGTCTGTCTGTCTGTTACTCTTTCACGCCAAAACTACTCAACGGATTTAAATGAAATTTGGTATACAGATGATCTAGACCCTGAGAAAGAATATAGGCTACTTTTTATTGCGAAAAGGGGGTAGTAAGGGTTTTAAAGGGGGGTAGAAAGTTACTTTTCCACGCGGACGAAGTCGCGGGCGGCCGCTAGTCTTCCATAACTATTAAAGTCGATGTGAAAAACAGCAACTTTACAGAAGAGCGGTCCAATGCGTTAATGACAAATTAAATATTCGATAGATGGCGTTACGTTGACGTCAGGTCCAAAAACATGTGGATTAGTTACATTTGACGTATCATGTCAAAATTATGAAGTTATGTTATGAAACGACCAATGTCGTCAATGTTGGACCTCACGTCAACGTAACGCCATCTATCAGATTTTGCACTTGCCTCATTACTGTAGAAAAAAACCCTTCTTGGTGCTCACTTTCTCTACATCTGTGAACATTTCACATCACTTTAAGTGACATGTAACGGTGTTTAAGGTTTCCATTTTTTTCTTCTCCCCAGGACCCGAAGGTGTACGTGTCCACAATACTGGAGGTGCACAAGAAGTACAACGCTCTCGTGCTGGTCGCCTTCAACAACGACTCGGGCTTCGTGGCCGCTCTCGACAAGGCCTGCGGACGCTTCATCAACAGTCAGTCTACCGCATGAGTCCATAATTCGTTCATTATACTTTTACTTTTCAAAGTTCTTTATTAAAACACAATTTTTATATAATACAGGCACACTATTACCTACATTTATCAAAATAGTAGGTACACTTACATGATAATTCACATTCACTTTATGATCCGAAGATCTTTTAAAGCTTGCACAAACTCACAATTATTTCACTTAACAGACACTAATAGGATATAAGTTACAATCATTAATTGATATACTTTATAAATTATGAGCTTCTTAGTACAAAGTTCATATTACAAAGAATGATTTTTAGCGCTGGACAGGCAGTGCTATTTAAAATTTATAAAAACTATGAAGGTATCTAGGAGTTACAAACGGAACCAAAGTATATTGGTCTCTGGTTGCGCAAGCGGCTACCGGTATTGTGCGAATGCGGAGACGTCACGCGTAGTGATGGGGTAGGCGGTAAGTGCCGTAGGTGTCGATATAGGGAAGGTCGCGTATTTGAGTCCTTGCTATATTAGAGATAAGTATGTTATTATGTTATTATCCACAATACTGGAGGTGCACAAGAAGTACAACGCTCTTGTGCTGGTCGCCTTCAACAACGACTCGGGCTTCGTGGCTGCTCTCGACAAGGCCTGCGGACGCTTCATCAACAGTCAGTATACCGCAGAGTCCATAATTCGTTCATTGAACGCGTGAAGAAAATAAACTATTGTAATTGTAACGAAAGGTTTACATTCGGATCCACAAGCAAATAATTGTGGGAGAGCCATGCTTCGGCTCGACCGGAGTGATACCACTGCCTCACAGAAAACGGGCGTGAAGCAGCTCCTGTGCTGTGTTTCGCCGAGTGAGTGAGGGTACCGGAGGCCCACCCGGGGGGGAAGGAGATAAAAGGTGGCAGCGCACTTGTAACTCCACTGGTGTTGCAAGTGTCCACGAGCGGCGGCAATTGCTTACCATCAGGTGATCCGCCTGCTCGTCTGCTACCTATACCATAAAAAAATATATATATAATTTTATCAAAATTGACTATTGAAAATTTTGAATATTGGTATTTGAAAAAAACAACAAAAACAAAAATAAAATAGTTCAAAGGTAGTCAAATTTTGGAAGCGTTATTTCTATTTTTTAAAAAAACTATATTTAAATATTACAACTTATTTTATTGTGGTCGAGTTTTAGACCCTAAATCTAGGTTCGGTCGATTTGGAGACCGGAAACGGAGTGTCACTGGACGCGCTCTGCTCTTACTTAATACTATTCTTATATAAACAAAAATGGTTCTGGGAACTCTGAGTGAGCCCCCTTAGTCCAGTGGTGAAGGGCGAGGGGGTTCCATAACTCCTCCCCTCCCTAAGATCAAATTATCGGAATTTTCATTTTTATGTACTTTCCGATAATTTTGTATTACATGAATTATTTTTTCTTTAAAAATATTTAATACAAATAACAATACAATGATTATAATTAAGGAAAAAGTTATACAAAATAATATGTAATTCTAAAAATCATTATCTCTACACTAACACATGTTGTTTTAGTTCATTTTCTTTTAACACTCGTGACATGTATTTCACTTCGTCCAGGTTGACGCCGGATCATGTTCAGGCGGGTGCACCGGATAAGGTTCGTAGCGGGCTCGTAGTCGCCGTAGCCTCCGTAGTTCGTAGCGTCGGCAGGTTAATTACTGGTACAGGCGATATTTCTCTCCATCTCCAGTACACGCTATGGCTGCTCATATGGATTTCCTTGGATCTCCAGGCTGCAAGGTTCGTCCAAGGTGACCAGTAAGTTCCTTAATTGGATAGTGCTTATTTTCATTGTTACATTGCTTCTTTAATGGCATTTTCTTTTTCAGTGTAGAGTATCCAGCTTTCAGTGTTAATTTTTCTGCACCTTGGACGCTTTCGACTTGGATTGCGGTGTGGTGACAACGAGTCAGGTTGCGTCCGGACGTTCATCAACTGTTCCACGCAGGTAAGTCCAGGGTATACAGCTTTATCATCTTCGTCGCAGAGGAAGAGGTCTCCCGCAGCGAGTGCTTGGCACGGTCTCAACATCGGGAAGTATTTCAAACCTTTCGCCAGAAGGTAAGGATATTCAGGAAAAATGGCTAGGGTTTGGTTTTCAGGTTCTTGGAAAATCGGTAAGGTATACAATTTGAAATAGTTATATGTGCTATTTTCGACAAGCGGTATTTCCATAATAAACGTGATCTGATGACCCTTAGTAAATGATTTCACTTTCATTGTTTCCTCTAACTGTACTAAATTAGACTCGATTGGCGGATAAACCAAGTTTCCGTTTTTCTGAATTAATTGCAAATAATTTAAAAGCTCTGTGGAATTGACAATAGATTGGTGTAAGACTGAACTTTTACTCAAGGCTAGGGCTGTCTCTATTTCACTTAATTTGATGAAAATTGTACGGAAATTACTTATGAATAAACTATATAATCCTAGAACATATGATGCAAATAAAGTATTACTTTCCTTAGTCATTAGTTCTCTAAGAGTTGCTTCTACCTTTTTCAGACGTGCATTCAAAGACTCTACATTTTGTTGCATAATTTCGGTTGTGTTTATAAAACTATCCATCATTTGGGAAACCAGAGTGATTTTCTTTGAAATTATAATTTGATTATGGTTAAGTTTAGAAGTCAATCTGTCGTATTTAACGGCATCTTCGTAGTCTAAATTTCCTGTTATTACCTTAATAATAGAGCCTAGTGGATTTAAAAGTCCTCTTTTAAACTTTTGCTGCGGAACTAATTGACGGTACTTATCTATAGTTATATCGCGGATATAATCAGTATGCATCAACATGCCTAAAAATCGTGAGGAAATGGTTTGTTTAAGTCTATCAATTTCTTAAATTCACTATACTTATTTATAATTAAACTTAAATCGTCAAAAATCTGATCTAAACGTATTGTCTTAATAATAGTCCACTTATCTACTTCTATAAGTGCTTGTCCTTCTTTTACAGGAAGAAGCCCAGGGTTATCCTTAAGGCTTTGCAGATGAAGGGCCAGCGCCTGCATCGCGCTCAGGGTCGCGATGCACCACCACCTGCGGAGGGCGTTTTATATTTTTATTGGTGCCTTCGTGACTCTTTCACCTGTCCTAACTGGAATTATGTTCCTAACGTTTTCTCCACATATTTCCTGTTTTGTATATCGTGGTTTATCCTTACTCTGCCTTTTATTTACCTGCTTTACGAAGACAGTTTCCCCTTCTGTAAAACTTATGTCCCTTTCACCTCCCTTCCTTTTTCTGATCTTTTCCTTATTTTCTGTCGCTTTTTCTGCTAGATACTGATATAAAAATTTGGTTCGTTTGCATGATCTTTTATTAATTGTTGCATGTATGTTTTATCAAAATCTATATTAAATGGGTTGTCTGCGTCTGTATGGCCAAAGACTACTTCGAAAGGAGTTAGGCCCGTTACAGAATGAATGGTGTGGTTGTATGCTAGTACCGAATATGTCATAACAGATGCGGCATCTGTGCATTTCGTTCATATTTGGCTAACCTATATATTCGATTATAGTAGAGTGGAATCTCTCTATAAGGACCCATTGAGTTAGGAGTATTAGGAGTCCCAATATGTAGTTCTATTTTATGTAACGATTAAAAATTCTTTAAGAAGGGCGTTATTGAATTCCAGTTCCAGGGTCTGCGCTAATTCTTTTGGGTTTGTACCGTAATATGAAAAATATTTTAATAAAGCTCTAACTATCTCGGTGTGGATTTACTCGTCGTCTCTATACATTGACCTAATTTACTAAATGCATCTATGATTGTTAAATATATTTTTCCTTCTATTGAAAACGTATCTATAAAAAGTTCTTGGAATGGTGCGTCTTGTGTCTGTGGTAGTTGTAAAAATAGGCTTTATTGGTTTTCTGTCATATTTCATTTTACGGCAGGCTTCACATGAATTAATTACTGCAGCTACAGTTTCAGGCATATTTTTTCCAATAATAGGTTCGTTCTAAGCCTAACTAACGTTTCCTTTATCCCCCTATGACAGGTTTTTCCATCATGGGTCTTAAGTATAATGGCCTTTTGTTCCATTTCATCATCTATAGTTATTACTCTTTGAGTGCATTCGTAAAGTTGTATCATATCCTTTTTAAACAGCTGTGTGATAACATTACTAATATTCTACGGTGGTCCTTATGTTCAAAGTAAATAAAATACTTAATTTGGGTCTTATATATTCTTTTAGAAATTCTTTACTAATTCTGCATTATTTAAAGGTAAAAATACTTCTAAGATTTTCTGACTATTAGTGGATAGGTTTTTTACTTGACTATCATTTTTATGCCAGAAAAATACTAATATTTGATTAGGCTTACTGTCTATGGCTTCCTGTAAAATTGGAATACCATGTGATTCTAGATCTTCCGCAGAATGTATTGTTTGCGAGTTATCGGACGGCGACCTAACTGGATAGTCCGGAACTTCAGCTATACTAGGTGTATCGGAAGATATGGTCATTGGGCTACTATTATTGTCGGATATAGTTATAGTGGAGGATTCATGTCTGGTCTCGCGAGCTGCTAACCGTTCAATGTCCCTTATTACTTCATCAATGTGTTCTTGTAATTTTGAATCGCTATCTTCGACATTAACCTTCATAGATTGGTTTTCGTCATCGGAATCTAGAGCGTTAACTTTTATTCGCGATAAGGCGTCTGCATTCGAGTTTTGTTTGCCCTTTTTATAGATTATCTCGAAGTCAAAGTCTTGGAGACGTAAACGCCATCTGGTAAGTTTACTGTTTGGGTCTTTCAAGGAATTCAGCCATGCTAAGGGGCGATGATCGGTATAAATATAGAATTTTCGTCCATACAAGTATGGTCGGAAAGTGTTTGGTGGCCCAAATTATTGCAAGTAGCTCTCGCTCTATTGTACTGTATCTTGCTTCAGTCTCACTCAGGGTTCGACTAGCATATGCTATTGGCTTGTCGCTACCTACTTGTCCTTGAGATAAGACTGCTCCTATGGGCTTACATTTGACGCGTCGGTCGTTGTATGAAAGGTTTATCATAGTCTGGATATTGTAACAGGGGGCATGCGTTAATAATTCCTTACACTTGTTGAAGGAATCAATATAATCTTGATCTATCACAATTTTATTTCCTTCTTTTTTTTTTAGGCAATTCGTGAGGGGGTTTAGTTAGCCTTGCAAAGTCAGGTATAAAACGTCGGTAGTATCCTACTAATCCGAGGAAACTCTTAATTTCTGTCGTTGTCTTTGGAATGGGGAAATCTAATACGGATTTGATTTATCGTCGTTGGGTCTTAGTCCGTCTTTGGTTATTGTGTGTCCTAAGTACAAAACTTCACGTCGTAAAAATTCTGTCTTGTCTAGTTGTATTTTTAAGTTAGTTTCCCTAAGTCGGTCCAAATACTAATTGTAATTTCTGTATGTGTTCGTCTAGACTGGAGGAGAATACGATGACGTCATCTAGGTAAACCATACAATGTAGTCCCTGCAAGCCTCGTAACACATTATCCATCGTTCGTTGGAACGTGGCGGGTGCTGTTTTTAAGCCGAAAGGCATTCTGATGAACTCAAAATGGCCGTTCTGTGTGCTGAACGCTGTTTTGGGTTTATCCTGATTTTCTACCTCAATCTGATGGTATCCACTTGCCAGATCTATGGTCGTGAAATATACACTCTTCCCTAGTTTGTCAAACAAGTCATTTATGTTTGGAAGTGGGTATTTGTCATCTATTGTTATGTCGTTAAGTCGTCTATAGTCGATCACCATATGCCATTTCTGTTCACCGCTTGCATCCATCTTCTTGGGAACCAGATGCACAGGTGCATTCCAAGGGGGAATGAGATTCTTTTATTACATTGTCTTTCAAGTAATTTATCTACCTGTCTATTTATCTCATCAGCTTGTGCTGGAGCCTGTCTATATGGTTTTACATATATAGGGTCCTCGTTCTTAGTTCGTATTCTATGCTTTACTTGATTGGTGAATGTGAGAGGTAGTCCTTCACAGTAAAATATATCCTTGTATTGACGGCAAAGGTTATAGATTTATGTTTTTCCTCTGCATTTGTATGATCGAGTCGAAGCCTATTTAAGTTTTCTTCTAACAGTCGGTCAGTTTCTAATTCGGTAGTATTTGTATAGTTTATGTTACTATTCTCAGGTAGGAATTTAACTACACTTAAGGGAGTAGTAATCGTAAGAAGTAATTTCCTACTTGTCGCATTTTGTATAATAGTGGATGCGTAACCATTAACGCAATTCACTATGGCACTTGGCATTCGTACGCCTTCACTAAATTGTTTAAAATCTAAAATAGCTTCTCCTGAATATTGGTCTGTTGGTAATTTAACACGGTGTTCGCAACGCGGCTGAAGTACTATTTGGTAATCCAGATTTTATTTATTATAGGTATAGACGTGGTTTTTGTCCTAAGCACTGAATTTTTTTAAGTCGATTACTGCATCTAACTGTTGTAAAAGGTCATTTCCTATAGTCCATTTCAGCTAAGAAGAGCCCTGTGACACTTCATCGCGTTCTGAACTACGCATTTTATGTTTTACAATGAAAAATATTTTTATTGTTTATCTTTTTCATTTATTTGCGGCATCAATCCAAAAAATATTCCAATAAAACATCTCAAAGTTATAAAACAAAAACAGTATCATTTACTTTAATTTAATGGAATAGAAAATAACAACATTTTTAAACCAATCTTATGCACATCGTATTACTTGTAACGGAACGTGGAAAAAACATAGAGCTGCGACATGTCATAATCGGCGGCCATGTTGCGATTACTCGATAATCGGATTAGTACGAGTGCATCAGCCTTGTATGCGAGTTGTATTTTCGTTGTATTTGCGTGGTGTTCGGTTATTGTTACTTTTTGTTGTTGTGTTTGTTATTGTTGACTTTTATTGCTGTTGTTTGTTGCTGTTTTTGTTATTTTTTGACAAAATGTGTGTTGCTGTTAGTATAAAAAAATCGATTCCATTTCCTTAGGAAGTATTATCGATTACCAGAAACAATCGCAATCATTTCGTTATAGACATCTCTAAAAGTGTCAAAAATCGAAGTGTCACAGGGCTCTTCTTAGCTGAAATGGACTATATTAAACCATCGTAACGCGAATCTACGTCATATAAGTAAAACTTATGTACATCGCTACTCTGAAAGGTGGGTAAAAGTGGAATATTTATTACTTCGTTGTGTTCACTCGAAGCATGTGTGCTAACAACTTTAAACGGTTCAGGTTGTATATAATAATAAAAATATTCATATGCCTTTTAGGACTTATGAAAGATCTAGTACTTCCAGTGTCTATCATAAATTTGGAATTTATTTCAGGAACATAAATGTAAGGTAATTTTAATGTAGGATCACAATTTACACTAATTATTTCTCGTTCTGTATAGAGGCCCGTTTCGTGAAAATTTTCCTCATTTTTATTTTCATACTGAAGTTGCTCATCTGGGTAAAGTACTGATGGGTGTTTGGTTATCATGCTCGTAATAATTATCAAATTGATTATTGTAATGATCGTATTCTTCTTCTAGGTATGCAGCAAATGGGTGCGACGGATTTCCTGCAGTTCTAAATCATTTACTTTAAAACCATCTGTTTTATTGGGGGCGGTGCGCATAGACACATCCGTAATATGGGGCTGTGCTTGCGGAGGTTTGTAGCCAAACTGTGGCTGATTGTTATTGCCGAATTGTGGGCGGTATCCAAACTGTGGGCGGTTGCCAAACTGTGGGCTGTTGCCAAACTGTGGGCGGTTGCCAAACTGTGGGCTGTTGCCAAACTGTGGGCGGTATCCGAAGGGTTTGGGCGGAAACTGATTATTTATTTGGGGACGGTACCCAAACTGTTGTGGTGCAATATTAAAGGTGGGCGATAACCAAATTGGGGTTTATTGATTTGAAACAGGGGTTTGAAATTTTGGCCTGGTTTATTGGGCTGAAGTGCACCGAACCTCTGGTGCAATGTGGGTTTTTGAAGGAAAGGCGAATTATTCGCAAAATGTTGCCCGACTTTTATTTGGAAATCTCCACTTTTGGGGAAAGTAAACGGTTTTGGGTTTGTATTTTTGTTTCTTAAGTTATATCTTTCGTGGAAGTTTACTTCCTCGAGAACTATGCGTAATGCGTCCTCTAACGTCTTGGGCGCATTTAGGCGGACAATCCTTACCATGTCCTCCGGCAGATTTGTATAGAAAAACTTCTAAGGCCTTACTATTACTAATAATGATTTTACTCTTCTTTAAAGGTTCATCCTGTATCATATTGATTTTAGACATAAGATTTGAACGAACAGATTGAATTCTATTACAAAAATCTAAAAAGCTTTCGCCATGTTTAATCTTTAAGTTTTCCAATTCAATAGCAATGCATTCTTCTGAACGCGGGTCCTCCGAAATGTTGCTCTAATAGTTGTTTAAGTTCCGACCATGATGCAACATCTTCACGTTCGGATAAGAGGGCGGACTGCGTCACCCGTGAGGCGACTAGTGACGGCATGATAAACATAGAGGTCTTTGGAATGCGGAAGCCCCTATAGCGAACGATAACATATTCGCTCTTCTAATAAACAAGTTCAAGTGGCGTTTGTCACCATCAAATAATGGTATCAGCTTTAACATCTCACCAGGAATTGGTGTTATTGTTTTCTACCGTAGGTGCTGATTGCTGTTCCATTTTGTTACAATGTATGTGTTATGTTATCTGATTGGTTTTGGGGCGATCTATTTTTAGATCGGCTACCTAATTTAAATGTTACGTTTCTAAATTCTTATTTAAATATTTGTGATCTACCGTAGGGGATGGGTATACTGGACTCGATCTGGATGATTAGTAATTTATAACTATTTATATAATTATGTATTTAATCTAATTAATTATGTATTTTATTTTGATTTAAATAATTATGTGTTTAAAGAAAGCGTCTAATAGCTTTCTTAATAACTTCTATATATAAACGTTTTTTAAAAATTATATTATATTTAATTAAAAATTAATTTTATTTAACACTTTAATTATGTGTAATTCACTTTTCTTATAATTTTTGTATTTTTTCATTAGACAATAATTTATTTTTGTATTTATTTTATGTAATTACTTATTTATTTAATTATAACTTATACATATAATTCTTAACACTTTGTTCTTTTACAACTTATTTACGTATTTTAGTTAATTATTTTCTTTGATTTCTTTTACTTTATTTCATCAATACTTAATACTATGTTACTGTAGAGTTTTATACACGTAACAAATTGCGTTTAAAACGAGAGAAGGCTTATCCCGATAATAACACATAATACTATAACAAATTGCGCATGAAAAACACAGGATTAGGTAAAGGAAGGCGAAAAGTTTTACTCACCAACCGATGGATCCCATGCTCGGCGCTGCTTCTTTTGACGAATTTATTTGGTTCGACGGATCTGCTACTGTTAACGCGCACTTGTACTTTTTTGGCACGAACAGCTTTGAGCAAGATCCGCTCCGGCTGCGCCAGTCAAATTTGGAAGCGTTATTTCTATTTTTTAAAAAAACTATATTTAAATATTACAACTTATTTATTGTGGTCGAGTTTTAGACCCTAAATCTAGGTTCGGTCGATTTGGAGACCGGAAAACGGAGTGTCACTGGACGCGCTCTGCTCTTACTTAATACTATTCTTATATAAACAAAAATGGTTCTGGGAACCTCTGAGTGAGCCCCCTTAGTCCAGTGGTGAAGGGCGAGGGGGTTCCATAACTAGGTATATATTGTGGCTGTTGTCTTGAAGTCGGTTTTTTATTTTTCAAAAATTACGCCCGGCCAACAGTACGGAGTCAGGTCAATGTATGAGATGTTGTGTGTATTAATTTTATCATCTCTGTCTCCAGGCAACGCCGTGACGAAGGCGGCGAACTCGTCGTCGAAGAGCCCCGAGCTGCTGGCCAAGTACTGCGACCTGCTGCTGAAGAAGTCCAGCAAGAACCCGAGGAGGCGGAAACTGGAGGACACGCTCAACCAAGTCGTGAGTGCCAGTTTTACCTATCAATTAGTCCTTTTTTAGTTTTTTTTTTATGTGATAGGTAGCAGACGAGCAGGCGGATCACCTGATGGTAAGTAATGCCGCCGCTCATGGACACCTGCAACACCAATAGAGTTACAAGTGCGCTGCCAACCTTTTATCCCCTTCCCCGGGTGGGCCTCCGGTACCCTTCACTCACTCGGCGAAACACAGCACAGGGGCTGCTTCACGCCGGTTTTCTGTGAGGCAGTGGTATCACTCCGGTCGAGCCGGCCCATTCATGCCGAAGCGTGGCTCTCCCACAGTTAAAAGCTCTCCCATAGTAAAACAAATAAAAGAAAACGACTCATTTGGCGCAATGGTTTGAGCGCCGGTTGAGACGCAAGGGTAGCGGGTTCGAATCCCGCACCAACAAATGTTTGTTGATGAAACAGATGTTTGTGTTGGGTCTGGGTGTTTGCAGTTCCTTCGTTGTTTCTGGTTTCCATAGTACAAGGGAAAACCTTAGTTTGGGGACTAGGACAATGTATGTGATGTTATCTCAATTTATTTATTTACATACCATCCAGACCATGCCCAGCGCACACCAAGAGGTTTAGCTCCTCGTTCCTGCCCCGAGCCATCAAGTCATGGAATGCCCTTCCAGTTCAAGTGTTTCCTCCTTCTTACAATCCTGAGTTTTTAGGAGGGGCGTGAAACGGCATCTCAGCAGGCCTTCAGGGCACAAAATAATTACACACAGAAGTTAGACTTTGACCTGATTTTTAATTTAGAAGAGTTCGTTGACATATGCTAGGGTTGTTGCCCGGCATGAGTACATAAGCTCGCGGCCTCTACCATAGAACTCGACAGTTCGACAATCTTATGTCATAAGTTAGGATTAATGTGTTCGAAAAGGCGTTTTAGCGCATGCGTGAGTACATGACATATTTTTAGCTCTTAGTGGGCAGCCTTCTGTGTCAATATGTATTTTGTGATCAGGCGGAGTGGGGTCATTTTGATTTTCTTAAATATAAAAATAAATTATCGAGTCTTGGTATCGGATGTCGATATTTCAACGACAGTAAAATACCCTATTTGAAAATATTATGAAGTGTGTATTTTAAAGCTGATATTGCTTTTCAGATGGTTGTGTTCAAATATATAGAAGACAAGGACGTATTCCAGAAGTTCTACAGCAAGATGCTCGCCAAGCGACTCGTGCAGCACATGTCGGCCAGCGACGACGCAGAGGTATGATCATCATCATCATCATCACTATCCATTATCATTATCGTTCATAATCATCCGTCATCATTACCGGTCATCATCATTATAGGTCACACATCCGTCATCATCACCCGTCATCATTATCGGTCATCAGCACCCGTAATCATTATCGGTCATCATCATCCGTCATCATTATCGGTCACTCATCCGCCATCATCACCCGCCATTTTTATCGGTTATGTTTATCCGTCATCATTATCGGTCATCGTCATCCATCATCATTACCGGTCATCATCATCCGTCAAAATTATTGGTCATCATCATCCGTTATCATTATCGGTCACCATCTTCCTTCATCACTATCGGTCATCATCATCCGTCATCATTATCAGTCATCATTATCGGTCATCATCATCCGTCATCATTATCGTTCATAATCATCCGTCATCATTATCGGTCATCATCATTATCATTTACACTCGCGAACGATTTTACAAAATGGAAATCTAAACTTCATTTTTAATACCCGACTCAATAAAGACATCTGTTTGACATTAGTTTGAATACCAATTAGAGAAATTTGACAGATTGTAGTAATCTGATGTGTGGCTGTCTGTACGAAAACATTATGAGATATTATAATTTGTTTTTATTTTCAGGCTTCAATGATCTCAAAGTTAAAACAGGCGTGCGGATTCGAATATACAAGCAAACTCCAAAGGATGTTCCAGGTAGGTATATTTATGAACTATACCCCAAACTGGAATTCAAGTAGTTATTTTATCTAATTTGTGCAATGAATGGCGATTGCGCAGTGTCTTAGGTGTTCGCCCGAAGCGCGAAGGTCCCGGGTTCGATACCCGGCCTAGTCAATTTAGGAAACTACATTTTCTTACGTTTTCTTGGGTCTGGATGCTCGGGGTTGACGCCCCTAATTATATTGTCTGGTACTCATAGTATAGCTGGAGGTACGAAAGTATAGCGATGACCGTTATTTTGCGCACTTGTAAAAAAGAAGACTTTCTATCAAAATTGGTTTCTGCGCACTCAAGGTCATAACTACACTTTCTTGCCTCGGACTATACTCATAGTACAGGGGTTGCCCTAGTTTGAGACCAGGTTGATTGGTGTGATTGTCTGGCGCATTTTTTTTTACTATTTTAAATTTTGATTCCCAGGATATCGGCGTATCGAAGGACCTAAACGAGAACTTCCGCAAGCACATGGCGGACAGCTCGGAGCAGCCCGCTACACATCGACTTCAGCAGCCAGGTGCTGTCCTCCGGCTCCGTTGCCCTTCCAGCAGTCGTCGTCCTTCCAGCTGCCCACCGAGGTCAGTGAATGAATGAATGAACATCCTTTTTAGTGCACACAAAACAGAGAGATGTTCCGATCTATGGTAGACAGTGGAACTACTGTCCCGAACGTAAGCGCGAGCCACTATACACCAAACTGGAATTCAAGACCAAAAAAAATCTCGACAGATACTCACTGTCAAATCTGTTAATAAACTTAAAACTTTAGTGAAAAAACATAAGAACTAACAAAGGTGTAAAATAATCTAATTAAACTAATAGAATCATTTGCAGTTTGCTGCCTCAACATAGGAATATCCTGTATCTCAGGCAAAAACAATAAAGGGCATAATTTTAAATTAATTTTACAATAACAGAACTTGATTTTTATAGATGCATATTAACTAATCTAATTCTCTTGTAATAATCCAAACTAATACAATACGTACAGCCTGATTGCAGAGTTAAGAATTTTGCCGATGTGCTTACTTTGTGACATACATACGAGCCTAAGCACCACTTAATAAAAAAATGTTGTAATGGTCACTTATTGTCATTTCAAGTGACGATTTCAGGTTTCGCGACCCTTTTTGGCATTATTTTTCTTAATATGCAGACTAAACTGTCAAGTTACATTGTTAAAATGTTGTGGATAGATACCAAATGTTATTAACACCTGAAGTGTTACAAGCGCAATACCATCTTTGAAAAACTAAAATTACGGAGGGTTAAGTTTTTATTAAAGACGTCTTGTATTTACGTAAAAAAAGTACACAAAATTATATTTTTAAATTATAAAATCAAAATTACCAATAAATAAATTACATCAGCGAGTGTTTTTAGAAAAAAGGGGTATACCATGGTACGCTCATTTTATTGCAGTAGCAACATTGTTGTAGATTTTTTGGTCTTGAATTCCAGTTTTGGGTATAGTACGGAGTTAGGTCAATCTATGAGAAAAATAATTATTTTTCGATAATTTTAAAAATCTATTTTTTGATTAACATTATACATCTCTCCACCATGACAGTCAGACGACGGACAGACATGACGAAACTAAAGGGGTTTCCCAGTAGACTACGGTAACCCACTTTTTTGCGCACTTGTTGCATGTGTTCATGAGCGGCGGCAATTGCTTACCATCAGGTGATCGCCCTGCTCGTCTGCATACCTATTACAATAAAAAAAAATTGATTTCGACTTTTGTCTATGGTAGTCTAACGTTTCCATATTGTTGTCAGTTGGAGCGATCAGTCCACCGGTTTCACGTCGTTCTACTCGGCGCAGCAACTCCGGCCGCAAGCTCACGGCTCTACAACATGAGCAAGGGAGAGCTCGTCACCAACTGCTTCAAGAACAGTGATGATCACACACATACACAGCGAGGAGAGAGAGAGAAACACACAGTCCAGTAGTCACACAGCGAGAAGGGAGAGATACACACAGTCCCTCACACATGCACAGTCACTCACGTATACACAGTCACTCACACCAACACCCAGTCACTCAACTGGCTCTACAACATGAGCAAGGGAGAGCTGGTCACCAACTGCTTCAAGAACAGGTGACGATCATAACATATACATACACACAGACACAGACAGACAGTCACTCAACTGGCTCTACAACATGAGCAAGGGAGAGCTCGTCACCAACTGCTTCAAGAACAGGTGATGATCATAACATATTACATACACACAGACACAGACAGACAGTCACTCAACTGGCTCTACAACATGAGCAAGGGAGAGCTCGTCACCAACTGCTTCAAGAACAGGTGATGATCATAACATATACATACACACAGACACAGACAGACAGTCACTCAACTGGCTCTACAACATGAGCAAGGGAGAGCTCGTCACCAACTGCTTCAAGAACAGGTGATGATCATAACATATACATACACACAGACACAGACAGACAGTCACTCAACTGGCTCTACAACATGAGCAAGGGAGAGCTCGTCACCAACTGCTTCAAGAACAGGTGATGATCATAACATATACATACAACAGACACAGACAGACAGTCACTCAACTGGCTCTACAACATGAGCAAGGGAGAGCTCGTCACCAACTGCTTCAAGAACAGGTGATGATCACACACACACCAACACCCAGTCACAACAACACACACGCAGAGACACACACATACAGAGACACATACACACAGAGACACACACAGAGATACACACACCACACAGACACATACACAAACTGAATTCAAGTAGTTTATTATCTAATTTGTGCAATGAATGCGATTGCGCAGTGTCTTAGGTGTTCGCCCGAATCGCGCGAAAGGTCCCGGGTTCGATACCCGGCCTAGTCAATTTAGGAAACTACATTTTCTTACGTTTTCTTGGGTCTGGATGCTCGGGGTTGACGCCCCTATTATATTGTCTGGTACTCATGTATAGCTGGAGGTACGAAAGTATAGGCGATGACCGTTATTTTGCGCACTTGTAAAAAAGAAGACTTTTCTATCAAAATTGGTTTTGGCGCACTCAAGGTCATAACTACACTTTCTTGCCTCGTACTATACTCATAGTACAGGGTTGCCCTAGTTTGAGACCAGGTTGATTGGTTGGTATTGTCGGCGCATTTTTTTTACTATTTAATTTTGATTCCCAGGATATCGGCGTATCGAAGGACCTAAACGAGACTTCCGCAAGCACATGGCGGACAGCTCGGAGCAGCCGCTCCATCGACTTCAGCATCCAGGTGCTGTCCTCCGGCTCCTGGCCCTTCCAGCAGTCGTCGTCCTTCCAGCTGCCCACCGAGGTCAGTGAATGATGAATGAACATACTTTTTATTGCACACAAACAGAGAGATGTTCGATCTATTGGTAGACAGTGGAACTACTGTCCCGAAACGTAAGCGCGAGCCACTATACCAAACTGGAATTCAAGACCAAAATCTACGACAGATACGTCACTGTCAATCTGTTAATAAACTTAAAACTTTATTGAAAAAACATAAAACTACAAAAGGTGTAAAATAATCTAATTAAACAATAATCATTTGCAGTTTGCTGCCTGAACTAGGAATATCCTGTATCTCAGGCAAAACAATAAAGGGCATAATTTTAAATTAATTTTAACAATAACAGAACATTGATTTTTATAGATGCATATTACCTAATCTAATTCACTTGTAATAATCCAAACTAATACAAATACGTACGCCTGATTGACATAGTTAAGAATTTTGCCGATGTTGCTTACTTTGTGACATACATACGAGCCTAGCACCTACTTAATAAAAATGTTGTAATGTCACTTATGTCATTTTCAAGTGACGTTTTCAGGTTTCTTAATATACAGACTAAACTGTCAAGTTACATTGTTAAAATGTTGTGGATAGATACCAAATGTTATTAACACCTGAAGTGTTACAAGCGCAATACCATCTTTGAAAACTAAATTACGGATGGTTAAGTTTTTATTAAAGGTCCTGTATTTACGTGAAAAAAAGTACACCAAAATTATATTTTTAAATTATAAATCAAATTACCAATAAATATTACATCAGCGAGTGTTTTTAGAAAAAAGGGGTATACCATGGTACGCTCTTTATTGCAGTAGCAACTTGTTGTAGATTTTTTGGTCTTGAATTCCGTTTTTGGGTATAGTACGGAGTTAGGTCATCTATGAGAAAAATAATTATTTTTCGATAATTTTAAAAATCTATTTTTTGATTAACATTATACATCTCTCCACCATGACAGTCAGACGACGGACAGACATGACGAAACTATAAGGGTTCCCAGTAGACTACGGAACCCACTTTTTTGCGCACTTGTTGCATGTGTTCATGAGCGGCGGCAATTGCTTACCATCAGGTGATCCGCCTGCTCGTCTGCTACCTATTACATAAAAAAAAATTGATTTCGACTTTTGTCTATGGTAGTCTAACGTTTCCATATTGTTGTCAGTTGGAGCGATCAGTCCACCGGTTCACGTCGTTCTACTCGGCGCAGCACTCCGGCCGCAAGCTCAACTGGCTCTACAACATGAGCAAGGGAGAGCTCGTCACCAACTGCTTCAAGAACAGGTGATGATCACACACACACCAACACCCAGTCACTAACACACACACAGAGACACACACACAGACACACACACACACAGAGACACACACACAGAGAGACACACACACCACACACACACACACACAGAGAGAGACACACACACACACACAGACACACACACAGACACACACACAGACACACACACACAGAGACACACACACACAGAGCACACACACACACACACACAGACACACACACACACACACAGAGACACACACACACAGAGACACACACGCACAGAGACACACATGCACAGAGACACACACACAGAGCACACACGCACAGAGACACACATGCACAGAGACACACACGCACAGAGACACCACACGCACAGAGACACACACGCACAGAGACACACACGCACAGAGACACATGCACACAGGGACACACACGCGCACAGTCACCATGCATACAGATCGCTCACAGAGTGTAACGAAGTTGTTATGAAACCACCAATGTCGTCAAAGTTGGACCTCACGTCAACGTAACGCCATCTATCGGATTATGCATTTGCAAACACCCTCATTGTTTTAACTATCTATACTAATATTATTATTGGGAAATGAATGGGTGTGTCAGTCTGTCTGTATGTTTGTCTTTCTATCACGGCAAAACGGAGCGACGAATTGACGTGATTTTTTAAGAGGAGATAGTTGAAGAGATGGAGAGTAACATAGGCTACTTTTTGCCCCTTTCCAACCCCCTCCCCCTATTTTGGTCGCGAGCGAAGCCGCGAGCAAAGCTAGTAGGTACCATGTATTTATTTATTGTCGAATAAAGATTGGTCGAATTTTATTAATTTTGTTTCTTTATCCTTACAGATACACACTGCAAGCGAGCACTTTCCAAATGGCAGTACTGCTTCAGTACAACGAGAACACAGCATGGACGGTCCGCCAGCTAGAGCAGCACACCGGCATCAAGGGAGACTTCTTACTGCAGGTGGGTGGACGGACAAGTGTTCGGGCGCACACGTGCGCACATGTTACAGTGCAACACGGCTTGGACGGTCCGCCAGCTGGAGCAGCACACCGGCATCAAGGGAGACTTCTTACTGCAGGTGGGTGGACGGACAAGTGTTCGGGCGCACACGTGCGCACATGTTACAGTGCAACACAGCATGGACGGTCAGCCAGCTAGAGCAGCACACCGGCATCAAGGGAGACTTCTTACTGCAGGTGGGTACGGTGCGGACAAGTGTTCGGGCGCACACGTGCGCACATGTTACAGTGCAACACAGCATGGACGGTCAGCCAGCTAGAGCAGCACACCGGCATCAAGGGAGACTTCTTACTGCAGGTGGGTGGACGGACAAGTGTTTCTGGTGCGCACCACGTGCGCACATGTTACAGTTGCAACACAGCATGGACAGTCCGCCAGCTAGAGCAGCACACCGGCATCAAGGGAGACTTCTTACTGCAGGTGGGTACGGAGCGGACAAGTGTTCGGGCGCACACGTGCGCACATGTTACAGTGCAACACGGCCATGGATGAAAATAAAGCAATTTGACACATGACAGCCCAGAATTAATTCAAATTTCTGCCATGTCGTGCGCTACGATCGATTTGCCGTTCCCCATCACCCACTTCGCACATAGAGAATAAGCCTTGTCGTTGTCTATAGCAGTTATCTCTTTATAAATAGTATAGATAGATTAAGACAATTGTTTTTTTCATCGACAGGTACTTCAAATCCTGCTGAAGGCCAAACTGCTTGTGTGTCAAGATGGACGAGTCAGAACTGACAGAGTCCTCTGTCGTGGAACTCTACCTAGATATAAGAAGTAAGTACCTACTGTGCAGTGTGGCCATCAGATGGGTAGTTCACTCGTAGAGCCCCCGTAGACTATACTCAAAACTGGAATTCAAGACCAAAAAATCTACGACAGAATTCAAGACCAAAAAATCTACTACAATGTTGCTACTGCAAGAAAATTCGTACCATAGTATACCCCTTTTTTCTTAAAAAACACTCGCTGATGTAATTTATTTATAGTTAGTTTGATTCTTATAATAATGAAATAATTATTTACTTTTTTTCCGTAAATACAAACCCTTTAAATAAAAACTTAACCATCCGTAATTTTGTTTTCCAAGAGGTATTGCGCTTGTAAAACTCAGGGTTAATACATTTGGTACCTACCCACAATATTTTAACAATGTATGGAAACTTGACAGTTTAGTCTGCACACTAAGAAATAACGCCAAAAAGTTTTGGCGAAACCTGAAAACGTTACTTGAAAATGACATAAGTGACTTTAAAGATTTGACAGTGACGTATCTGTCGTAAGATTTTTTGGTCTACAATTCCGTTGGAGTATAGTATGGATATAGTAGCCGCCATGTTATTACGTCATCTCGCTGTGTAAACTAGTGACAGCTGTAAATTTAACTTGACCAGGGATATAACCTAACAAATAGACTGTATTACCAGGTATTACGTGTGTGTTTCCAGCAAAAAAGCTCCGCGTGAACATAAACATCCCGCTCAAGACCGAGCTCAAGGTGGAACAGGAGGCCACGCATACACACATCGAGGAGGACCGCAAATGCTCATACAGGTGCGTCATGTCACACTTGAATGGAAGAAAGAAAGAAGAAAAAAAACCGGCCAAGGCGAGTCGGGCTCGCGCCAAAGGGTTCCGTAGCAGCAAATATAATAAATCAACCTATCTCAAAAACTATAAGAGATACTTTGATCAAACCCAAAAATCGTTGATAGAGTTAATTAGCATGCATCACCTCTATTTTTTTTAGAATTTTATACCCCGTAGTTATAAAAATAGAGGGGGGGGGGACATACTTTTTACGACTTTGAGAGGCTGATATCTCAAAACCGTTCACTTTAAGAAAAATGTTTTTTAGAAAACTTTATATCATTTTAAAAGACCTTTCCATTGATACCCCAACACGGGTATGTACATCGAAAAAAAAAAAATTTCATCCCTCAGTTACATGTATGGGGGGCCCCACCCCCAATTCTTTTTTTTACTATTTAGTGTCATATTTTTGTGTTAGCGGTTCATACAACACATATTCCCATCAAATTTCATCACTGTAGTACTTATAGTTTCCGAGTAAATCGGCCTGTGGACAGACGGACAGACGGACAGACGGACATGAACGAAACTATAAGGGTTCCGTTTTTGCCATTTTGGCTACGGAACCCTAAAAAACTAAAACCCAACGACAAAAACGACGCTAGTTGGGTTTCAGTTTATACTTTTTTTTATTTGTACTATTTTGGTGTCCAAGTACTAGTAATCCATACTAATATTGATAATGCGAAAGTAACTCTGTCTGTCTTCTGTCTGTCTGTTACTCTTTCACGCCAAAACTACTGAACGGATTAATGAAATTTGGTATAGAGATTATCTAGACCCTGAGAAAGAACATAGGCTACTTTTATTGCGAAAAGGGGGTTGTAAGGGGTTAAAAGGGGGGTAAAAGTTACTTTTCCACGCGGACGAAGTCGCGGGCGGCCGCTAGTATATATTATTCAAAATGTACAAGTCAAGCGCTTTCAATGATACCAAACACGGCATATTTATCATAACTTTATTTTTTTACTCTGTATGTTTGTCCACTAGAGGGCCCACATAGATTTTGTGAAACCTCATATAGCCATAACCAGCGGACAATTAAGACGCTTATAATGAATGTCTTTGTCGAATTCTGATAAGTAGTTTAGAAGTTACGTGGAAACAGATGAATGTTTCAACATACATACATACATACTACATACATAGCCTGTCAAAATCATAACCCTCCTTTTGCTTTGCCGTAGTCGGGAAAAGATATACTCTCGGCGTCAAAAATCGCACATCTGCGTAGTTTTTCATACTAACGCGCTCATCACAGCTTCGTATATTAAAAAGTAAAACATTTTATTACAATATTTTTAAGGTAACATTACCAATATATACTCGTCTTTTAATCCAACATTTTCATCATCCATGGAATTTACTTGATTCTCCAAAAAAATTAAAAATAAATCAGTTTTCAGCTCCATTGGGACAAGAACATTGATTACTTTTATGTTTTTGGGAAAATTAGGAAGTTTACACGACTAATTCAGAAGCATGATTAACAGACGAGCATATAAAACATGTTACGTAAAAATATTGCAATCAAATGTTTTCTTTTTTTATATACGAACCCGTGATATGAGCGCGTTAGTATGAAAACTACGCAGATGTGCGATTTTTTTTGACGCCGAGTGTATGTATAATTTACTGAATACTTGACTGGAATTGCAGATTTAGGTCGAGTAGCTGAAAAACTAAAATGGGATTGGGTGGGTCATGTGTGCAGGGGGTCTAATACGCCAAACGATATCGATTTATTCGTAACGATACGACGAATGATTGTAGAATTTAAAAAAAGTTTGGCTGTTTGGTTTATTATTCTTCAGCGTGGACCTGATGGCTGAAAGAGTTTTTTACAAATACAAACGAAACGATAGTCTTACGATACCATTAGAGACGTCGTAGGAATGTTCGTCGATTTGACGTTTGTGAAGCCGTCAAATTCAATTATTCGTATCGTTTGTTAGAGTAGGGTTTTTGTAAGAAAACCGGCGTGAAGCAGCCCCTGTGCTGTGTTTCGCCGAGTGAGTGAGGGTACCGGAGGCCCACTCGGGGGGGAAGGGGACAAAAGGTTGGTAGCGCACTTGTGATTCCACTGGTGTTGCAAGTGTCCATGGGCGGCGGCAATTGCTTACCATCAGGTGATCCGCCTGCTCGCCTGCTACCTATCACATAAAAAAAAAAGAACTGTCAAAGTAATATCGTTCGTAGAATCGTTCGTATTAACGACAGTCGATACGATGGAACTTATAGTAGCCCCCCAGATTACGAACGTTTCTTATATGGAGTATATGCGAATAATCGAACGATTGTCGTATCGTTACGAATAAATCTATATCGTTTGGCGGAGTAGAGCCCCAGAATGGGCCCTGAAAGATGGACAAAAATCGTCACCGTCCACGTCATCTTGATTGTCCCCCAATATAAAAGACAAGTCAGGACAATGTATGAGTTGTTGTTGTGAATTTATTTAATTATTTAACTCGTTGTTTTTTTTCAGGCGGCCATCGTCAGAATAATGAAGACGCGCAAGACCCTGAAACACCCAGCACCTGGTGGTGGAGGTCCTCAACCAGCCTCTCTTCGCGGGTTTCAAGCCGCGGGGTGCCCGTCATCAAGGTAACATCATCATCATCATCAGGAAAAAGCTATCACTGGCCGTTTGCTCGTCTGCCATCTATCACGTACGACGAAATGTGACGTCACACTAGGGAGTCTCCGGATCTCATAAATGTGACCAACTTTGACTGACTGGAGGGGGGGGGGGGGGAACAAAAGAAGAATCATAACAATTTGTTTTTTTAAGGTGTTGTAGACAAGCAGACGGATCACCTAATAGTAAGCGAGTGCCGCCCATAGACACCTACTGGATCAAAAGAACCTTTAACCTCCTTCCCCCCCCCCCCATGGGGGCTTCCGGTCTGCTCACTCAAACGACGAAACGATACAAGATAAAAGGTTGGCAGCGCACTTGTAACTCCACTGGTGTTGCAAGTGTCCATGGGCGGCGGCAATTGCTTACCATCAGGTGATCCGCCTGCTCGTCTGCTACCTATCACATAAAAAAAAAAATGAATTGGTTTTCTATTGTGGCTGCTGTCTGGGCCTTTCGACGTTAAAATGTATTTAATAGCAATGTTTATTATTATTTCTTTTTCTATTTCATTAATTTCAAATATATTTTTTTATTGTCAACAGAAATGTATCGACATCCTGATAGAGAAGGAATACCTGGAGCGCACTGAGGGGGAGAAGGACACGTATAGCTACCTGGCGTGATGCGCGCGCGCACGCACCTAACAATATTACACGATGTAATGGACGATGTGTTTTATTTAACACCACCTCTATAACAAAAAGTATCAGCCTGTATGTATAGTAATAAGTCGCAGCCGGATCGTATCATCATCATGTCAGCCCACATCCACTGCTGAGTATAGGCCTCTTCTTTATACGCCACTCCTACGGTCACCAGCCAGCCTCATCCACTGTTTCCCCACCACCCTTACAATATCGTCGGACCAACGGGCAGGTGGTCTACCCACAAGACATCGTATAATCCGCCGTATTACATTACGGCTAGCTATTATACAAAACAGGGCCTCTTTGAAATACGGCGGATTAACGATTAGCCGCATTATCAATAGATCTTCAATAAGGCGAACCACGGTTAGCCTAATCGTACTACTCATTACGATAAGTGTTGCCACAACACAACTATCATTACAATTTTAGGTTATGGTATTTTGTATGACCACCCAGAAAACCTTAATTATTTCCGGGTGGTCATAAAAAAACCGTAACCTAACTTTTAACAATGTGTTTATGTGTGTACCTACATAAAAAAATACCATAACCTATAGTTTTTTTAATGAAACAAAGTCAGACAGCGCCAAGAGTGTTAAGAATCGGAACTAAAAACTGTCAATAGGCGTCTAATTAAATCTGTGGGAGAGCCACGCTTCGGCATGAATGGGCCGGCTCGACCGGAGTGATACCACTGCCTCACAGAAAACCGCCGCGGCGTGAAGCAGTCCCTGTGCTGTGTTTCGCCGAGTGAGTGATGGTGCCGGAGGCTCACCCGGGGGGGAAGGGGATAAAAGGTTGGCAGCGCACTTGTAACTCCACTGGTGTTGCAAGTGTCCATGAGCGGCGGCAATTGCTCACCATAAGGTGATCCGCCTGCTCGTCTGTTATCTATCACATAAAAAAAAAAACAAAATGTATTAAAATCAGATTATAATAAAATGCAGAAAGTACCTAGGTTAGATATAAGTGATAATCTTACCTACATTTTGAGATTGCCGCTTTTGAAACGTATACAGGCTGTATCTGTGAACATTAACATCCCTTTAACCACGTGTTCTACCAACCATTTTGAACAACATTTTGATTTATGGCTTTTAAAAATTCGCATAATTATTTTTTATCTTCCCATACAAAGTCAATCATGTGACTTTGTCATTTCGTATGGGGAGTCAAAAAATGTTCGATGGAATTTCGGAAAGTGTTGAACAAATGTTATCAGAATGGTTGGTAGAATACCTACGTAGTTAAAGGGATGTAAATATTCACAGAAGAAACACCCTGTATGAAAGTTTATTACGATATTTTCCTTTTAAAAAAAATCCCGACCATGCGTTCAAAACATACCAAATCGTTTAAAAGATTTTTTCCAGTCCCATAAAACACTTGAAACATCAAGGAAACACAATTACAAGTTTATTATAAATCAAAACCTTCAGCGATTATAAAATACGAACTTGATTTATTCGTTAGACCACAGAACTATATCAATCAATCAAAGGTTTAAATTTTTTTTTCATCTTAAATCTCCAAGCGTAAAAGTATTAGTACGCACACCGCAATTATAAAAAGGTGCATCTTAACTTCAAGTGATAAAGTTGAGTTTCCCACAAAGGGACTGGTTGTCTACCATTAAATCAATCTGAACGGACAGTCATTACCTCTACGTTACCGCAGGGTAGTCGGTTCTGTGCCCGTTGAGGCATCAATCAAAACTCGTCTATTTTTCCAAAGGTTTGAATTCCACGGTGAATCTACCGATCTTACTTTCGTCTCTAGTATTTTGTTTTTTAAGCAATCGACATACGGATAGCATACAGGGTGTATCTGTGACCATTTACATCCCTTTAACCACATGTTCTATCAACCATTCTGAACAACATTTATTCAACAACTTTTCCAAATTCTTTGTATGGAAAGATGAAATTTTTTTATGCGAATTTTCAAAAGTCATAGAGCAAATGTTGTTCAGAATGTTGGTAGAACACGTGGTTAAAGGGATGTAAATGTTCACAGATACACCCTGTATTATGTAACTGGACCGATATGACGCTATTGGGCCTCTGGTACACACACTCACCCACTCCACGAAACTGGGGTGAGTTCCGGGTCGGGTCAAAAAATTGTTAGGTACTCGTACCTCTTACTGAGTTTTTCTGTTCAGACATTCTCAGTATCAGCCCGAAACTGAAGTTAGTGGTCTTGTTGTCCCGTGACTCGGAAAGCGAGTTAAGCCGATGGTCCTGCCTAATCTCTCTTTGGTCGTGTCACACTGGTGTCACAATCGAATTAAGAGGGTATTATCCTACTACTATTATAAAGGCGAAAGTTTGTAAGTATGGATGTATGGATGTTTGTTACTCTTTCACGAAAACTACTGATGGATTTGAATGATACTTTACCACAATATAGCTTATATACATCAGAATAACATAGGCTACAATTTATAAAATATATTGTGGATTGTCCAAATATGACGGTAAGTGTCATAATTACTCCACGCGTACGAAGTCGCGGGCGGCCGCTAGTTACTATATAATTAGGTCGTGTTCTTGTGTTTGCACACACACTTGAGTATAGGTCGATTCACGAAAGATGACCACACAATGACGACGGTCTAAGCATGAAATCTCATGAAGAAGTGGCTCATTCTCAAGTTGAGTCACTATAAGGGCTTAGATTCAAACACATTCTATGTTTAATTGAACATGTTTTTTGTCTTGAGTCTTTACTTCGTGAGATTACATGCGTAGACGATCGTCATTTGTGGTCATCTTTCGTGAATCGACCTGTAGGTACCTATAATTTTATTATATCCTGCGTACGTGGCTGATCTTTAAGATTGGCCGCCGTAGCGGGCAATATCGGTTGGAGGATTTATATTTACTAACTAGTGACCCGCCCTCACTTCGTTTTGGTACAGTAGTTCCACTATCTACCAATAGATGGCGCTGGACTTTGATTGTATCGCGCAAGTGTTTCGTGTTTATCGGTTTACCTACATATTGCGTGAAATATGAGATTAACCTCTTTACATTCACTTTGTTTCGAGACAGTTTTGCTGTTTTCCTAGTATTTCGTATCGTTACCAAACCAATAGATGGCGCTGGAATATATCGCGCATGTCTTTTGTCGTTTCGGGTTGCATATGCTTTGTGTTTATGTACAGTGGCCAGTACATCAAGTTACTACAATCTGTCAAATTTCCTCAGTTGATATTGAACCAAACACGTTTGACATAAAAGTGAGGTTCGATTGAAGAAATTTGACAGATTGTAGTAACTTGATGTGCTGGCCACCGTACGTACAGCCACTCATCAAAGTATACAAAACTGTCAAATTTCTTCAATCGACTCTCATCTTACTGTCATACACATTAGGTTGAATGTCAAGTGAGAAAATTTGACAGGTTGTGGTGACCTGATGTGTGGCTGACTGTACTATATAGAAGTTATTTCTTTATAAATAGTTTAGAAGATATAGATTTAAACATCCTAGTATTTAATCCCGTTTATATTATGTATTTGTATAATGCAACACGAAAGTTTAAAATAATATTAGTATCTATTCTGCGTCTACGCATTAATAAGTAAATAACTCATCCGGGATGTTTATTTAGTATGCTGATAGGTATGATAGGTACTTAAGTACACTTAAGTACTATAAATGTGATATTGATCTAGTTACTTAAGTATAATTTATCCAATTATAATCCCCTTAGCGTTTAGCTATGTCGGTCAATTTCCACGATCAGCCAAAGCAGGACATTTAGTACATAAACACAAGTAAGTATGTAGGTAGGTACCTACACTCTAGCAGGCCTGTCTCACTCCGCGTGTAGGTATCGAACTTGCAAGTACATGCGGCGTCCCCTCCGGAGGGGCTAATCAGTAGAAACTCACGAGCGAGCGGCGACGAATGCGAGACAGTTGCTTGCGACAGAAGGAGAACGCACTTTTAGGTATGAATAATTGTAGGTGTTGAACGCTGGGCGGTTGGAATTTCAACTTTATGTTATGGTAGCCTCATCTTTATTTTCTATAAACGGGTTTTAGGAGTGGGCTTTCTGTACTTGTTCTATTAGTATTCTGTGACTCTAGTCCGATTTTCAGTGCGCTGTTAACCTTTTTTTTAAAGTAGGTAAATAATTCTCTTAATAAGAAGGGAATCCGGGTTTTTTATATGATAAGTGGCAGACGAGCAAACGGATCACCGGTCGGTAATCGAGAAAGAGATAAGTAATCGATTACGCCAATAGGCACTGTAACACCAGTTGCTTCAAGTGCGCTGCCAACTTTTAACCCCCCTTCCTCTCACCAGTTCCTTCACCCACTCGACGAAATACAACGCAGGCTTCACGCCGATCTTCTGTTAGGCCGTGGTATCACTCCGGTCGAGCCTCTATCGTGTGGTTCGATATAAGAACATTACTCGTGTAGCAGTAGGTACCCATTGCAAACATTATCCGTGAGAGAGCCACACTTCGGTATGAATCTAGCGGAGTGATAACACGGCCTCACAGAAGAGCGGCATGAAGCAGCCACTGCGCTGTGTTTCGTCCAATGAGAAAGTTATCGGAGGCCCCATTTCGGTAAATGTCGTTAAAGATTGGCAACGCACTTGTGACAATATTGGGTGTTGATGTCTATGGGCGGTGGCAATCGCTTGCCATCAGGTGCTCCGTCTGCTCGTCTGCCACCTATCACACAAAAATGGTCAGTAGAAGAAATTTGATAAATTTAGTTAACCCAACAGGTGACAGTCTATGCCACTTCACATTCCTCCCCAGTCCTGATTATATCCCTCAACAACTAAACTTCTACCCACCCTACCCCCCACCGTGAGAACAGCTCGAACCACCCTCTATAATCAACCAATCGCACGCCACAATTACGGACAGACGAACACCCTGTATTACTAATTCGAGGTAATTAAATAGCGGATCCGTGGACAATAATGGGCCTAGTTGACCCTGGGATGCGCCATATAAGGCCCATGGTCATATTAAAATCATCAGCTTAGGTAATGTCTCCATCATGGACCATAGGTGTATCCAGTAGCCTAACCATGAGTTTGAAATACTATCCTCGCTATCGAAAACTATCGCGTTGTCTCTTTCATTGTGATGCATTTGAAAGAGACAGAGCAATAGTTTACGTTATGCCAGTTTTAGATGTACACTTATGGTAGCGCTACTGGCACTTTCTTACTTAATTAACTATCGGCCGAAACGAGTCTTGGCCTCCGAAACAAGAGAACGCCACTTTGGTCGATCCTGTAATAGATACTTGTTGCCAGTCCTTGGCCTGAAGTGCTCGCAGATCACTCTCGACGTCTTTCCAGGGATACCTAGGTCAGCCTACCGGGCGTCGCGTCGGCCCATCGGTTGGCTCTGGTATCCTTTCTTCACGAGACGATCCTCGTCCAGTCTCTCGAGGTGGCCAAGCCAGCCATCCACGCAGGAAATTTATAGTGCACAGATGCACTCTCTATTACCTTACCCTCATATTTCCATGGGACACCAGTGTGACAACCGAAGAAGGACAGTAGCGCTATAGCTGGAGGCACGAAAGTATAGCGATGACCGTTATTTTGTCGACTCGGACTATACATGTAGGTAATCCCATGAAGAATATGGCTCAATGTGACACATTATAAAGGCTTAGACTAAACGCATATTATGTTTAATTTATAACATACTTTTTGTTCTAACTCTTTACTTCATGAGATTAGGTACTTACATGCGTAGACAATCGTCATTTGTGGTCATCTTCCGTGAATCAACCTGTACTAAGCTAGTCAAAAGGCGGCCATATTTCCTTATATATCTACGGTTAAGTATATTTTTTTCTACCGATAATTATACCGAGGGCAACTTACGCTTGGCGGTACCCTCGCCTACCTATTTATTACCTAGCCCAGGAAAAATCATTCAAATTATAAGTTACGAGTGGCCGGCGAGGTACTGTCAGCAGAAATGACGACTTAATGCAAATAGACGGACTAAGAAACCGGTAACTCTAGAGTGAGTGACAGTTGTAGAAATTTTTTGTTTCATTTTCAACTTAATTAACAAACGCCTTCATCATCATTTCAGCCAATAGACGTCCACAGCTGGACATAGGCCTCCCCCAACGCTCTCCACAAAAATCGGTCCTGTGCCACCCGCATCCAAGGGACTCCCGCGACCTTCACTAGATCATCGGCCCACCTGGAGGCCTGCCACGGCCTCCTGCACGAGGCCTCTACTCAAGGACCTTTCCCAACGGTCTGTATTCAAATATCATTATTCCTTGAAAAACTAGATCCATTCTCAAGAGCAATGTCCACTTTACATACATACATCTGTGAAAAAGGACAAAAAACTCAGTCCAAACAAAACAAGGCAGCCAAGCACCGAGGACGGTAATTTCGCTGCGCACGCGATGCCAACACGCACGGTTCGAGGAATGCCTTCTGATCCTCACAATTATACCTCGAGGAATCGAGAAATAAGCACTTGTAAGTTGGGCGGTTTCGAGAAAACGTGAAAAGGTATTTAAAAAGTTTAAAATCTAAGTTTGAGTTTATTACTTCTGGGCTTTATCTAGCAAATCTTAGTCGATGAAAAAATACCTAAGTAGGTACTCAAAAGAGATACTTAATCCTATAGACACCGACAAGGATTATATACAAACCGAAAAGTCAAAACACTAGCGCGATACAAACGACGCCCAGCGGCATCTATTAGTAGAGAGTAGAACTAATAATGTCTCGAAATGAAGTGAGGACGGGTTACTTAGATCTAAGTTTGAATGGGCTACTTCTGGGTTTGCTCGTAGGCTTTAAATCAACTCAGTTCAGCAATACAAAATACCGCCCATACCCTTACCTCCTTACGCCACCCGGAGTCTGGAAGGTTAAAGGTTCGAGTCCCACCTGAACTCGTCGATAAATTAAGTGCGTTATTTACTTAAGAATATATTTCACGTTGGTTTGAAGATGAATATGTCCAAGACAAAGGTTATGTCCAACCGTTCTGGCATCTCATAACACACTTTAAGATAGGTGGTGAGGCTCTGGAGTCTGTTGATAAATATGTTTACCTTGGACATATTCTTTCTTTTGACAAGGAGCACCATAATCAGGAGGTCAACAGGCGAATCCAGCTCGGGTGGGCGGCGTTTGGTAAACTGGACGACGTTTTGAGGTCAAAAGAGATCCCGCAATGCCTGAAAACCCGTCTCTATGACCAATGTATCCTGCCAACGATGACTTATGGTGCCGAGACATGAACTCTCACTAAGGAGACTGTGCACAAAATTAGAGTAGCACAAAGGGCCATGGAGAGGAGCATGCTCGGCATCAGACTCCAAGATCGAGTCCGGAACTCTGAAATCCGATGGAGGACTAAAGTCCAGGACGTCGGATTGAGAGTGATGGAACTAAAGTGGAATTGGGCAACATTTAGCTAGGCGCGGTGATGGCAGGTGGAGCAAGATTATGACCGAATGGTGTCCGAGAAACGGCCGACGAAGTCCAGGTCGTCCGGTGGCGCGATGGGTCGACGACATCGCTTATATCGGAGGGGCTACATGGATCCGAGCAGCTCAGGACCGGGCACATTGGCGAAAGGGAAGGGAGGCCTATACCCAGCAGTGGGAACTACCGGGCTGATGATGATGATGATGATATTTCAAAGAATTGCTAAGTATAACCAAAATAAAGCTCTCTAGTGGCCCACCCTCACTTCGCTTCGGGACCGTAATTCAGCAATGAACTAATAGATGGCGCTGTGCTAAATTACATCGCGCCAGCGTTTCGTGTTTTCGGTTTTCCTACAAGCCTTGTCGTTGTCTATAGAAGTTATCTCTCTATAAATAGTATGGATATAATCTCATAGCTTACAAACAAAACAACAGTCATTCCTGACAGATTCACGAAACGAAAAAAGACCCTAACCTCAATTTCGAGCAAATGGATTTAACATTTTGTAGAAATCCTTATAATTGCGTCTAATTCTTATGCCCGGGGGAATGATTACGGGAATCGAACCCGCGAATGGTGCATAACTCGGGGAGATAGATTTATTGGCCTGTGGATGTGTTTTTTCTTTTTTTAGGTTGTAATGTTTTGAGTTTTGGTGAGAGATCGGTGAATGTAAAAACTTCATCCCCCTTATAAGGTCCAGACAGCAGACATAATGGAAAATCAATTGTTTTAAGCTTTTTAAAAGGCTTTTGGGTCTGACAACGTTATTATAAAACGAGACCTAATAAGTGTTGATTTTTATAAGTACTAATACTTCATATAAACAGGACTAAACGCGACGAAATTTAATAAGCACATTCTAGCACTTACTGCTTACAAACCGATAAGGAAGGTAAACAAGCAAGCGGGTCACCTGATGTTAAGTGATCACAGCCACCCATAGACAAAGCCCCTTTAGCATGTGCATCTAGAAATTATGTTAATTGCATATCTGCATAATTTCTAAATATCAGTTTAAACCATTCAAATTAATCGATGTTTAGTAAATTAGTAACGCTATTCGGCACGAGATGGCGTTAGTATACAATTCAAATACTTATCACCAGATAGATAGGTAAAGATAATATAGGTTAGTAAGAGAAATAGATTAAGTACTTACATGAGTGAAACAACAGCAATAAACAGTACAATAAGACCGCCTTATCGCTTGTAGCGACGTCTTCCAGACAACTTATATAGGTAGGTAGGTATAGTATACCTAATAGGTATCACGGTCCGCACTAAGAACGACGCTATGACGGGGGGTTCCAGCGGCTCGTAATATTAACTACGATGGGGGGTCACAGTGGCTACGATGGGGGGTTCGCAGTCCGCACAGTATGGTTCGGCGGTCCGCTATTTGGTGACCCCTGGTATAGAAAAAGGGGTTCTCTTAAAAGGATATAATAGCCTTTTATGAGCTAAGTAGGTGGATGAAAATAGATCGAATCCAAACCTACTACTAAGTACTTCCTCTTCAGAAGGCATGCATACCTATTTACTGAGCTATAAGCTTTTTAATAAATATGTCTTTCTCCGGTTTAAGCCGGGAGTAGAAGACGACGTTGTGCGCCTCTAGTCCGCTTGTGACCACGGCTGTTGTAACGCAGTCGAAGGTCAACCAGCATGGATGTATATAAGGGGGGGGCAGGGGGTCCGGAACCCCCCCCCCCCATTGAGGTCTGGATTGACATAAGGGTTCAATCGGCTATAACCCAGGGCGACATAATTAAGGGTTGGTGGGGTAGCAAATTGTTGATAGCCCTGGGAAAATTTCTTTATTTTGATTAAGTCCATTGCAGAACAGATAAGTATGTTAAATTTGGGGACACCTCCCTCTTGTCAAAGCTATAATATACGTCCGTGTCAACCAGTAATGGGGGCTATCGCGTGTCCGCTAGATGGCGTACTTGAAAACTGAAGTCCAATTTCGACGCCATTGGTTGTTTAGCGACTTAATGACATCTTACATCAAAATAACCAATCACCGTGTAGATGGAGCCCAGTTCTCAAGTACGCCATCTAGCGAATTTTTCACACGCGGTAGCCCCCATTGCTAGAATGTACCTACTTATTAAATCTCTTCATGTTTAGTCACGTTTATATGAAGTTACTTATAAAATGATCCGAACACCTCAAAAATAGAAGTCATAACTCAAAAAATCAAATTTTCGGGACCGACGTCTTGACGGAGGGGCCTGAGGCATTAAATCACGATGTCGGATCGGAATCCCGAATTTTTATTCGATATCGACATTAATATGTCGAAAAATAAGAATGGAGGAAACGCGCATCAATTAAAATATTAATTGGGAAAACTGTGGAGTCGGAAAGTGTGAAAAGATGAATGAAACTGGAAAAAAATATTATGTTAAAATTACATACCTAATTTGAAACATACTTTTTTTCTTTATTTGTTTTTTTTCATAGTTGTAAATTGTGATTACCATATTTTTTTTTATTTTTTTATTTTTCATAATTTCATTTTGTGATCACCAAACCGTAGTGTTAAATCTGTGATCCGTTGGGAAAGTAGGTACGTTCAGCCACAAATCAAAGTATACAAAACTGTCAAATTTCTTCAATCGACTGTCATCTTTCTGTCAAACACTTTAGATTAAATATCAATTGAGGAAATTCGACAGGTTGTAGTAACCTGATGTGTGGCTGAATGTAAAATTAAAGTGTCAGCCTATATACTGTCCCACTGCAGGGCAAAGGCCTCCATCATAGAAATCAAGTCATCGCTACTATGATTAGGTTTGGGCTTAATCACCACGCTTGCCTAATGCGGATTGGTGATCACAAACCCGAGCTATGTTGGAAAAATTCGAAACATACTTTTTGCTCGACCCGGGAATCGAACCCGGACCCCGAGATCACGGCCCGGTACTTAAACCACTAGACCAACGGGGCTGAATGTATGTACATACAAGTAAAACGCTTCTGGTTATGAACGCCCTGACGTTTATTTGTCGTAATTTCAGTCAACCAGATATGGCGAAAGCAGCTGCTAGTGTTATTGAACACCAAATAGGGTTCATATTTTTACACGTAGGTAGCTACTAGGCAAGCGTGGTGATTGAGCCTAATCCCATCATAGTAGCGATGACTTGATTTTCTATGATGGAGGCCTTTGCCCTGCAATGCAGCACTTTTACACTTTCACGCTGACAGATCACCTGATGGTAAGTGATTGCCGCCGCCCAAACTGCAACACCAGTAGAGTCACAAGTGCCAACCTTTTACCCCCTTTCCCCCCCAATGGGCCTTCGGTATCCTCACTCACTCGACGAAACACAATGCAGGCGCTAAAACTTCCGGTGTGAAGCAAGGTATTTTGTGAGGCTAATGTATCACTCTAGTCAAGCCGGCCCATTCACACCGAAACGTGACTGTCCAACGGTAAAAGGTTAGGAGTTATTTTAAAATTACTAAGCCTCCAAAATTTTCTACCATTACCGACTCCACAGCTTTCCTGTCCCGATCGATTCATCACCGATCAATCAAAGCATCTTGCGAGCAATAAATTTTATTTTTTTCTACACGGCTGTACCTTATCATTAGGCCAAATAACGAGGTGTATGTAATTAAAGTTCATATCTATTGATCTAGCTTGCTACAATGTTTTGTTCGAGCACCTTTTAGTATAGAAAAAGGGTAAGTTGAATTTGAGTTTAAAAAATCTAACATCATATCCATAGACTGAATGCGTCAAAAAGACAGGGTGAAACTTAGGGTGAAATGGCGACCATTGGGAGAAGCATTATGTCCAGGGAACCAGTGCACTCGATATAAGTATGTAAATCGAATAAGAGATTTCCAAACATCCTACTACTATTATAAAGGCGAAAGTTTGTAAGTATGGATGTATGGATGTTTGTTAGTTACTCTTTCACGTAAAAACTACCGAATGGATTTGAATGAAACTTTACCACAATATAGCTTATAGATACATCAGAATAACACATAGGCTACAATTTTTGAGGTTTCTACGAACCTGAAGTCCCCGCGAACGAAGTCGCGGGCAAAAGCTAGTTCGTTCATATAAGTAGTTTTATGATTATGAGCCCATGATGTCCCACAGCAGGGCAAAGGCCTTCCTACCCTTTTTCCATCTACTCCAGTCCTGGGCTACGGTAGACCAGTCTTAAAAGTCGTTTTGCCGTGAAAAAAAGACAAACATACAGGCAGACACACTTTCCCATTTTATAATATTAAGTATGGATGTAATGTATCTATTTTGCCGATGCACCCTGTATATTTTGATCTATGTTCTCAGAATCTCGTCATGATGCAATGTGGGTGGGCGTGTTGCACTTAAAGGTTGCACATTAACGATTAGTATCTTGATTTAGTTTTTCTTATTTCTTTCGACCTTTGTTCAAGCGCGGATTCCATCCACTGTTGTGGGCACTGCGGGCAATTGGGCATTCCCATTGCGACGTCTCAAGTAACTTTTAGGTTATAACCTAAAAGTTACTTGAGACGTCGCACTTTATTCTATCAACATTTAGAAATAGAAATAGAAATATTCTTTATTCAATTTAAGTCCTTATAGAACATTTATGAATGTCAAATATTAAGTAAGCTACTGATGATTCGGAAATTTGATCAGCAGTTTTCAGTCTAAGAGAAAAAGAGGGGTTGCCAGGGGAGGCTGTACCCACAACCATGGACTAGGAATGGCTAGGGATGACAAGCAGCTAGAACAGGAGGGTTTCAGTATGTTTCAAGTCAGAAAATTCCTTTTTTGAGGTCTGGATCCGCCCTTGCCTCTGTTTTAGCAACTTAGTATGACAAACGTATGTACTTTGTTCTGATTTGTTTTTATATAAGGACAATCAAGATGACCTCACTCCGCCTGATGGTAAGCGGCCGTGAGATCCAAATATGAGATTGACAGGCACAAAAGAAAGAACAGACTAAGTACCAATTGAATCTGTATTTTGTGAATGTATACTCTCTTCTATTACTTTATTTTAAGGCGTCACCCATCAAGTTGGAGCCGTAAAGTCCTTGAGTCGAGACCGCGACTCGGTAAGCGTAGTGTTGGACGCCCTGCCACAAGATGGGATGACGACATTCGAAGGCTAGCTGGAGTGGGCGGGATGAGAGTGGCCGAAAATCGGGAGCGGTGTCGTGCATTAGGGGAGACCTATGTCCAGCAGTGGACGAGTGTGGGTTGCTGATGAAGACGTCACCCAAGGTCCAGGTTGAAAACCAGCGCCGCAGCAGCTGCTCACGGCGGCTGCAGCATCATGCTGAGGCTGAACCTTGTTGGCCGCAACTTCTATGTTCCTTTATTTTGTCTTTTTGTCTATGTGTAAATGTGTTGTGATCAATAAATGTTTTCGTTCTACTCTTCATCATCATCATCATTTCAGCCAATAGACGTCCACTGCTGGACATAGGCCTCCCCCAAAGTTCTCCACACAGATTGGTTGTGCCATCCGCATCGGACTCCCGCGACCTTCACCAGATCGTCGGTCCACCTGGTGGGAGGCCTGCCACGGCTGCGGCGTCCTGCACGCGGCCTCCACTCAAGGACCTTTCCACCCCAACGGCCGTCTGTTCTCCTCGCAATGTACCCTGCCCATTGCCACTTCAGCCACGCAATTCTTCGGGCTATGTCTTCTGCGGATCTTCTGCGGATCTTATCATTTCTGACACTCTTATGGTATTCGTTCGTTCTTATATTCGGGTAAATGAATTAATTTTTACACCTCCAAAAGCAGTAACCATCATCGGCTTCCTGAAGGCTCTAACATATAATTTTATATGTTTTTAAGAGTTAGTAAAAGGTATTATTTATGTGGAAACGGTAGCCCGCGATGGTGTAATTACAAATTTCTTAAATTATTATAATCGTGACTTGACCAAAATTCCGTACGACTAAGTACTGTCTTGTACGGTCAGCAGAAAAGAATAAATATTTATTAAATTCATTTTGCATCTGACGAAATGGCGCATTTGGCCCTCATGCGCCAAAGGTCGTGGGTTCGATCCCCACCCTGGACAAACTGGATTTGTGTTTGTTCAGTGGCTGCGTGTTATGTTACATATTATGTATTTCAGTATTTTTGTGATCCTCTCTTGTCTGATATCTGTAACACAAGTGCCTGAGCTACTATGGGCCGGCCCAACGGGAGTGATACCACGGCCTCACAAGAAGCAGCCTGAGGTAGCGCCTACAATGTCGCCGAATGATGAGAGTGCCTCTAACAGGGGGAGTTTGGCAAGGCAAGATTGGCAGCGCACTTGTGATGTTGTTACTCCACTGGAGCTGCAGGTGTCCATTGGCAGCGGCAGCGGCAAATGCTTACCACCAGGTGGGCTGATTGCTTGTCTGCCACAAAAAACTGTAAAGTATCAGCTTCTAAACTGACCCATTGCAAGGCAAAAGCCCATCATGGAACAAGGCAAAGGCCCATCATATAATCATTGACGGTCGAAACGCGATTTGATTCCCGGTTAAGTCAATTTAGGAAATTTAGGTGGTGATTAAGCCTAATCCCATCATGGTAGTGATAACATGATTTCTATGATGGAGGCCTTTGCCCTGCAGTGGGACAGTATATAGGCTGATACTTGGGTCTGGGTGTCTTGGTTTGATGCCCCCAGATAATTATCGTCACCTGGTATAGTACAGAGGTCGCCCTAGTTTGAGACCAGGTTGATTGGTGTGATTGTCTGGCACATTTGAATTTTGTTAGGCTTGCAAAAAACTGATCTTAAAGACTGATTTTAACGACTGGCCGGTTGGCGTATTTGATAGTGACCTACCCTCATGTGCCAAAGGTTGTGGATTCGATCCCCACCCTGAAAAAAAACATTCATGTGATGAACTTGTTTGTTTAGTGTCTGGGTGTAATATATGTATATAAGTGTTATATTTGTGATCCTCTGTTGTCTGATATCCATAACACATGTGCTTAAGCTACTTAGTACAGACACAAAATAATTACACACAGAAGCTAGACTCAGCGTGATTTTGAATTTAGAAGAGTTCGTTGACATATACTAGGGTTGTTGCCCGGCATGAGTACATAAGCGCGCGGCCTCTACCACAGACCTCGACAGTTTTTTGACAATCTTATGTCATAAGTTAGGATTAATGTGGTCGAAAAGGCGTTTTTGCCCGTTAGTGCGCATGCGTGAGTACATGACATATTTTTAGCTCTTAGTAGGCAGTCAGCCTTCTGTGTCAATATGTATTTTGTGGTACAGAGTCAAATCAATGTATGAGATGCTGTGTGATTTATTAAAAAAAAAATTTTTTTTGTCTTCTCTTGCTATCTCTACTCCTGGCATGAGCCTGAGGCATTTTGAGCTTGATTTTTTTATACATAAAAAGTCCGTCCGTCGGTCTGCTTAGAACTCGTATTTTTTGTCGTTTTTTCAGATTTTTTCTCGAAACTGTCGAATGTTGAGCATCCATTTAATACTGCATCCCGCTGGTATGCCTTCAGGGAATAGGATCTGGGTGTTTAGGCATGTATAATGGTGTTAACCTTGGTCCGTCCTAATGTTGGAATAATGTATCCAAAATAGTATTTTTGGCATCAGAATAAAAAAAATTGTGACCTGTTTAGTGCAGTGGTTTGTACGCTAACTAGAGACGTAAGGGTCGTGGGGTCAATTTCCGCACCAACACAATTTTTAGTTGATGGATCAGATGTCAACACAACCTTACTTCTCTAGTCGTGTCCCATAGAACTATGAAGGTAAGGGAATAGAGAGTGCACATGTGTTTACGAGACCACTTGAGCACACTATGATATTTTATTGACAGGCCGGATGGCCACTGTGGGAGAGCCACGCTTCGGCATGAATGGGCCGGCTCGACCGGAGTGTTACCACTGCCTCACAGAAAACCGGCGTGAAGCAGTCCCTGTGCTGTGTTTCGCCGAGTGAGTGAGGATACCGGAGGCCCGACCGGGGGGGGAAGGGGATAAAAGGTTGGCAGCGCACTTGTAACTCTACTGGTGTTAAAGGTGTCCATGAGCGGCGGCATTGCTTACCATCAGGTGATCCGCCTGCTCGTCTGCTACCTATAACATAAAAAAAAAATGGCGCATTTGGTAGTGACCCTGCCTCATACGCCAAACGTCGTGGGTTCGATCCCCACCCTGGACAAACATTCGTGTGATGAACACTTGTGTTTGTTCGGTGTCTAGGTGTATATAATGTATTTAAGTATTATGATCCTCTGGTCCTATAAGGTGTTGTGTGAATTTATTTATTACTAGTGGCCCGCCCTCGCTTCGCTTCGGGACCGTAATTCAGAAATGAACCAATAGATGGCGCTGTGCTAAATTACATCGCGCAAGCGTTTCGTATTTTCGGTTTACCTATAAGCCTTGTCGTTGTCTATAGAAGTTATTTCTTTATAAATAGTATAGAAGAAGATATAGATCTTCTTATTACGCTCAATCGTGCAAGACGTAGGTATGACACGTGCGCTGCCAACCTTTGTTTCATTATATCCTAAATACTAGCCCCTCGTTCAAAACTATTTTTTTTTTATGTGATAGGTAGCAGACGAGCAGGCGGATCTCCTTATGGTAAGCAATAGCCGCCGCTCATGGACACTTCCAACACCAGTGGAGTTACAAGTGCGCTGCCAACCTTTTATCCCCTTCCCCCCGAGTGGGCCTCTGGCTAACCTAACCGTGAGAGACTGCGTTTCAGCTTGAATGCGCCGACTCGACCGGAGTGATACCACAGCCTCACAGATGACCGGCGTAAAGGCGCGCTAGCGTTGTGTTTCGTTGAAGAAATGAGGGCAGCTGAGGCCCAATTGGGGGGATGGGAGTTAAAGGTAAGTACTTGTGACTCTACTGTTGTTGGAGATTCACTTACCATCAGGAGATCCGGCTGCTCATCTGCCACCTAAAACTTTTGACATGTCATTGAAATTCGCTTCAAGCAAGCCTTACGGCATTTTATATCAACAACTAGCGGCCGCCCGCGACTTCGTCCGCGTGGAAAAGTAACTTTTTACCCCCCTTTCAACCCCTTACAACCCCCTTTTCGCAAAAAAAAGTAGCCTATGTTCTTTCTCAGGGTCTAGATCATCTGTACCAAATTTTATTTAAATCCGTTCAGTAGTTTTGGCGTGAAAGAGTAACAGACAGAGTTACTTTCGCATTTATAATATTAGTTAGGATTTTTAACCGATAAAACCTTTTTATCAAAAAAACGGTCGATGGTCAAAAAAGTAAAAAATAGCCAAGTTCGGTCGGAAGCCAAAAGGTTCGATTTTAATGGCGTCCATACAGAAACGATAGATTAATTTGATAAGTACATGTTGTAGCCTGCAATTATGATTTTAACCGTAAGGAATTATTATCTCTTGTGCCTTTTTTCGGTTTTGGTTTGAATGTTAGAAAGTGATTCATGATGATGTAAGATGTTGATGAAGAGACTATGCTCAGAGTTTTTTTTTCTGACAATGGATTTAATGGAAGTTTTTGGGGAGAGCCACGCTTCGGCTTGAATGAGAATTGAGAACTTCTCAACAGAAAAACTCAGGCACAAATTAATTTTGGCCCAAATATGAGTATCGAACCTGGGACCCCTAGCGCAGCCCAAGCAGATCTAATGGAAGCTTTTGCCGTGGGAGAGCCACGCTTCGGCTTGAATGGGCCGGCTCGACCAGAGTGATACCACGGCCTCACTTAACACCGGCGTACAGCAGCGCCTGCGCTGTGATTCGTCGAGTGAGTGTAACGGAGGCCCAATCGAAGAGATAGGTTGGTAGCGCACTTGTGACTCCACTGGTATTGCGGTGTCTATGGGCGGCGGCAATCGCTTACCGTCAGGTGATTTGTCTGCTCGTCTGCTACCTATCACAACAATAATTCAAATACCTACCAAGTCACTTGACCGACTATATTAAATATAGAAGCTGATGAAACTCGGGACCATGCGCTGTGGGAATGTCAACTGAATTTTTAGGAGTCATATAACAATGTTGTTCAGAATGGTTGGTAAAACACGTGGTTAAAGGGATGTAAATGTTCACAGCTACACCTTGTATACCTATAACAGTATTAGTTATATCAGTATCGTAATAAAAATTCTAATTTGAATTAATGCTCTTTTATTTTCATAATGAGTATCTTTATTGTATTTTACTATAAATGGACACTTTATAATTTGAACCCTTCTTGATGATATTTGTGAGTAATAAGTTTTGCGATAAACCGACGTAAATATTAATAAAAGTGTTTTTTTTCCGGCCATTTAATACGATAATTTTGAAATTAAATATCCATCAGACATGAATCGAATTTAATTAATTTAAACAATTTATGAAATTATCTGTTGGATAAAAGTTATAAATCTATAAGTGATCAGAGAAATTATCACTTAACAGGTGATATTATTGAAAGGACTTGAAATTATATCAATGTGGGCCTGATCTTTCCGACTACTGGAATACAAGTTAATTGTGGCATATTTATGTTGACAATCTTACTATAATCTTTAAGCACTTGAGAAACCCAGTGAAAAAAAAAATATACACGGGGAATTTGAGGTAGTTGTAATCCCGAAGCTTTCATAATCGAGTAACACGAATAAAGTCCCTTTTAGCGTGCTATTTTTAGTTTTTTTATACTAGAGGCGGGCAAACGAGCAAGGCGGGTCCACCTACTGTAGTAAAAATAATTCAGCTATTCTTTAAATACTTAAGAATATTCTCCAGGCACATTTGAGTCTGTCATCCTCACCCTGAAGGCCTGCTGAGATGCCGTTTCACGCCCCGCCTAAAAAACCCAGGATTGTAAGAAGGAGGAAACACATTTGAAATCATAGTAGTGATGACTTGATTTAGGTATATGAATGAGGCCTTTGCCCTGCAGTGGGACAGTATATAGGCTTTACTTTGTCGGAACCCGTCTTTTCTGTTGATTCACGGCTAGGGCCATGCTACTCTACCCCCCCTTCCCCTAGGTAAAATCCCATTGCCACTACAAAATATGAGTCGCAACCAACGTCAATTTCCAAAATCGATTAAATGCAGCACATTTGTCAACAGTTGATCGATTTGCACACATTCGATCAAATGTAGGTACAGCACATTTGATCGATTTTAAAAATATCGGTCCCATCAATATTCATTGCGAGTTACTTTAAAATATTCAAAATAACTCCATCGATGTCATGACTACGCGACATACATAAAAATGCGATCGAAACCCTAAAAATTAACAATCAAATCTATTATCTACCATTAAAGTTCAATTTTCAATAAAAGTCCAAATTGGCACTTATGTCATTGTGCTCGGAGGACGCTTTGCGGTCAAAGACTGACATAAATTATTCCTTTAAAAATAAGTCAATATTTCCGATTAGCAACAAGTGAAAATGAGCTCAAATGCAATTAGAATACAGTTTAGAGTAACATCGTCGACATTACAAATAAATTTATTTGAATCGCTTATCATTTGTATCGCGTTGAAGTCTGCAGAGGAAAAATGTCGTAAGTTGAAATTTCTTTGTATTGGATTTAGAACTTTTTTGTTATTATTTTAAAGATTTTTTCTCGTTTGTTTCGTTTTAAGGTTTTAGTTTTCGAGTTTTGGTAACGCGCTGCTACCTTACAAAGGTGTATGTTGAAACTCCGCCTAAGGGGTTTTATGTACGAGCTATGTTGATGACATATTGTAGGTATGCGTGTTGGATTTTTTTATTAGAAAAAGTAAAAAAAAAGTAGACATGATATAAATTAGTTGGGATACGCCCCGTTATGCTACTTGGAAGGTAACTGGAATTCCTGTTTCATAATTATTATTATGATGTTGTTTGAAAATAATTATTATATTATTATTATATAAAAAATCTTATTGGTGGTATCTAAAGATAAAAATGTACAACATAATTTTTGCTTCAATTTTTTTTTGTTTACTTATAGATCAATAAAGAAGGTTATCAAAATTATACCGTTTATTTTATTAATTAAGATTGTTAAGATAACATTAATAAAATTGGTCACAAAATCAACAACACATAAATAGAAATACCACAGTACTTACCTATATAAGTAGGTAATAATGACTTTTTTTATGGTATAGGTAGCAGACGAGCAGGCGGATCACCTGATGGTAAGCAATTGCCGCCGCTCATGGACACTTGCAACACCAGTGGAGTTACAAGTGCGTTGCCACCTTTTATCCCCTTCCCCCCCGGGTGGGCCTCCGATACCCTCACTCACTCGGCGAAACACAGCACAGGGGCTGCTTCACGCCGGTTTTCTGTGAGGCAGTGGTATCACTCCATTCATGCCAAAGCGTGGCTCTCCCACAGTTAAAACTGGCCGGATGGCGCATTTGGTAGTGACCCTTGAAACGCAAAAGGTCGTGGGTTCGATTGGACAAACATTCGTGTGATAGGGGGGGAAAGGGGTCAAAAACGGCAGCGCATTTGTAACTCTACTGGTGTTGCAGGTGTCTTTCGCTTACCATCAGCTGTTGGTCCATCTGCTCGTCTGCCGTTTATCACAAAAAAGACCTAGTATAGTTACAGAATTTATATAAAAAAGACCTATTTTAATTTAAGTTTTTTATTCTTTATAAGTCACTGACATAGCCGACCAAATTAGCAAACTGAAGTGGCAGTGGGCTGGTCACATTAGCCGCAGAACTGACAACCGTTGGAGCCGTAAAGTCCTTGAGTGGAGACCGCAACTCGGTAAGCGTAGTGTTGGACGCCCTGCTACAAGATGGGATGATGACATTCGAAGGCTGGCGGGTGGGGGCTGGATGAGAGTGGCTGAAAATCGGGAGCAGTTGTGTGCATTAGAGGAGACCTATGTCTAGAAGTGGATGAGTGTGGGTTGCTGATGATGATGATGATGACCTAGCTTGAAACTGATTTGCCCCTCCCTGGCCCAGAACCTGGGTACACCCATGACCCTATCACATAAATAATAAGCAATATAGCTGGAGGCACGAAATTATAGCGATGACCGTTATTTTGCGCACTTGTAAAAAAGAAGACTTTCTATCAAAATTGGTTTCTGCGCACTCAAGGTCATAACTACATTTTCTTGCCTCGGACTATACTTAGGTACTAATAACCTTTTTTTAGGTTAAGCTAATTCAGAAGCTCAGCTCAATAAGCTTACATTGTATTATTATAAAAGCTCACGATACAGCCTCAAATTGGCTTGTAAAGAAAGTTCCCGAAAGCTCCTTAACAGCATTAGTAAAACGATTAGACAGATGTTTTTGGAGGATTTGGTGGTAGTTTAATTTTGATTTTGGACAGTTTCTCGTTTGTAATAATCAGGCAATCCGTTTGCTCATTTGCCTCGTTCGCGGGGAAAATAATGTCTGAAACCACACCTATGCGCGATCATTGGAGTTCGATTTTTTCGAGCATAGCTCGGTTTGTGATCACCAATCCGCGCGACATAGCCCACCGAATTACTGGCAGTGAGCAGGTCAGATTAGCCGCAGAACTGACAGCCGTTAGAGCCGTAAAGTCCTTGAGTGGAGACCGCGATTTGGTATGCGTAGTGTTGGACACCTTGCAACATGATGACATTCGAAGGCTGGAGTGGGCTGGATGAGAGTGGCCGAAAATCGGAGCGGCACCGCTCCCGATTTTCGGCCACTCTCATCCAGTGGCGTGCATTAGAGAAGGCCTATGTCCTGCAGTGGACGAGTGTTGCTGATGATGATGAATGAAATGAGCGGCGGCAATTGCTTACCATCAGGTGATCCGCCTGCTCGTCTGCTACCTATCTCATAAAAAAAAAATTTGCGATTTTCCCGAGTTGAAACCCATTTTCCCCCAGATTTAGCCTCCGGTTCATTCCCCCTATCTGCTCGAAAACACCATCGTTGGCAGTTATTAATAGGTACCACTTTCTTCAGATGAGATATTAATGGAAAACGTAAAATTTCAAGTAGAACAATACACAGGACACAGAACACAGGTGCCATCTCTATTTCTCTTAATTCCTCTTTCAGACTTCGAGCTGACATTGAGAATTTCTGAACAGCCAAACTCGGGTACCTACAAATTTTTGGCCCGACCCGGGGATCGAACCTGGGACCCCAACCACAGCCATCACTTTAAAGTGCGACCCACTACTCACTGCGCCACCGAAGCAGTCAATCATCTCCTAAACCTATACTCTGATTCATAATCTTGTAAAGTAAACTGACAGATGAAAATGACAAGTTTCTATACATTTTGACATTTTGCATCTGTCAAATTGAGTGATAATGTATGGGGATGACACATTGACATCTGTCAGTTTACTTTACATGATTATGAATCAGAGTATAGTGTCGTATTAAATGGAAAACGCTCCGCTAGGCGCTAAAGCATACCCACACGCTTCGTATTTTTCAGAAACACTAACTATATTATAATGATGATATTATTATTGCTTCAAATTAATAAGTCTTAAGAATTTTTAACTGCTTTTAAGTATATTTTATGGTCAGTGTTAAACAAATAAAAGCTCAAGAAAAGGGCTGTAAAATAAGCTCGAATGTCAAAAATCAGTATTTTTATCTTTCCAGCGATACCTACTTAGGTCGGCCAACAGGGCGTCGAGTCATCGGTCGGCTCTGTAGCGCTACCATGAGTTGACATCGAAACGACATTACGTAAACTATGCTCTGTCTCTTTTAAATGCATCGCAATGAAAGAAACAAAGCGATAGATTTTGATAGCGAGGATAGTATTTCAAACTCATGGTAAGGCCACTGATGGAAAGTGGCAACGAAGTCTAGGATGACACACGTTTGCCTAGATGCCTGTTCACTTCTTGTTTTTTCTATAGATAGTGGTTTACACTTTCAAGTTTAATTGTTACTTAGTGCCAAAACCTTCACCCAAGCTCACGGAATCTAAACCGGCCATTTAAGGTGGACTTTTTGTTCGTTCCCAAAGTTTATCTGCTGCATCTAATCACGGTAGTCCGCTGCTGTTCCCCGAAACGCGTAATTACATCGGCGGGCATGCGCCTGCGGCGGGTGTACTCCAATGGCGCCGACACAAGTTTTTTTTAGAGGCTCAATATATCGAAAATCAGAACGCACCGATGATGATCTAGTACAGTGGTTCCTAACTTGTTCAATGTTCAAAACCCAAAGTTCCCCCCAGTTCCCTAAATCGATTTCACTCAACGCGCATCTCATGTCATGTCATACACAACATTCAGACGGCGTCTGGCTTTTGTTCTGAATGTAACAACAGTTGAGAAATCTTTCACATCTCTGTAGGTTGTAGGAAATGGAATCAACATTGCTATTTTAATAGGTAAGTTATTATTTCGTGCCATCCCATGTAACCCTGCAAGAATCTTTGTTTAGAAACCATTGGTCTAGTGGTTTAAGTACCGGGCCATGATCTTGGGGTCCCAGGTCGGCAAAAGTATGTTTCAAATTATTCGAACATTCGGGTTTGTGATCACCAATCCGCGCGACATAGCCCACCCAATTACCGGGAGTGGACACATTAGCCGCAGAACTGACAGCCGTTGGAGCCGTAAAGTCCTTGAGTGGAGACCGCGATTTGGTAAGCGTAGTGTTGGACGCCCTGCGACAAGATGGGATGATGACATTCGAAGGCTGGAGTGGGCTGGATGAGAGTGGCCGAAAATCGCGAGCGGTGCGGTGGCGTGCATTAGGGAAGGCCTATGTCCTGCAGTGGACGAGTGTTGCTGATGATGATGAATGAAATGAGCGGCGGCAATTGCTTACCATCAGGTGATCCGCCTGCTCGTCTGCTACCTATCTCATAAAAAAAAAATTTGCGATTTTCCCGAGTTGAAACCCATTTTCCCCCCGATTTGGCCTCCGGTTCATTCCCCTATCTGCTCGAAAACATCGTTGGCAGTTATTAATAGGTAACACTTTCTCAGATAGATATTAATGGAAAACGTAAAATTTCAAGTAGAACATCCACAGGACACAGAACACAGGTGCCATCTCTATTTCTCTTAATTTCCTTCTTTCAGACTTCAAGCTGACATTGAGAATTTCTGAACAGCCAACTCGGGTACCTACGAATTTTTGGCCCGACCCGGGATCGAACCGGGACTCCAACCACAGCCATCACTTTCAAGAGCGACCATACTACTCACTGCGCTATCGAAGCAGTCAATCATCTCCTAAACCTATACTCTGATTCCTAATCTTGTAAAGTAAACGACAGATGAAAATGGACAAGTTTCTATCATTTTGACATTTTGCATCTGTCAAATTGAGTGATAATGTATGGGGATGACACATTGACATCTGTCAGTTTACTTTACATGATTATGAATCAGAGTATAGTGTCGTATTAAATGGAAAACGCTCCGCTAGGCGCTAAAGCATACCCACACGCTTCGTATTTTTCAGAAACACTAACTATATTATAATGATGATATTATTATTGCTTCAAATTAATAAGTCTTAAGAATTTTTAACTGCTTTTAAGTATATTTTATGACCATTGTTAAACAAATAAAAGCTCAAGACAAATGGCTGTAAAATACGCTCGAATGCCGAAATAATCAGTATTTTTTATCTTTCCAGCGATACCTAGGTCGGCCAACAGGGCGTCGACTCATCGGTCGGCTCTGTAGCGCTACCATGAGTTGACATCGAAAACTGACATAACGTAAACTATTGGCTCTGTCTCTTTCAAATGTATCACAATGAAAGAGACAAAGCGATAGTTTTCGATAGCGAGGATAGTATTTCAAACTCATGGTAAGGCCACTGGTATGCTTTCTTCACGAGACGATCCTCGTCCAGTCTCTCGAGGTGGCTAAGCCGGCGAAGACGAGGCCTTGGTCTCCCGATGATGTTAGGTCGTCGAAAATGATCTGCGAGAACTTCAGGCCAAGGACTGGCAACAAGTAGGTAGTCAGGATCGACCGAAGTGGCGTTCTCTTGTTTCGGAGGCCAGGACTCGTTTCGGCTCGCTGAGCCAGAGGAGTTTAGAGTAGGTAAGTATTTAATCATTCTCGCATTTACTTCCGTGTATCAAGTACTAGCTTTTGCAAGCGCCTCCCCCCCACTTCCCTAAAATAGAGGGTTATAAAGGGGCAAAAAGTAGCTTGTGTTACTCTCCATCCCTTCAACTATCTCCACTTAAAAAATCACGTCAATACGTCGCTCCGTTTTGCTGTGAAAGAAAGATGTGGCGACATCTACTTACCATCGCCCGAAGAAAGAAGTTCGCCACTACAGTACCAACCGACTGTCAGCAGATGACGGTACTTTGACTGTTCCATACAAATTGCAAATTCCCCTTCAATCCTACATCGCGAATGCAAAGTTCGCATGTCTACTTGGAATATTATATACGACAAACCAAGATGGTACATTGGACCTTGGTCCCCGAGCCAATACCACCCGGCTCGGCGGAAGATCTTCCCTTTTCATGGGGAACATTCCATCCCCATAAAGACAAACAGATAGATAGACAGACTTTCCCATTTATAATATTATTTTGTAAGTATAAGTAGGTATATAGTATATTAAAGTAGTAGGTAGTATGGATGGATACTAGGTGACAGTAAAAAATACTGATTATTTTACACACGATAGCGCCCCCATTCAATAGTGTAAACTGTTTTAATTAAAGGAAAATCTATTTCTACATTGTAGTGTTTTTTTGTCACAAGAATCCAAGATGGCAGCTCACCCTTACGAGGGGAGTTGTGGGCAGAACTAGTCGCCCCGTTTTTATTAAATTATTCACACACAACTTTGTACATACGTTTTTACATTACTTACCAGTAAGAGAGGGAATGAGTAGGTATTTTAAATGGAAAAAAGTGATTGGAAATTTCTTGGGTAAGGGTGATTGAAAATGTATAAACGTTTGACGTGATTTTGAAGACATAAATTCGTATTTACATCATCATTGTACATAAATAAAGCCTCTAATTGTTGAAGGGTAATAAATAAAATAAATTCACACATCTCATACATTGACCTTGGTCCCCGAGCCAATACCACCCGGCTCGGCGGAAGATCTTCCCTTTTCATGGGGAACATTCCATCCCCATAAAGACAACAGATAGATAGACAGACTTTCCCATTTATAATATTAATATATTGTTGAATACTAGGTGACAGTAAAAAATACTGATTATTTTACACACGATAGCGCCCCCATTCAATAGTGTAAACTGTTTTAATTAAAGGAAAATCTATCTCTACGTTGTAGTGTTTTTTTGTCACAAGAATCCAAGATGGCAGCTCACCCTTGCGAGGGGAGTTGTGGGCAGAACTAGTCGCCCCGTTTTTATTAAATTATTCACACACAACTTTGTACATACGTTTTTACATTACTTACCAGTAAGAGAGGGAATGAGTAGGTATTTTAAATGGAAAAAAGTGATTGGAAAGTTGGGTTCTGGTGATTGAAAATGTACAAACGTTTGACGTGATTTTGAAGACATAAAATCGTATTCACAACATCATTGTACAGTGGCCAGCACATCAAGTTACTACAATCTGTCAAATTTCCTCAGTTGATATTGAACCAAACACGTTTGACATAAAAGTGAGGTTCGATTGAAGAAATTTGACAGATTGTAGTACTTGATGTGCTGGCCACTGTACATAGGTAAGTCTTTGGTAGTTGTAGTGTAATAAATAAAATAAATTCACACATCTCATACATTGACCTTGACTCCGTACAAAGAGTAGTTAAGTTGTCTTACAGAGATCTGCACTGCCTTATCTAACCCTTGTTAATTCGCTGTATTATTCCTCCCAAGGCTGGCTGGTAGAGATTTTTGTGCAATAAAGAGTATCTATCTAATATCTGACAACAGAGGATCACAAATCACAAATATAATAGATACTTGTGTAAATACTTACACATACTTATTAGGTACACCCCGATGTTAAACTTAAATACCTGAAAAGACAGTGTTCATCATACGAATGTTTGTCCAGGGTGGGGATCCATACCACGACTTTTGGCGTATGATGCAAGGTCACGTCCAATGCGCCATCGAGCCAGTTCTTTACTTCTTCAGTCGACTTATGTCAAACACATTAGGTTGAACTATTAATTTGAGGAAATTTGACAGGTGTGGTAACCTGATGTGTGGATGTCTGTACTTATATTTAGTACTTTTCCAAACCCGATCTATGTATTTACAAAATTATGTATTTGTGACTATCGTTCTGAAAAACCCAGTGCTTAAATATTCATAACGACACTCAGGGGACATCAATTTAATCAATTTAAAAGCTCTACCTAATTGAATTAATTAATCAACCGAATGAATTTACTTACAAATCGTTGATAAATGTTTACCATATGAAATTATAGAAGAAAATTACTAGTAATTGAAACAGGTAATGAAAAAATGTATGATTATCAAATTATGTGATGATGATATGATTGATTGTGATCGTGTCAGAAATGATGAGATCCGCAGAAGATTCAAGGTCGCAGACATAGCCCAAAAATTGCGTGGCTCAAGTGGCAATTGGCATTGGGCAGGGCACATTGCGAGGAGAACAGACGATCGTTGGGGTGGTAAGGTCCTTGAGTGGAGGCCACGTGCAGGAGGCCGCAGCGGTGGCAGGCCTCCCACCAGGTGGACCGACGATCTGGTGAAGGTCGCGGGAGTCCATTGGATGCGGGTGGCACAGGACCGATCTGTGTGGAGAACTTTGGCCTAAGTCCAGCAGTAGACGTCTGTTGGCTGAAATTATGATGATGATGATGGACCTAACTTGAATTAAGATTTTTTTATATTATTTCCATTTGTAATTACGCCCCGATGGTTTTGGGTTTGTTTGGTTTGGTTCAGTGGTTTACCTAAGTATCGTGTCGTGGGTCGATCTAAAAAGTATGTTGTAAGTAAGTAAATAAATGCTGTATTTTATTGTTTAGTTTACCTAATCTTTAGTTAAGTTCAAAAAATTCGTATTTTTGAACTTAACTAAAGATTAGGTAAACTAAACAATAAAATACAGCATTTACTTAAAATACTAAATCAATAACAACAACAAAATGCCTAAAACAACTAAAGCCATTATAACCTAAAAACAGCGCGCCACAAATAATTTAGTTCATCTACTCGCCAACAGATGGCGTTACCCGTCCCACCATAACCACCCGCGCCATGATAATATGCTTACGACGAAATTGCATTTTCTCTCAGCCATTTAGCCGTTAAGAACTCGACGTAGCCCACTATAATAATTAATTAATCATTTAACAACCTTGTATTAACGTTATTAGCGACTGACTATTACAGAGATTTCAGCTTTATTAGTAGTAGGAGGAAAGTAGTTTTGAGTTCAGTGGTGATTTTGTAAATTAAGTGCTAACTGGGGTTTTTAGGTTAGTTTTAGGATAAGTTCTTGGAATAAAACTGGGGTTAATATCCTATTTTATGAAACAGTGGCGCGATTTAAAAAATGATCAGGGGGGCATTCCTCGTGCATTCGACATTGAAGTCGAATTTAAAGATTTCATACATTCGTCCATGCAAATTTTGAATTCGACTTCAATGTCGAGTTCATGAGAATTGCTACCCTGTCGTTGAACTAGCTTACCTACTTGGTATCTTATCTTAAATAAAATGCTTTTTTATCTAAATTATTTAATAATAAAATATTTTATTTTTTTATCGCGGAGCAAAAATTGTTAGCATTAAAAAAAATATTAATAAATGAAATACGCTACCGACTGTCATAAGTCTTTGCATTCATTACTTAAAGTTGAAGGTGAGCTTATAACATAACCTGTATCTACATAAAAGTGTGAAAAACACATCTCTCCTCCTGCCATATATTATTTTTAACAACCGACTTATCCATACTAATATTATAAATGCGAAAGTAACTCTGTCTGTCTGTCTGTCTGTCTGTCTGTCTGTCTGTTACTCTTTCACGCCAAAACTACTCAACGGATTTAAATGAAATTTGGTATACAGATAATCCAGACCCTGAGAAAGGACATAGGCTACTTTTTATTGCGAAAAGGGGTTGTAAGGGGTTGAAAGGGGGGGTAAAAAGTTACTTTTCCACGCGGACGAAGTCGCGGGCGGCCGCTAGTTTCCCATAATTGTGAAGACACGATGCTAAACGATTATCGAATTAATAAAACTGTCCACAGAGTTATTCGGAATATGTCGTATGTTACCTCAAGATGGACATTCCATTGTTTAATAAATTTCTCATGATAAAATATCGCATTCCTTTTTGTGAAAAAGGATGTAAAGAAACTTAAGTGTTTGTTAAAATGATTACTTAAGTGCGATAGTGAATTTGTCTTTCTTTTCTTTCAATTGTCAAAAGGGGTCTTTCATAACATAAAATACCTACTTATTATTTTTTTCAAATTCAAATATAGGTGCGCACGTGTGACCGCGTGGAAAAGTATCTTTAGGTAGTATTTTTAATTGTTTAATAATTTTTTTAACCCCTTACAACCCCCTTTTCGCAATAAAAATATTATTGCGAAAAGGGGGCTATATAGCAGGGTCTAGACCATCTGTAAATTTTATTCATGCTGTTTAGTAGTTTTGGCGTGAAAGTATAACAGACAGATGAAGTTACTTTCGCATTTATAATAAACTAGCGGCCGCCCGCGACTTCGTCCGCGTGGAAAAGTAACTTTTTACCCCACTTTTAACCCCTTACAACCCCTTTTTCGCAATAAAAAGTAGCCTATGTCCTTTCTCAGGGTCTAAACCATCTGTATACTAAATTTCATTTAAATCCGTTCCGTAGTTTTAGCGTGAAAGAGTAACAGACAGACAGAGTTATTTTCGCATTTATAATATTAGTATGGATACTTATTAACTTAAGTAGTTAGGATTAGGATTAATTTCACAATATACGGATATCTTACCCACTCAGCTGGTAGCTGTCAGCTGTCAAATTTCTTATATTTGTGTGTCCAGGAATTGTCACTGACAGGAATTGGAGCACTAATTTTTGGAATCTACAAAACCCGAATTGAATTAAACTTGGAATGCAATTATTAGTGTATCGCTAGTGACTCGTCACTGCTGGACATAGGCCTCCCCCAAAGTTCTCCACACAGATCGGTCCTGTGCCACCCGCATCCAAGAGACTCCCGCGACCTTCACTAGATTGCCCCTGTATAAATAAATAAATAAATTCACATAACACCTCATACATTGACCTGACTCCATATCAAGTAGCTTAAGCACTTGTGTTACAGATATCAGACAACAGAGGAAACACAAATATAATACTTAAATAAATCATATTACCTCAACCTCAGTCTTGTGGGATAGTTTAGCTGCGGCAGTATTCCTGACGGCTATGACTTAGGGACCTTCAAGAAACGAGCGTACTCCTTCTTAAAAGGCCGGCAACGCATCAGCGCTCTCTCTGATCTCACAGATGTTCATGGGCAGCTGGTTGATTACTTACCAGACAGGTGACCCTGCTTGCTCGTTTGCAGTCTCTAAGTATAAAAAATCAACAACCTACACCAGACCACTGAACGACATAAGAGCTCTATCACACGAATTTGAACAGAGTAACTACTGAGTTTTCTTGCTGATTCTTCTCGGTAGAAATCAACTTTCCGAATTCAGCGGTAGTAGCTTACATAATATTTGTGACATTCATAATAATGGTTTCTTATAATAGGACTTAAGTGAATAAAGAATATTTTATTTCTATTTCAATGTTTGTCCAGGGTGGGTACCGAACGACCTTTGGCGTATGAGGCAGGGTCACTACCAAATGCGCCATCAAGCCAGTCAAAAAACTACTACAGTATCAACAAAATTCTTTGTCTGTCTTCTCAGTACAAACATTCAAATTTGATCATGCCCCTTCTGAATGCCGACAAAAACATTGACGTAACAAGAAAGAATATTTCAGCATCCACGGGACTAACTGTTTGCATTTGCTGGATGCTACTTTGTTCTCAAATGTTTTGTGTTGGACACAATGTTTTTGTAATCAGTAGCTCGACTTCTGGAACTAGGAGTTAAGCGGCGTCTATCAACTTTAACAGCCTCGCATTCTCAAACTATTCGAACACGTTATTAAATTTAAAGGCATAAGGAGGACCCATGATCTACCCTATGGAAGATGCACGTTCTTCATTTTGATTCATTCATTCATTGAATTTCATTTCATTCATTCTTCTTGTTCATTCATTATTAAACTCCTTCTTACCGGGTGACACGCAAAAAGTAATGATTGGACTTTGATGAAAATTATATACCTATTGTACTTATATTATCCAAAATATAATGATAATTCTATCACCACGCAGGTTAAAACCTAGAGATAACCCCTTACATTCACCTTTTCGCAATAAAAAGTAGCCTCCGTCCTCTCTCAGACCATCTGTATGTATACCAAATTTCATTCAAATCCGTTCACTAGTTTTGATGTGAAAGAGTAACAGACAGACCGACAGAGTTTCTTTCGCAATGGAACTGCGTGTGGAAAATCCGTTAGATTGAGTTCCAACTTCAACGTTATTGGTCGTTCAGTGACATTTTGACATCTCACATCAAAAATAACCAATCACCGTGTAGGTAGTTGGACCTTAATACACACGTACGCCATCTAACGGATTTTCCACACGCGGTAGCCCCCATTATAATATTAGTTTTGATACTTTACTTTTTATCTGACTACTGCCTACCCCTAAGCTGTGCTAATATCTGGCCTTCACTGTTTGTCTTTGAGGACGTCCCGTGAAAAACTGCCTCAGTACTAGAGTGCAAAAACCTCGCGGCTCGACTGGTTAGAGAGGGAGGGCAGATGCGCGAGCGAGAGGGGGGAGAAAAACCTGCGCAGGCGATGCAATGCTTGCATATCTGGGAAGTGGGGGCAAAGGGAGGGTGGACGCAGAAGGGTGATGTGGGGTTAACGTGGAAATTGAACAGATGACCATTGACAAGGTTTTGTGGAGATGGTTACTCGAAGCTAAATGCGCGAGGGCCATACCATATCTCAGTATACAAGGTGTTTCTGTAAACATTTATATTTGACCACGTCTTTTACCAACCATTAAGGACACAATTTTGTTATTATGACCTTGGAAATTAATATTAAAAAATTAACATTTCATACAGTCTGTCACGTGATTTGTTATCTATACTATTTATAAAGAGATAACTTCTATAGACAACGACAAGGCTTATAGGTAAACCGAAAACACGAAACGCTTGCGCGATGTAATTTAGCACAGCGCCATCTATTGGTTCATTTCTGATTTACGGTCGGTCGAAGTGAGGGCGGGCCACTAGTTTTATATAATTGTGCATGTTTCAAATTTTGCGTACCTAGCTCGGGTTTGTGATCACCAATCCGCATTAGGCAAGCGTGGTGATTAAGCCTAATCCAATCATAGTAGCGATGACTTGATTTCTATAATGGAGACCTTCGCCCTGCATTGGAAAGGCAATTTTTTTTTTTATGTAATAGGTGGCAGACGAGCAGATGGATCACGTGTTGATAAGCAATTTCCATCACTACCCATAGACCTTTGCAACACCAGTAGAGTCACAAGTGCGCTGCCAACTTTTAACCCCTCTCCCCCAAATTGGGTCTCCGGTACCCTCACTTACTCAACGAGACAGCCTAGGCGCTGCTTCCGTGTCGGTCTTCTGTTTCTTCAGTCAAGCCGGCCCATTCATGCCAAATGTGGAAAATAAAAGCTGCATGCGACAAGGTTAAAAAATACTTTATGCTTTTTTTTTAGTAGTATAGGAAGGCCTCCGCCAGGCCCTCCCTCCCTCCACCATTGCTGAATGATGGCCTACCAAAGGCCTATGTCCAGCAGTGAACGTCTATTGGCTGAAATGATGATGATGATGATGATAGGAAGGCAAACGAGCAAGCGGGTCACCTGATGGTAGTAAGTGAAAACCGCCGCCCATTGACATCAGCTACACCAGAAGGAGTGCGGATGCGTTGCCGGCCTTTAGGACAGGGTCACACCAATACCAAAACTGACCATCCGGCTAGTCGAATTGAAACCACTTGCGCCCCTCTGCGTCCGCCATTCTTTGAGATCAAAGCTTGCCGACTAAAAGGGCTTTGATGTGCCGGTACGCGATCGGTACAGAATTCATAGGCCTAGTTTTAATAATGCAATAATTGATTTAATATATTTAGCTTTCCGGGGACCCTTGACGCGTAGGAATTGGCCATTTTTTTTCAGCATTCCTGAAGTATGTTAAGGTAATTTATTTTATGCCTATTGGATGATTTTTGTAAGAATAAGAAGGGGAAAGAAAATGTTAGAAAGAGAAAAATACATCTATACTCTATACTAATATTATAAATGCGAAAGTAACTCTGTCTGTCTGTCTGTCTGCTACTCTTTCACGCCAAAACTACTCTACGGATTTAAATGAAATTTGGTATACAGATAATCTAGACCCTGAGAAAGGACATAGGCTACTTTTTATTGCGAAAAGGGGGTTGTAAGGGGTAGAAAGGGGGGTAAAAAGTTACTTTTCCACGCGGACGGAGTCGCGGGCGGCCGCTAGTAGGTTATATTTTGTGCAATAAAAATACTTACTACTTGTACACTTTAAAAAAAATATCTATCGTTCGAATTTTTCGAACATAGCTCGGGTTTTTGATCACCAATCCGCATTAGGCAAGCGTGGTGATTAAGCCTAATCCCATCATAGTAGCTATGACTTGATTTCTATGATGGTGGCCTTTGCCCTGCAGTGGGACAGTATATAGGCTGATACTTTTTTTACTTCACACTCTAAAAAGCGGCCAAGTGTGTGTTGAACTTGCCCATGAAGAATTCTTATTTTTTTTATTAGAAATCTCATTAAAATAATTTTGAACCTATTTTTGAAGACCTGTCCATTGATTACCCCAAGCATATGGGTAGGATAATTTAAAAAAGTACCTAGTTTTCAGGGTAGCTTTAATTTTTTTACTATCTATGTCTTCTTCTATATCTATACTATTTATAAAGAGATAACTTCTATAGACAACGACAAGGCTTATAGGTAAACCGAAAACACGAAACGCTTGCGCGATGTAATTGGACACAGCGCCATCTATTGGTTCATTTCTGAATTACGGTCCCGAAGCGAAGTGAGGGCGGGCCACTAGTATTTGAATAAAAATCTTAATTCGGTTTTTAAATACATCTACTTACCAAGTTTCAGTTTATATAGCACCAAAAATACAGTTCTCATATTCTCGGAAAAAAGTTTTTTTTTTTATGTGATAGGTAGGTAGCAGGCGAGCAGGCGGATCACCTGATGGTAAGCAATTGCCGCCGCCCATGGATACATGCAACACCAGTGGAGTCAAAGTGCGCTGCTAACCTTTTATCCCCTTCCCCCCGATGGGCCTCCGGTACCCTTACTCACTCGGCGAAACACAGCACAGGAGCTGCTTCACGCCGGTTTCCTGTGAGGCAGTGGTATCACTCCGGTCGAGCCGGCCCATTCATGCCGAAGCATGGGCTCGTTGAAAATAAAAGCACATGCGATAAGGTTAAAACATACTTTATGCTATTTTTATGGTATAGGAAGGCAAACAAGCAAGCGGGTCACCTGATGGTAGGTAAGTGAACACCGCCGCCCATTGACATCAGCTACACCAGAAGGAGTGCGGATGCGTTGCCGGCCTTTTAGGAAGGTATAGGCTCGTTTCTTGAAGATTTGGTTTTGCGTCAAAGTTTACACCACTTGCGCCCTCTGCGTCCGCCATTCTTTGAGATCAAAGCTTGCCGACTAAAGGCTTTGATGTGCCGGTACGCGATCGGTACAGAATTCATAGGCCTAGTTTTAATAATGCAATAATTGATTCAATATATTTAGCTTTCCGGGGACCCTTGACGCGTAGGAATTGGCCATTTTTTTTCAGCATTCCTGAAGTATGTTAAGGTAATTTATTTTATGCCTATTGGATGATTGTCGTATGAATAAGAAGGGGTAAGAAAATGTTAGAAAGAGAAGAATACATAGGTTATATTTTGTGCAATAAAAATACTTACTACTTGTACACACTTTAAAAAAAATATCTATCGTTCGAATTTTTCGAACATAGCTCGGGTTTTTGATCACCAATCCGCATTAGGCAAGCGTGGTGATTAAGCCTAATCCCATCATAGTAGCGATGACTTGATTTCTATGATGGAGGCCTTTGCCCTGCAGTGGGACAGTATATAGGCTGATACTTTTTTACTTCACACTCTAAAAAGTGGCCAAGTGTGTGTTGAACTTTCCTATAAAGAATTCTTATTTTTTTTATTAGAAATCTCATTATATATTTTTGAACTTATTTTTGAAGACCTGCCCATTGATTATCCCACGCATATGGGAAGGATAATTTAAAAAAGTAGTTTTAAGGGTGGCTTTAATTTTTTTCCTATCTTCTTCTATACTATTATAAAGAGATACTTCTATAGACAACGACAAGGCTTATAGGTAAACCGAAAACACGAAACGCTTGCGCGATGTAATTGGACCTCCATTTTTTGTCACTTGGCTACGGCTCCCTTTAATATGTGTGAAATGGTGTAAGATTCCGCTGGCCGGATGGCGTATTTTTGCTAGTGAACGCCAAGGGTTTGTGGGTTCGATCCCCACCCTGGACAAAAACTCGTACCACGAACACTGTTTCTGTGGGAGAGCAACGCTTCGGCATGAATGGGCCGGCTCGACCGGAGTGATACCACTGCCTCACAGAAAATCGGCGTGAAGCAGCCCCTGTGCTGTGTTTCGCCGAGTGAGTGAGGATACCGGAGGCCCACCCGGGGAGGGAAAGGGATAAAAGGTTGGCAGCGCACTTGTGGCTCCACTGGTGTTGCAGGTGTCCATGAGCGGCGGCAATTGCTTACCATCAGGTGATCCGCCTGCTCGTCTGCTACCTATCACAAAAAAAAACTTGTGTTTGTTTAGAGTCTGGGTGTAATATAATGTATTTGTGTTTCCTCTGTTGTCAGATACCTATCTGTAACACAAGGTGCTTAAGCTAGCTAGTACGGAGTCAGGTCAATGTATGAGATTTTTCATTTTATTAATAACAAGCGGCCGCCTGCGACTTCGTCTGCGTATAATAGTATCTTTGGGTAGCATTTTTAATTATTTAGTAATTTTCACCCCCTTTAACCCCTTACAAACCCCTTTTCGCAATAAAAAATAGTCTATGTTCTTTCTCGGGGTCTAGATTATCTGTATACCAAATTTCATTTAAATCCGTTGAGTAGTTTTGGCGTGAAAGAGTAACAGACAGACAGACAGACAGAGTTACTTTCGCATTTATAATATTAGTATGGATTAGTATGGATTTGTGTTTCCTCTGTTGTCAGCTACCTATCAACACAAGGTGCTTAAGCTAGCTAGTACGGAGTCAGGTCAATGTATGAGATTTCAATAAATTATTCTGCCACGTGCCAAATAATTCTTGTCGCATCCAAATTAAACCAACTTTGACACAATATTTCCATTGAATTGTTCTCTTGATCCCATCTCAATTAATCAGCCATTCATCCCCAGTCATCCAACCTCATACACTTCCACCCGGGTGGATGGGAACGACGTGGGGAGTGACGTCATAATGACGTCATAATGTATGATTGCGCAATTTGTATGGGATTGAGGAATTATTTGCTTTGGTGTGGCGTGTGTGAGTTAATATTTGGATGGCGCATTTGGTAGTGACCCTGCCTCATACGTGAAAGGTCGTAGGTTCAATCCCCAGTGGACAAACATTCGCGTGAAACATTTGTGTTTGTTCAGTGTCTGGGTGTTATATGTATTTAAGTATTATAATTGTGTTGATTTTAAATCTATACCATTTATAAAGAGACAACTTTTATAGACAACGACAACGCTTATAGGTAAACCGAAAACACAAAACGCTTGCGCGATGTAATTGGACACAGCGCCATCTATTGGTTCATTTCTGAATTACGGTCCCGAAGCGAAGTGAGGGCGGGCCGCTAGTATTTTTATAAAGTAAGTATGACGATTTGTAAGTGCTGTGTAGGTAGTACAAGCCTATGCAAATAAAGAATATTTTGTTTTGACTTGACTTTGTCTGATATCTGTATCACAAGTGCTTAAGCTACTTAGTACGGAGTCAAGCAATGAGTAATGGCACCTCTAACACCAGTATAGTCACAAGTACGCTGCCCACATTTTAACCCTCTTTTCCCCCGGTTGAGTCTCCGATATTCTCACTCTGCGAAACGCTTCACACCAGTCTTCTGTGCAACCGTGCTACTCCGGTTGAGCCAGCCCATTCATGCCAAAGCGTGGCTCTCCCAAGGTAGAGATCTAACATTCACACGTATTATACAAAATAATACTCAGATTAATTAACTTGGAGAATAACTTTCAATAGTATTAAACTACTATAAGGGGGGATGCGCACGCGCCGCCGCGGGGGGCGCAGTCACAACAGCGTGCTGTGGGGTGTGAAGCTGCCTTAATCGCCCTTAGATTAGACTGTGGATGTGGGAAGGGGATGCGCCAATTGGATGTGGCATATGAGTGAGCAGAGTAAGTATGCTCAAATGAGAAAAATATGTTCAAAAGGTAGTATCCCAAATGTAGGAAAGCATAAGCTTGCAAAAATATTGGTATTATTTAATGTTCTATACTATTTCTAAAGAGGTTAAATCTATAAATAAAGAAAAGTCTTTTAAGTAAACTGGAAAAACTGAAATAAAAAATATCGCTTGCGCGATATAATCGACGCCTATCGCCATCTATAGATAGTTATATATTAATTAACACAAAATGCATCGAATTAAAAAAAAAATTTAGGAATAAAAAAGTCAAAGCTTATCTTAACTTCCATAATAAGTTAAGTAAAGTGTATTCAAAATTGAACTGCGCGTCCACGTCCAACTGTGTGATAATAATTCGATTATTGGCTGCTGCGATACAAGCATGTTGCTTTTTTTTATGTGATAGGTGGCAAACCAGCAGGCGGATCACCTAATGGTTAGCAATTGCCGCTGCCCATGGACACTTGCAACACCAGTGTTTACTGCAGAAATTCCGAATTTTGCTCGACACGGGAATCTAACCCGGGACCCAGAGAATCAAACCACGTTAATAAACCTAGTGGTTTTAAGTACCGGTCCGTGATCTCGGGGTCTAGTGACCAAATGAAATGAAATGAAATGAATGTTTATTTGCATAAATACGGTACAGAGTAGGTCTTATGAATGTACTGGGCGTAATAGTTAATACTTTAATAAAAATACCGACACCATTCAACTATTCATACATCCACGCTCGCTAATGCCGTAACAAGCTTATTTGCACATATCAGTGCGCGCCGTGGGACACGCGTGTGACGTCACGTAATGGCCGCTAATACCTCTGACCCTAGGCAAATGAAATTGGTATGTTAAGTCGTTAAGTAAGTGAAAAACTGATATTACACTCATGACATAACTTTCCAATTTAGAACTCAAAGATTTTGACAGGCATATTACCTATTGTGTAGGTATATATTTTGTGCCTTTAGTCTTGATTTTAATCATGTAAAGTAAACTGACAGATGTCAATGTGTCATCCCCATACATTATCACTCAATTTCGCCTCCAGGTCCCTCAAAAGAGACATTGCAAGAGCGAAGTCGGTGCACATCGGTAGAATCGGCGAGAGACTTGAACGTCTTCCTTCGGGAACACGTGCGTTCTGGTCTCTCGCCAAAGCTATCGAAGGTAATTTCTGCATGCCGTCTTTTCCTCCTTTGCGCACGGGAAATGATTCGTTAGCCCATGGCGCAAAAGAGAAAGCCGACTTTCTGGGCAAACTCTTTGCGTCCAACTCGACTTTAGATGATGGGGGCCAGGTACCACCGAGCATACCGTAGTGCGATGGGTGTATGCCCGACATCCGCTTCCACCAACGCTCGGTGCGTTTAGCCCTCATGTCTCTAGACGTTCACAAGTCGAGTGGGCCCGATAGAATCCCACCCATTGTGCTAAAGATGTGCGCTCCGGAGTTGGCACCGGTACTCACGCGACTCTTTCGGCTTTCCTACTCTTCTGGCGTTGTCCCGACGTCCTGGAAGACGGCCTTAGTCCACCCGATCCCCAAGAAAGGCGACCGCTCAGATCCGTCCAATTATAGACCGATAGCCATAACCTCCCTTTTCTCAAAAGTTATGGAATCCATAATTAACAGCCAGCTCCTTCGGTATCTCGAGGGTCAGGAGTTGCTTAGCGACCGACAGTACGGCTTCCGCCAGGGTCGGTCAGCTGGTGATTTGCTGACTTTCCTGACTCACCGTTGGGCACAGGCGATTGAGAGTAAGGGAGAGGCATTGGCGGTTAGTCTGGACATTGCGAAGGCCTTTGATCGGGTCTGGCACAAGGCGCTTCTCGCGAAGCTTCCTTCCTATGGGCTTCCCGGGAAATTATGCGAATGGGTCTCTAGCTTTTTGGAACATAGAAGCATCAAGGTCTTAGTTGACGGTGAATGCTCCGACACTATGTCCATAAATGCTGGAGTCCCGCAAGGCTGTGTGCTATCGCCCACACTGTTCCTTCTTCATATCAATGATATTTTGCATAAACGCCATATTCATTGCTATGCGGATGACAGTACGGGCGATGCGTTTTACAACGGCTGCGCTAACATTTCTCGGGAAAACGTCATCGAGAGCCGAAACAAACTTGTGTCTGAGATGGAAGCATGTTTGAACGAAATCTCAGTTTGGGGTAGACTTAACTTGGTCCGATTCAACCCCAGCAAAACACAAGTTTGTGCGTTCACCGCAAAAAAAGATTCCTTGGGTCGCATTTCCTAATTTTGAGAGCACCCCCTTAAATGCCTCAGCCACTATTGGTATACTTGGTATCGACATATCGAGCGAAGTCCAATTCCGGGACCATCTAGAGGGCAAGGCTAAATTAGCCTCAAAGAAGCTTGGCGTGCTAAATAGATCGAGACGGTACTTCACTCCGGCTCATCGCCTTCAGCTATATAAGGCGCAAGTCCGGCCGCATATGGAGTACTGCTCTCATCTTTGGGCAGGAGCACCTGCGTACCAGCTTCTTCCTCTAGACCGGATCCAGCGGAGAGCGTCTCGAATCGTCGATTGCCGGGATATCACTAGTCGGCTTGACCCCTTGGCGCTGCGGAGAGATGTTGCGTCTTTGTGCATTCTCTATCGCTTATACCATGGGGAGTGCTCCGAGGAATTGTTCGGTTTGATTCCTGCCGCCTCGTTTCGACATCGTTCCACGCGGCAGCAGTTCCATCCATTTCATCTGGATGGCTGGCAGTCCACTACTGTGCGCTTTGCCAGGAACTTTCTGCCGCGTACGACAAAAATATGGAACGAACTGCCACCTGCGGTATTTCCGGACCACTACGACCTACAAACCTTCAAGAAAAGGGCATATCTCGCTCTAAAAGGCCGGCAGCGCACCTGTGAAGCCCCTGGAGTTGCAGGTGTTCATGGGCGACGGTAATCGCTTAACATCAGGTGATCCGTATGCTCGTCTGCCCCCTATCCTATAAAAAAAAAAAAAAAAAATTTGACAAATGCAAAATGTCAAGATGTGTACATACAAACTAGTCATTTACATCTGTCAGTTTCCTTCACATGATAAAAACCAGAGAGTACAATACCTCGTCTTCATAGAAAACTAGCTGTAACCCGCGACTTCGTCCGCGTGGAATAGAATCTTTGGGTAGCATTTTTAATTATTTTATGTATTTAATAATTTTCACCGCTTTTTAACCCCTTTTTTCTATAAAAAGTAGCCTATGTTCTTTCTCAGGGTCTAGAAAATGTAGGTATACCAAATTTCATTCAAATCCGTTAAGTAGTTTTAGCGTGAAAGAGTAACAGACAGACAGACCAAGCTACTATCGCATATAATAGTTTGTAGTTAGAATTTAAATGCATCAAGTTTCATTTTTAAATTATAATCTCATTTCGCTTCGGACCGTAATTCAGAAATGAACCAATAGATGGCGCTGTGTCCAATTACATCGCGCAAGCGTTTCGTGTTTTCGGTTTCCCTATAAGCCTTATCGTTGTCTATAGAAGTTATATCTTTTTAAATAGTAGGTATAGAAGATGAAGATATAGAAAAAGATAGATAATACTACAGTCATATAAAATACAACTTTTTTCATTAGATAGGTATTCATAATATGGCTCTACCGTTCTTTGTGAGGATAACATTGCCAATCTCAAATTAAACAACTTATATAAATAGGGATTGTTCACAGATACATCCTGTATAGATTTTTAGGTAAATTTTGGAGGAATATGGATTTGAAAATTGCTATGATAATGACATCTTGTTGAGAATTACCCAACGACATATTTTATGAAGGAGCTACCTACTTAACTCATATCTTATTTATTTTCAAAAACAGTAACATGCTCACTAATTCCATAATAGTACATACTTATACAAAATTACCTTCAAAATGTATGAAAAATTCATACAAACGAGCTTAAATAGCCTTAAACGATGTTCCACAGTGAAATACCCTATTAGTTATACCAAGTAATTACAGAATGGAGCAATTATTAAGAATTACATACATTTTCTTACATATGTAAGTAAAAACCAATTTAATTGAGTTGAATCTGACCTTCACTATAGTACATTTTCCTAAGACACTAGGGTTCTACTTAACTGGACGGTAAAACCAGTTTAAATTCGTACATAAGACCTTTATACGTAAGAATTCGTCAAACTATGAAAGGTCTTTCTATTTGGTTTTACCTGACCATTTTAAAAAGTCTCCTTAGTAATACATTTAGTAAGTAAAGAGAGCTCTTTTTAACTGGATATCAAAACCAGTCTAATATCTTTTTACAGATCTGCCGTTTCATATATTGTTTAAGCTAAAATAGGTTTTATTGTCTGGTCTTATTTGTAGAGGGTGGACTTGGCCAATAGAACGAAGGGGCTTAAATTCTAAATTTGAATGGGCCAATTAGGTTTCGTAATTGTCAACGTACGTCTTGAATACAAATAATTAGAGTCTTTTGACAAGTAATTATAGGATATTGAATTCGAAATTAGTTTTTGTTAGGTTTCGATAGTTACGCCATTTTGTATCGTCTATTATATGTAGGTACATGTGTTATCTAGGTATGCGGTAATAATAACATAAGTACTACTTATTTGAAATGAAATTGTTTATTTTGTTGAGTCGTTGGATCAATAGAATGTAAAGTAAGTATCAGCCTATATACTGTCCCACTGCAGGGCAAAGGCCATCATAGAAATCAAGTCATCGCTACTGTGATGGGATTAGGCTTATTCACCACGCTTGCCTAATGCGGATTGGTGATCACAAACCCGAGCTATGTTAGAAAATTTCGAGACATACTTTTATTTCTATTTATTTTGTTTTATTTGGAAAACCAACAGCTGTCTTAGCACAATAATTATAACAATGAGTATCTTAAAGCTAATAACAGGTCTTCACTGATAGAATTACGTTAGGCAATTACAACAATATTACAATATTTGCTCGTATGAGTAAGTAAACCGAAACGCTTTTGCAATGTAATGTACGTACAGCGCCATCTATTGGCTTGGGTTAAAAACTAATCTCCCGAAATGAAGTGAGGGCAGGTCACTAGTAAGTAATGAATTTTACTGACGGTGATGAAAGACTCTGTAACGAAAACCTGCATGTTTTATTAGATTATTTAAACCAAGTTTCTTCGAATGCTTTCAGTCATGCCAAAACGCCAACAAGTCATGCTGTACTTACATATATAACAATACAAAGTGTCAATTAGTAAGTACATAGATAGTAAATATTTATTTTTTAAATAGTTTCTGAAACGTGTAACAACAAGGGTAAAATACCAGAGTCCCAATTAGGTAATAGAAAATGTAGTTAAGTAGTTGACAGCGCATTTGGGACTCCACTGTTGTCGCAGCAATCGCTTACCACCAGGTGATCCGTCTGCTCATCTGCCACTCAAAAAAATACCCGATTCGCCTATTAAAATAATAAAGCCAAAAATATTGAAATCCATGGCGCCAGTCTCCAAGCGTACTATTATATTTTACGTCCCTAATCCTAACCACAGACAAACCGATTATCAATAACTCCTTTTTGTTCTTGCCGACATTTTTTTTTTCAAAAATGACACGTTTGCCTGAGCCCAGAAATTACATATTCGATGCTTGTGTATAATTTAGCCCAAAATTGGTCGGGACATAGTTTTTGTTTGTTTGTCTGTAATTATGCTGCAGCTTTCCGGTTTTTTACGTCGGAACGTTTTTTAGGACGAGCAATGTCAAATTAGTTATACCTAAATACGGTTGTAATACCTTATAGCATAAAATTCTTGGCATATAATGGCATGGTAAAATTTTAGAAATAAAAAATAGAAATAAATTGAGACAACATCACATACATTGTCCTGGTCCCAAACTAACGTTTTCCCTTGTACTATGGAAACCAGAAACAACGAAAGAACCACAAACACCCAGACCCAACACAAATATCTGTTTCATCAACAAACATTTGTGTTGGTGCGGGAATCGAACCCGCGACCCTTACATCTCAAGCGGCGCTCAAACCATTGCGCTAAACGGGTCGTCTTTATACTATTTGTTTGACGGCCTCAATGGCGCAGTGGCTAAGGTGTTCGGCCGAAGCGTGAAAGGTCCAGGGTTCGATTCCCGGTCAAGTCTCTTTTCTAAGTTTTCTTGGGTTTGGGTGTTAACTATTGTCACCTGGTACTAATAGTACAGGGGTGGCCCTAGTTTGAGACCAGGTTGAAAAAAAAATGATACGATTGTGTGGCGCATTTAATTTATTTATTTATATTTTTTTATAGACATTGCCAAATTTCTTATACGCCGTTTAGTCTTAAGTCGTTTATGCTGAAGCTCTCAAAATAGCTATGTTAGATCATCCAAATCTATACATATAATAAAAATGTAAAAAAGCTGTGTCTGTACATTGAAGATATTTATCTCAAAATAACTTAGGACGACTAAAAAACAGTAACAGAACATGAATCAATGATTTTTAAAATTTTTGTCTGTCTGTTTGTCTGTTTGTCTGTTTGTCTGTTTGTCTGTTTGTCTGTTTGTTCGCGCTAATCTCGGAAACTACTGAACCAATTCGAATGAAACTTTTTTTATTGTATAGCTGTAATATCAGGGCAACTTATAGGGTATATTACATTTTGAAGACCAGGCTCCTTGATGTAGAACCACAACAGCCCAGCTAAACTATAAGAGGTAGGTCAATGGCACCTTAACAAAAGTTGTTCAGATTGATGAGCAATTTATGATGCCATGAAAAAAAATCAAAGATCATGGAACATCTGGTTTGGACCTCTAAGAGCCCAGCTACACTATAACAAATATGGAATGAAATGGAATGGAAAATTGTCAAATGTGATGAGCATTTTTGGATGAGATCCTATAAGGAAGGATATTCCGAACTTAAACCCCTAATGGAGCGAAAAGGGGGTTCAAAGTTTGTTAATGGGGCAACGTGATTCCTTGGCCCAATTTACTCCAACTTTTGCATACACATTCTTTGACAGAATTGATGGATAAAATATAAGATTCAAACTTTAATAGAATACTTACATCCTCTAATGGAATAAAAAATAATTTGTGGGTTCATTAGAAGTTGATATTTTTAATATTAAATGGGTTTGCACTTGACCTCATCTCACCTGATGGAGAGTGACAATGAGGTCTAAGATGTAGCGTGCTTTCCCAGAAGAAGCCTATTCACTCTCGACTTAAAGACACCCAAATTGTAGCTCTCTGGAAATACAAAAGCCGGCAAGTTGTTCCATTCCTTAGCATTTCGTATAAAATATTAATGAGCCGCCTTAAAAATCTATTAACCTATAAACTAACATTTATAATAAGTAATATTTTTGTTAAATTCTATTTAAATAATCATCTTTAAGTCAAGAGTCATAAAGTTCACGCAAACGAAGTTGCGGGCGGCCACTAGTAAACTAAATAAAAATCAGCTCTTCCATACATTATTTATTGGCTAATATTCTTATTTTGATGATCTAACATGATAAAGGGGCTTTATTCGATTTACCTATTATGAGGGCTTTAGGATTTGACCGTAAGAGAGTCACACTTCGGCCTGAATGGGCCAGCGCGATACCATCGTGAAACAGTGCCTGCTGTGTTACGTCGAGTGAGTGAGAGCATCGGAGGCCCAATCGGAGAGGAAAGGGTGTCGCCGGCGGTGATCAGTCTGTTCGTTTGCCACGTATCACATAAAAAAAATCATGATATGACATGACGTTCCAACTAACGAATGAAACAGGTGATTTTACCCGACTACGGCAAAGCAAAAGGAGGGGTTATGATTTTGACAGGCTATGTATGTATGTATGTATGTATGTATGTATGTATGTAGGTATGTATGTATGTATGTATGTTCATCTGTTTTTATTCTGCTTATTTTGACGATCTAACATTCTAAAGAGAATTTATTCGTGTCACCAATTAGGCTTTTGGATAAAAACGACTTAAACGGTGTATTTCAGAAATAGATAACATATATTTAAAAGAAAACCGGCAGAAACACAGTGGATCGGATACATTCCGAAGAGCGATAATTTAGTTTTCTAGCTGTAAGTACAACTGTCACTGTACGTGAGTACAGTCGGCGAGAAAAGTGAAAAGTAAAGTAAAGTATTAGCCCATAGCACAGAATACTTAATAGTACATGCCTATAGGTACAGAATTTATTTTTAAACACCGGCATCCTTCAAAACACCTTGTCTACTGGCCATTCCGAACAACATTTGTTTTATGACTTTTAGAAATTTGTTAAAAGTTTTTCGACTCATAACTACACATTAACCTTAGTAAGTACCTAGCTTGAGCACTTGTGTCACAGATATCAGACAACAGAGGAAACAATCTAACCTCAGACATTGAAAAACAAAAGTCGACTGTTCCTATGTACACTATAAAAGTGAAAATTCGTATTAGATTATTATTTTAAATAGGTAGGTATGTACATCCCTGTTTAAATAGGTATTCATCTTTATAGCGAGCCATGGCTTTGAGCATAAGTATAACGACATAATTTTTGTAGAAAATTAAAAAAAACTAATAGAGATGTGTAATAATGGTAAGAAAACAACGCAAGTTTTCTGTTTTTATAGTGTATTAGCGGCCGCCGGCGACTTCGTCCGCGTGGAAAAGTAACTTTTTTCCCCACTTTTAACCCCTTACAACCCTTTTTTCGCAATAAAAAGTAGCCTATGTCCTTTTTCAGGGTCTAGACCATCTGTATACCAAATTTCATTTAAATCCGTTCAGTAGTTTTGGCGTGAAAGAGTAACAGACAGACAGACAGAGTTAGTTTCGCATTTATAATAATATTAGTATGGATTTACCAAACGCGTCATCCGGCCAGTCGAAACACTTTTCCCCGCGTCTATCCCTAAGATGTCACTGATCACAAATTGCTCAGTCAACCGCAATGTTCAATGAACTAGCCGACAGATGGAGCTAAATTATACGGTTCATTATTACGCCAGACAGAGACGGGCAGATGCCTCCACCTGGCGAGGGAGCGAGATGAAAGACTGGTCTGTGGATTTTTTTTCGTTTGTGGCTTTTTATTGAAACATGTCTTTCTTGAGGTAATTCTTTACGTCTTTATAAAACAATTTGCTTGTGTTATTGGTGTTGTGAATAAATATTTTTTGAGGTCTTCTAGGAGTACCTGTTTAATACAATACATACAATGACCTTTATTGCAAGTTTATCTGGCACAAACTATACAACATTTTATCAATGTAGGTATGGAAACTTGACAGTTTAGTCTTTAAAATAAGAAAAATAATGCCAAAAAGGTTGGAGAAACCTGAAAACGTTACTTGAAAATTACATAAGTGACTTTAACAGATTTGACAATGACGTACCTATCTGTCGTAGATTTTTTTGGTCTTGAATTCCAGTTTTTTTTATTTATTATTTAAGTACCTAAACTGACAGATGAAAATGACAAGTTTCTATGCATTTTGACATTTTGCATGTGTCAAATTGAGTGATGACACATTGACCTCTGTCAGTTTACTTTACATGATTATGAATCAGAGTAGAGTCGATGTTGAAATAGTACGAGTAGTTCTAAATTAAAATGCAGTCAGACACAAAACTTGTAATGTTTTCCCCGCGAATGGCATTACGGGTGCAGCCGCGCAAAACTGTTGAGAGCTCTCAGCGTAGCAGCCCTTGAGTTCATGCACTCGACAACATGTAGGGTTGCCCCTTGCTATACGATTTATAAAGATATATAACTTCTTTAAACGCCTCGTTGTTCTAGTGATTTAAATCAAATCAAATAATTTATTTCAGACATTAAACAGTCCATACATTTTAAATTATAAAAATTAGAAATCAGTCAGCTTATCAATACATAATACATTCAAACACATACTTATTTATATAGTTTTATTCGTATTCAGTTTCTGGGAGTTTTATTGATTATTTATTGTATTATTTTATTGATTATATTGTGTTTTGTATCCTCTGTTGTCTGATATCTATAACACAACTGCTTAATTTAGTTATTTTATTTATTTTTACTGGTAGATACTGCCAGCCCTAACCCCGCCCTCCCACATTCGTTACAGCTATTGTTTCAGTATCGCTTCTTTACTCTCGTTTCCGGTTGCGTCGCCGCTAATTACGCCATCTGGCGGCGAAATGCGGCACTTTTGGAAAACAATTTTTAATCTTGCGGTTTGTTTTAATTTCTGTCATCTGGTACGTGAATGGACATAGCTACTATTGAAATAAATTGAAAGAAATATTTTTTTTATACAAAAGCTGCCTGATGATGCATAATATGAAATACTTTATTAGACAAAATAATAAGGAAGCACAAGAAAAAAATAACTTTTTTAACTATTTCTGAAACGTGTAACACAAGGGTAAAATACCAGAGTCCAATTAGGTAATAGAAAATGAAGTTAAGTAAGTACCTAGTTGACAGCGCATTGGGACTCCACTGTTGTCGCGGCAATCGCTTACCACCAGGTGATCCGTCTGCTCATCTGCCACTCAAAAAATACCCGATTCGCCTATTAAAATATTAAAGCCAAAAATATTGAAATCCATGGCGCCAGTTTCCAAGCATACTTATTATATTTTACGTCCCAAATCCTAACCACAGACAAACCGATTATCAATAACTCCTTTTTGTTCTTGCCGACATCTTTTTTTTCAAAAATGACACGTTTGCCTGAGCCCAGAAATTACATATTCGATGCTTGTATATAATTTGGCCCAAAATTGGTGGGGACATAGTTTTTGTTTGTTTGTCTGTAATTATGCTTCAGCTTTCCGGTTTTTTACGTCTGATCGTTTTTTTGGGACGAGCAATGTCAAATTAGTTATACCTGAATACGGTTGTAATGTCTTATTGCATAAAATTCTTGGCATATAATGACATGGTAAAGTTTTAGAAATAAGAAATAGAAATAAATTGAGACAACATCACATACATTGTCCTGGTCCCAAACTAAGGTTTTCCCTTGCACTATGGAAACCAGAAACAACGAAGGAACCACAAACACCCAGACCCAACACAAATATCTGTTTCATCAACAAACATTTGTGGTGGTGCGGGAATCGAACCCGCGACCCTTACGTCTCAACCGGCGCTCAAACCAGTGCGCTAAACGGGTCGTCTTTATACTATTTGTTTGACGGCCTCGATGGCGCAGTGGCTAAGGTTCGGCCGAAGCGTGAAAGGTCCAGGGTTCGATTCCCAGTCAAGTCTCTTTTCTAAGTTTTCTTGGGTCTGGGTGTTCTGGGTTGACGCCCCCAGTTAGCTATTGTCACCTGGTGCTAATAGTACAGGGGTGGCCCTAGTTTGAGACCAGGTTGAAAAAAAAATGATACGATTGTGTGGCGCATTTGACTTATTTGTAAATTTTATAGACATTGCCATATTTCATATAGGTTGGTACACTGTTTAGTCTTAAGTCGTTTTATGCCGAAGCTCTCAAAATAGCTATGTTAGATCATCCAAATAAGCAAATTAAAAATCAGCTGATCCATACATTATTTACCGGCTAATATTCTTATTATCGAATAAAGCCCCTTTATCATGTTAGGTCATCAAGACCTAACATGATAAAGGGGCTTTATTCGATTTACATATTATGAGGGCTTTAGGATTTGACCGTAAGAGAGTCACACTCCGGCCTAAATGGGCCAGCGTGATACCGTCAAGAAACAGTGCCTGCTGTGTTTCGTCGAGTGAGTGAGAGCATCGGAGGCCCAATCGGAGAGGAAAGGGTGTCGCCGGCGGTGATCAGACTGTACGTTTGCCACGTATCACATAAAAAAAATCATGACATGACGTTCCAACTAACGTATGGAACAGCTGATTTTTTTTGTTTGATGATCAAACATTCTAAAGAGACTTTATTCGTGCTACCAATAGGGTATTTGACTAATCTCGATATAGTAAAAAATATTGATACCTACTTTACCAAAATATTGGTAAATAAGAACCAATAGCCTAAATTTTCAGTTAAAAATATAAACACTGGCTGGTTTTGTAAGCATTTAAAGTTTCATGGGCAAGTCCATTTTTAAAGTTTATAATACTATAAAAATAATTATATCATTGAACTACCCATACATTACACACAAGCTTTTATTATAATAACCATGTATGTACATAAACGAAACATTTGATATAGCTACCAAACAAAATTTACTAGACGCGCATACAAGATACTTGCGTGTGACGTCACATTGAAATCAGAATTTAATAATTTTTTCAACAATGTTTCTTGAATAGAGGGGTCTTCCGATTAAACACATAAAAAAAATTAGTCAAATACCATATTGTGAGGGGTTTTGAATTAAAACGACTTAAATGAAGTGTATTTCAGAAATAGGTAACATATTTTTAAAAGAAAACCGGCAGAAACACAGTGGATCGGATACATTCCGAAGAGCGATAATTTAGTTTTCTAGCTGTAAGTACAACTGTCACTGTACGTGAGTACAGTCGGCGAGAAAAGTGAAAAGTAAAGTAAAGTATTAGCCTATAGATTGACGACCCGTTTAGCGCAATGGTGTGAGCGCCGCTTGAGACGTAAGCATCGCAGGTTCGATTCCCGCAGCGACACAAATGTTTGTTGATGAAACAGAATTTGTGTTGGGTCTGGGTGTTGTGGTTCCTTCATTGTTTCTGGTTGCCATAGCACAAGGGAAAACCTTTAGTTTGGGACCAGACAATGTATGTGATGTTGTCTCAATTTATATTCTAGCAGCCGCCCGCGACTTCGTCCGCGTGGAAAAGTAACTTTTAACCCCACTTTTAACCCCTTACAACCCCTTTTTCGCAATAAAAAGTAGCCTATGTCCTTTCTCAGGGTCTAGACCATCTGTATACCAAATTTCATTTAAATCCGTTTCAGTAGTTTTGGCGTGAAAGAGTAAACAGACAGACAGACAGACAGAGTTACTTTCGCATTTATAATTTAGTAAGTATGGATTTATATATAGGTACAGGGTTATTTTTTAAACACCGGCATCCTCCAAACCACCATGTCTACTGGCCATTCTGAACAACATTTGTTCTATGACTTTTCGAAATTCGTTAAAAGTTTGTCGACTCATACACATTGACCGTACTAAGTACCTAGCTTGAGCACTTGTGTCACTGATATCAGACAACAGAGGAAACAATCTAAACCCAGACATTGAAAAACAAAAGTCGACTGTTCCTACGTACACTATAAAAGTGAAAATTCGTATTAGATTATTATTTTAAATAGGTAGGTACAGACAGCCACACATCAGGTTACCACAATCTGTCAAATTTCCTCAGCTGATTTTCAACCTAATGAATTTGACAGTAAGATCAGAGTCGATTGAAGAAATTTGACAGTTTTGTATACTTTGATGTGTGGCTGTACGTACATCCCTGTTTGAATATTCATCATTATAGCGAGCCATGATTTTGAGCATAAGTATAACGACATATTTTTTGTCGAAAATAAAAAAAAACTAATAGAGAGGTGTAATAATGGTAAGAAAACAACGCAAGTTTTCTGTTTTTATAGTGTACTAGCGGCCGCCCGCGACTTCGTCCGCGTGGAAAAGTAACTTTTTTCCCCACTTTTAACCCCTTACAACCCCTTTTTCGCAATAAAAAGTAGCCTAAGTATGTCCTTTTTCAGGGTCTAGGACCATCTGTATACCAAATTTCATTTAAATCCGTTTCAGTAGTTTTGGCGTGAAAGAGTAAACAGAGCAGACAGACATAGTACTTTCGCATTTATAATAATATTAGTATGGATTTACCAAACGCGTCATCCGGCCAGACGAAACACTTTTCCCCGCGTCTATCCCTAAGATGTCACTGATCACAAATTGCTCAGTCAACCGCAATGTTCAATGAACTAGCCGACAGATGGAGCTAAATTATACGGTTCATTATTACGCAGACAGGGACGGGCAAGATGCCTCCACCTGGTGAGGAAGCGAGATGAAGACTTGGTCTGTGGATTTTTTTGCGTTTGTGGCTTTTATTGAAACATGTCTTCTTGAGGTAATTCTTACGTCCTTATAAAACAATTTGCTTGTGTTATTGGGTGTTGTGAATAAAATATTGTTTGAGGTCTTCTAGGAGTAGGTACCCTATATTAATAAAATAACTAATAGAATATTGTATTAAATAAATAATAATTTATTATCTGCCATCGACCTTTTTGCCTCACCCAATGGTTAACTGGTAGAGAATGTTGTGTAGCATTGAGTTTGCCAATCCCATCTTGTCGCAGGGCGTCCAATACTACGCTTGAAATAGTAATACCTTTATACCCAAAACTGGAATTCAAGACCAAAAAAACTACGACAATGTTGCTACTGCAATAAAATTATCGTACTATAGTATATCTACCCTTTTTTTCTTAAAACACTCGCTGATGTAATTAATTTATTGGTAATTATGATTCTACTAGCGGCCGCCCGCGACTTCGTCCGCGTGGAAAAGTAACTTTTTACCCCCCTTTTAACCCCTTACAACCCCCTTTTCGCAACAAAAAGTAGCCTATGTTCTTTCTCAGGGTCTAGATCATCTGTATACCAAATTTCATTTAAATCCGTTCAGTAGTTTTGGCGTGAAAGAGTAACAGACAGACAGACAGACAAGACAGACAGACAGACAGACAGACAGACAGACAGACAGACAGACAGACAGACAGACAGACAGACAGAGTTACTTCGCATCATTTATAATATTAGTATAGTAAAGTAAATATTAGGTATGGATAATTAAAAAAAATATATTTACTTTTTTTCACGTAAAATACAAGACGCTTTAATAAAAACTTAACCATCCGTAAGTTTAGTTTTCAAAGATGGTATTGCGCTTGTAACTCTTCAGGTGTTAATAACATTTGGTATCTACCTACAACATTTATCAATGTATAGAAACTTGACAATTTAGCTTTTATAATAAGAAAAAGAATGCCAAAAAGGTTGGAAAAACCTGAAAACGTTACTTGAAAATGACATAAGTGACTTAAACAGATTTGACAGTGACGTATCTGTCATAGATTTTTTGGTCTTGAATTCCAGTTTTGAGTATAAGTACCTAAACTGACAGATGAAAATGACAAGTTTCTATGCATTTTGACATTTTGCATGTGTCAAATTGAGTGATGACACATTGACATCTGTCAGTTTACTTTACATGATTATGAATCAGAGTATAGTCGATGTTGAAATAGTACGAGTAGTTCTAAATTAAAATGCAGTCAGACACAAAACTTGTAATGTTTTCCCCGCGAATGGCATTACGGGTGCAGCCGCGCAAAACTGTTGAGTGCTCTCGACGTAGCAGCCCTTGAGTTCATGCACTCGACAACATGTAGGGTTGCCCCTTGCTATCTATACGATTTATAAAGCCTGGGGGTCTACTCCGATAAACGATATCGAATTATTCGTAACGATACGTCAGTTCATACAAAATCCCTACTCTAACACAGCTTAAAATACGAATAATTGAATTTGACAGCTTCACAAACGTCAAATCTCGATATTTCGAGACGATACTCTTAACGATACCATCAGAGACGTCGTCGGAATGTTCGTCGATTTGACGTTTGTGAAGCTGTCAAATTCAATTATTCGTATTTTAAGCTGTGTTAGAGTAGGGTTTTTGTATGAACTGACGTATCGTTACGAATAATTCGATATCGTTTGGCGGAGTAGACCCCCAGATGGAGTGACGATCTGTGGAAGAGGACCTGGAGCTGGATGCGAGTAGCCGAAGATCGATCAAAGTGGCGAGCATTTGGAGAGGTCTATGTCCAGCAGTGGACTGCAACAGGCTGATGATGATGATAATTTATAAAGAGACTAGTGGCCTGCGTAGTTTGGATCGCGCTAGTGTTTTGCCTTTCGATTTGAATATAAAGTGTGTTGATGTCTAAAGAATTTTTCTCTTTATAAATAGTATAGAAGATAAATTCTTTAAACGCCTCATTGGCGTAGTGGTTTAAGTACCGGGCCAAGATATCGGGGTCCCGGGTTCGACACCCGGGATGAGCAAAAGTACGTTTCGAATTTTTCGAACATAGTTCGGGTTTGTGATCACCAATCCGCATTAGACAAGCGTGGTGATTAAGCCTTGTCCCATCATAGTAGTGATGACTTGATTTGTTCAGTGTCTGGGAGTTGATTGTATTATTTTATTGATTATATTTGTGTATCCTCTGTTGTCTGATAATATCTATAACACAACTGCTTAATTTAGTTATTTTATTTATTTTTACTGGTAGATACTGCCAGCCCTAACCCCGCCCTCCCACATTCGTTACAGCTATTGTTTCAGTATCGCTTCTTTACTCTCGTTTCCGGTTGCGTCGCCGCTAATTACGCCATCTGGCGGCGAAATGCGGCACTTTTGGAAAACAATTTTTAATCTTGCGGTTGTTTTTAATTTCTGTCATCTGGTACGTGAATGGACATAGCTACTATTGAAATAAATTGAAAGAAGTATTTTTTTATACAAAATCTGCCTGCTGATGCATAGAAATACTTTATTGGACAAATAATAAGGAAGCACAAGAAAACAATAATCTTTTTTAACTATAATCTGAAGCTAACATAAGCTAGGTACCAAACCCAAATAATAAAATAATGTTTAAATTGTAATTTGATAATTGTACCTACATTTTTCCTGCGCGCTAAAGAAGATTTAGAAATAGTAATTTTTTTTCATACAAAAACTAAGTGCTAGATTGTAAGAGCTTTGGCAAACTGGTGTCGAAATGAATATTAACCACCATTGATTAATGACTAGACTAGAAAATAATATTTATTGTTACATACAATTAAGAAAATGAGCTTTTCTGTTGTATAAAAAATCAAATTGAAATAGTGCTTCTATATTTTTGAAATTGCCTGTAAAAATGACTATAAAAGCCATTTTTGGGATATTCGACCCATTATCCATACTAATATTATAAATGCGAAAGTAACTCTGTCTGTCTGTCTGTCTTGTCTGCTACTCTTTCACGCCAAAACTACTCAACGGATTTAAATGAAATTTGGTATATAGATAATCTAGACCCTGAGAAAGGACATAGGCTACTTTTTATTGCGAAAAGGGGGTTGTAAGGGATTGAAAGGGGGGTAAAAAGTTACTTTTCCACGCGGACGGAGTCGCGGGCGGCCGCTAGTAACTCATAAACTATACGTGATATGAAGTTTCAAGTAACAGATTTATAATAATCGGTGACTGCAATTTAGTTAAAATATTGGCCACTGATTAAAGTTACAACAAGAAATTGTTACCTACTTTAAGAAGTCTTCCAAATGCCAAAAGATCCTGGTCTCTCTAATACTTTTTCATCACTTTCAGAACTGTTATATTGGTAGCTGTACTTAAGTAAACATAAATGTAATTTATGTCGGTTGAGTGAAAGTGTTTTAATGTCTAAAAGCTTTCGGCCCCTCTGGGTTGTCACGTAAAATCAATGTTTGTTAGAGACTTCACACTTTACGATGCGATGTCGATCCGATATACTTCTATGGTGCTTCTGATATCCTGGTACTTTTTAGCCTCACTACCACAGCTGCACTAGCGTTGCAGGTGTCTATCATCATCATCATCATCATCATCAGCCCTGTCTCAGTCCACTGCTGGACATAGGCCTCCCCATGTTCGCCATTTCACCCTGTCTTCGGCGAGACGCATCTCGTCTATACCAACGGCTTTTCGCAAATCGTCACTCCATCTAGCTGGGGGCCGTCCCACACTACGCTTCTCGAGTCGCGGTCTCCACTCAAGAACTTTTTTACCCCAACGGTTGTCAGTTCTTCGACAGACATGGCCAGCCTATTGCCACTTTAGCGTGCTGATTCGATACCTCGTTTCGGATTTTATCCTTCAACGACACCCCGAGCATAGCTCGCTCCATAGCACGCTGACTATGGGTGGCGGCAATCGCTTACCACCAGGTGATCCGTCTGCTCGTCTGCTACTTACTATTGCTATCACATAAAGAAATCACGCCCCTGCGGGTTGTCACTTAAAATCAATGTTTGTTAGGATCATAACACAAAACGACTCGATGCGTTGACTACTTTTTTTACCGATATACTTTTTTTTTATAATGCAGGAAGGCAAACGAGCAAGCGGGTCACCTAATGGTAAGTGATCACCGCCGCCCATGGACATCAGCTACACCAGAAGGAATGCGGATGCGTTGCCGGCCTTTTAGGAAGGTATAGGCTCGTTTTTTGAAGATATTTCCATGGTTCTTCTGATGTCCTGGTACTTTTTATCCGTGAGAGAGCCTCCTTTCGGCAATATGGGGCCGACTTGATCGCAGTGATACCACGGTCTTACAGAAGACTGGCGTGAAGCAGTGCCTGCGCTGTGTTTCGTCGAGTGAGTGAGGGCACCAGACGCCCAATTGGGGGAAAGGAGGTTAAAGGTTCGCAGCGTATTGAGACTCTACTGGTGTTGCAGGTGTCTATGGGCGGCGGCAATCGCTTACCACCAGGTCGTCCGTCTACTCGTCTGCCACCTATCACATACAAAAGTCGTATACTCTAAACGCTTTTTTCAATCCCTTTCAGCATAAACGCCATGTATTTTGAAGTAGAGAGACGATGTCGTGAGCACTTTAAGTTTTTATAATATGTATCTGTTATTCAGGTTAACATTTCACTGTTATTGTACAATTTAACCGTAATGGAAGGTCATCAAAATTTGGTTAAAATATTATGTACTAGTGGCCCGCCCTCACTTCGCCTCGGGACCGTAGTTCAAAAATAAATCAATAGATGGCGCTGTGCTAAATTACATGGCGCAAGCGTTTCGTGTTTTCGGTTTACCTATAAGCCTTGTCGTTGTCTATAGAAGTTATCTCTTTATAATTTGTATAGAAGATTTAACTTAGATTGAAACTACTACAGTATAATGTTCTTCAAAAAAAGGAGTGTTAGGGTTTTTCTGAAATAGAAATATTCTTTATTAGCTTTTGCCCGCTTTGCTCGCACTCCCCACAGAAGGGGCAAAAAGTAGCCTATGTTCCTCTTCAGCCCTTCAACTATCTCCACTTAAGAAATCCCGTCAATTCGTCGCTCCGTTTTGCCGTTAAAGGAAGACAAACATACAGACACACAGACAGCCAGACAAACACATTTTCCCATTTATAATATTAGTACGGAAGTATGGATTTATAAATGTCAAATATTATGTAAGCTACCGCTGATTCGGAAAGTCAGTTTCTACCGAGAAGAATCAGCAAGAAACTCAGTAGTCACAAAGTATTTTTAAATTATAATCATTACAATTTTCATTCTGATAATAATTAAAAAAAAACATTATTAAGATTACAGTAACAGTATGATATAATCTATCTGGAGTAACAAGTGTCTATAGGCTGCGGTTGTTGCTTATCATCAGGCGAGCCGCACGTTTGTTTGCCACCTAAGTTGTAAAAAAAACTTTTTATTAGAACACTGCCTTTTAAGGGGGATACTGAAAATGAAGCCTAATCCCATCATAGTAGCGATGACTTGAAATCTATGATGGAGGCCTTTGCCCTGCAGTGGGACAGTACCTATATAAGATTTTTTTATGTGAAAGGTGGCAAACGAGCAAATGGATGACGGTAAGACTGCCTACAAACACCTACAACAACAGTAGAGTCGCAAGTGCGCTACCAAACTTTTAACCACCTTGCCTTCATTGGGCCTCCGCCACCCTAACTCACAGGAAAACAGATCGCAGGCTCTGCTTCACGTCTTCTATAAGGCCGTGGTGTCTTTCCGGTCGAGCCGGCCCATTCATGCCGAAGCGTGGCTCTCCCACGGTATCTGATTACTTAGTAGGTACAGATTAGGTCAATGTAATAGATTTTGTGGATTTTTTTAATACAAAAAGATGCTTGCTTCTTAATGAATTCACGACCTCCTATCAAAAGGCAAACATTTTCATCCACTAAGCTACTCTCATAAAACAGAACCTACCTATCTCTCAGATCTCAAATTTCCGAATTCAACTAAAAAAGAGACAAAACACAAGTAGAAGGGCGAATTACCCGGCCCCCGCCCTAAGCGTTGCCATGGCAACCGACGGGGCGGTCTGTCCCTATGTACTAACGAAGTGGGGGTGGTAGGTAAGTGAAAATTTTACGGTTGGTCGGTTTTTGCCTACGGAATAGTTCATCGTTTTTTAGGGTTTTGGAAGTTGTATAAAACTTGTAAAATTTAACGGGAATTAACGCGATATTTATTGTTAAGTACATTTTATTGTACATACTTACTGCTTGACGTTTCGGCTGCCTTACAGCAGCCGTCACAAGCGGCTTTCCCGTTTTTATAGTTTGATCGATTTTCTTTGAGTGATCGAATCCGAAACGAGGTCATCCGGCAGAGAACTAAAGTTATCGACATAGCTCACCGGATTAGCAAGCTGAAGTGGCATATCTGCCGCAGAACTGACAACCGTTGGGTTAAACGAGTTCTGGAGTGGAGAACCGCGTCTCGGTAAACGTAGTGTAGGACGACCTCAGGCCAAATGGAGTAATGATCTGCGCAAGAGGGCTGGCTGGAGCTGGATCGATAGTACTGGAGTAGCCGAAGATTCGATCAAAGTGGCGAGCATTTGGATAGGCCTATGTCCAGCAGTGGACAGCAACAGGCTGATGTTGATGATGATGCAACGTGAAAATCTAAAATAATATTTGTATAAAACTGTTTTTGTGTTATTTACCTATCCTAAAAGCTGCAAAAGTCGAAATCTAGGCAGGACTAATCTTGTTGTGTTATTTTTGGTATAATCTGGACATCTTTAAGGCAAGAGTGAACAGGCATATTCTAGGCAAACGCGTGTCATCCTAGACCTCATCGTCACTTTCCATCAGGTGCGATTGTGGTCAAGCGTTGACCTATAGTCTATTAAAAAATATCTATGTCGAAAAAGTTTAAGTGAAGATTTAACTTGTTGGCAATCGCTTATCATCAGGTGATCCGTCGACCCGGCCCATTAATGCCGAAGTGGCTCTCGGTTACTAGTGGCCCGCCTTCAGTACGTTTCGGGTCTTATGTAGTTCCAATCCGTATATATTACGCAGATGGCGTTGGACATCGATTAGATCGCGCCGCTGATTACGTACATATCATAATTACGTTTCATTAGAAAGCCTTGTACCAGTTAAGTCCTCAATATGAGTTAACTTTTTTATAAATGCAATAGATTATTATTTCTTTAATAATATAAATATTAAAACGGGAAGTACCGTCACGTCAAGTAAATTAATTTTTTTTAATAAAATATTTAAAATGAGACGGGAAAATCTAAAAAACTAGATTATTATACTTTGATTTTCATCATGTGGAGTAAACTGACAGATGCAAATGTCAAGTTTCTATAAATTTGTATTGTGTTGCATCTAGTCCTAAATTGAGGGAATAATTAGGGGAATGACAGGATGACACATTCGACACCTGTCAGTTACTCCACATGATTAAAAATCAGAGTTTAGTATTATTTATTTCTCACAATAATTTCAGAATTGCCAGCTACGGCCTTCTCGCTCCATCCTCTCGTTTCAGAGTTGTATTTCAGTGAATTATAAACGGGCGCTCTGGCGACTGAAATAAAACTGAAAACTGAAGCTTTCCTTTCAGAACATTTCACATTTTCAGCTGTTTAATGGAACGAAACTCGGTGTCGCGGTTAAAAACTATAGCTTAAATGTTATGTTGGAATTATAAGGCATGTTGTGTTAAGATTTTTGAATTGTAACTTCAATTGTGTTGTCTATGGGCGGTGGCAATTGCGATCAGTTTAAATACCTACTTAGCGCTTTTTGGTCATATTTAGGTACAGACAGCCACACATCAGGTTACTACAATCTGTCAAATCTCTTCAATAGAACCTCACTTTTATGTCAAACGTGTTTGGTTCAATATCAACTGAGGAAATTTGACAGATTGTAGTAACTTGATGTGCTGGCCACTGTACTTATAATTTTATTTAAGGAGTTTGTGCAAGCTATTCGGATCTATAAAGTGTATGTAAATTATCCATGTTTTGTTTTATAGTATAGTAGAGGCAAACGAGCAAGCGGGTCACCTGATGGTAAGTGAACACCGCCGCCCATGGACATCAGCTAAACCAAAGGAGTGCGATGCGTTGAATGCGTTGATGTAAGGATAAACCTTAGGTTGGGACCAGGACAATGTATGTGATGGTGGTCTCAATTTATTTATTGACTAGCGCCGCCCGCGACTCCGTCCGCGTGGAAAAGTAACTTTTTACCCCCCTTTCAACCCCTTACAACCCCCTTTTCGCAATAAAAAGTAGCCTATGTCCTTTCTCAGGGTCTAGATATCTGGATCTACCAAATTTCATTTAAATCCGGTTGAGTAGTTTTGGCGTGAAAGAGTAGGCAGACAGACAGACAGACAGAGACAGAGAGTTACTTTCGCATTAGTAATATTATATGGATTGAATTAAATGTACTGGAATATATGTGACAACAATTGCCACAAGTCTTTGGGCGAGCTATAAACAGTTTACGTTGCATTAAATCTATTAATAAATATAGTATTAAGTTCTTGTTACTTTTTTATGTAAAATGAGCAGCTTGGCGTTTTGGGGAAACTGTAAGCCAGTATGTAACAAATTGCATGATTAAATAAATAAATAAATAAAATCTACCCTAGCATAAATTAGAAAATATCTACGAAAATTCTACGTTATATGAAAGTAATACTTACTTTTGCATTTTTTTGTGATAAAAGTGGCAGATGAGCAGTCGGATCACCTTGTGGTAAGCGATTGCCTCCGCACATTGACTCCTGCAATACCAGTAGAGTCCCAAGAGCGCTGCCAACCTTTAACCCCTTTCCCCGAATTGGGCCTCCGGTATCCTCACTCACTCGACGAATATACTACTACTAACTGCTACTTCACGCCGGTTTTCGGTAAGGCCGTGGTATCACTTCGGTCGAGCCGGCCCATTTATGCCGAAGTGTGGCTTTCCCACGGTTCTTTATTTAAGTTTTTTTTTTGTATTTTTTTTATAGGATAGGGGCAGACAAGTAGACGGATCACCTGATGTTAAGCGATTACCGTCGCCCATGAACACCTGCAACACCAGGGGCTTCACAGGTGCGCTGCCGGCCTTTAGAGAAAGATATGCCATTTTCTTAAAGGTTTGTAGGTCGTAGTGGTCCGGAAATACGAGCTTACTGCCGGTTTCATTTTTCACAAGTATTAAATCATTCTGATTATAAGTTATAGGATTAAGAACTTTATCATATAAGTGTTTTCTGTTTAATTTACTTTGCACTAAGTTCTTATGAGCTTCCTTTTGCGATGTTTGGATTCTGTATCGCATTTCCAATGGATAGGAATCGTGATTATATAAGGGGTCAACTACCTGATTACATAAGTTACTAGGCAACGTGCATTTTTTACCGAAGACCAATTCAAACGGGGTAAAAAGCGTTTCCGAATGTACGGAAGTATTAAAAGAGAAGCACCAATAGGGTAACCACATGCTCCAGACATTTGGGTGATTATCTGTTTGTATTCTCAGATAAGCGCCCAAGTGCTTGTGCGAGTTCTCCAACGCTCCGATACTCTGGTGATGGTATGCTGTGGAATTTAATTGATTAATTTGTAACAATTTGCATACCTCTTGGAAGGTGGATGATAAAAATTCGGTACCCCTGTCGGTGGCTATCACCTGTGGCACGCCGTACCTAAGAATGAAATTATTAACAAAACACTTAGCTATTTCTAAAGAACTCTTAGTAACCAGCGGGTAGGCTTCTACATATTTACTCAACTCGCACTGTATTGTAAGTATGTAGCGGTAATTATTATCGTCTCTATCTATTGGCCCTACCACGTCCAAAAATATTTTTTCAAAGGCTGTACCTGCGGTTGTGGTGATAGTCATGGGCTCCTTAGTGTGAACAGAATGCTTTTGCTTCTGACACTTATCACATCGTTTGATAAAATTTTTGACATCGGTATCGATACCCGGCCAAAAATAATATCTTTTAATATTTTTGGACATTCGTTTAATACCCGCGTGGCCACTAGTGGGTAATAAATGAAAGTCATTTAGTATAACTCTA